>VWYH01009227.1:168061-291926 GCA_013399365.1 Pampusana beccarii
CTGGCTTCTTTCCTTCAGCCAGTTCACAGTCCACCTCACTACCCAATGGTCCAGACCACACTTCCTTAGTTTGGCTGTGAGGATGCTGTGGGAGACGGTGTCAAATGCTTTACTGAAGTCAAGGTAGACCACATCCACCGCTCTGCCATCATCTATCCACCTCTTTATGTCTTTGTAAAAGTCTATGAGGTTGGTCAAGCATGACTTCCACTTGGTGAAGCCATGTTGACTGTCCCGAATGACCCTCTTATCCTTGATACGCCTTGAGAAGGCACCAAGGATAAGGTGTTCCATCACGTTCCCAGGGATGGAGGTGAGGCTGACTGGTCTATAGATACCTAGGTCCTCCTTCTTGCCCTTTTGAGTTGGTTATTATCCAAACGCTTTGTGTATTCATTACCTGCTAAACAGACCAGCCCCACACATCCCTGCTGTTGCAGTGTTGTTCGAGGCAGGCTGAAGTATCCCAGTGCTGCTCATTGTCTGAAACACCTGCAATCAATTACCATTGCTGTTCTGCTGTAAAAAGTCCAAATGCCTTGCTTAGCTGGGATGGTTAATGGCATGGTTTGTGTGTAGTCGTCCATCAGACCACAGTGTAAATCTCTGAGAAGCGGTTCTAATGCACTGAAATTAATTTCTCCCTTTTAAAATTCTAACCATAGTAGGTAACAGTATGTTTTCCCTTAACCACATGGGGTTGTTTTATACATTTCAATGTATATTTCAATCTATTTTAGAAAAGAAGATAAGATCTGCTTTCATTGCATTAACAAAAACTAGCCCAGCTGAACCCCAGAGTAATGATCACATTGGAAGAAAACATACTAAAAACAAGGCTGGTCTCAGATCTTTAAGTTAAAATGGTTTGAGTCAGACTATGCTTAGAAGGGAGACCTGCAGGGGAAAAGGCAATGCCTAAATACTCATGGACTGAAAGAAATAATGTGACTCAGGATTTGTCATGCCTTCTTCTAAGCTAGTACTGAGCCCCAGAACAATTCTCATGAGGTATGACACTAATGGAGAGAGAAGACTTGAATGATACACAGCACATGAGTTCCTAGTGGCTTGCACTGATTTCAGTAATTCTCACATTTTGGCCCTCCTGAGCAAACTGAGGTGTGTGCAGGGGATGTGTGATGTTTGTATTGAAGCAGCTGGCTCTGCTGGATGATGATAAACTAATCATATTCTAAAGTGGCAAAATGTTCTCTTGGGTTTCAGCTGTGTGCGTTCATTTCAAGCAGTCTATCCTTGGGTCAAAAGAAACATTTAGCAGAGCAATTTGTACTCCACCGAGGCTTTAAACATTGCTGGTTACTAAGCAGGTTTGAAAAGTTCTTTGAGATGCATCCGAACCTGCACTACAAAGCACAAATGTGAAATTGCTAGAAAAAATAAAGGCTAGCTAAGAGTAGGAATTCCTTCTCTAATGCAAACTAGATACACTGTGCAGGCCTCATGCTGATAAGAGAGGGATTGTTATGTTTTAGAAGTTATTCTAATTGTAACTATTACTATGATATTCTTATAAATACAAACTTATGCAATTTTTAAGTGGTTATTATTAACCCAAAAGTTGTTTAGATGAGCTTTTCTACAAGTTGTCTGAAGCTTATGAATGGCAAAAAATGTTAGAAAAGTGTATGTCTGGAAGTTACTATAGATTCCAATGTCCCTCTCCTTGCCGGAAAGATATTCTGTGGTGCCTTTTGTAGCTAGAGCACAGCCTGAGCAGAGTTTCTCAGCCCATTATAATTAAAGGATTATTTAATCACTGAAAACCAAAACCAAAACCAAACCAAACCGTGTAATAACTTAAATACTGTCACGTCAGGTTTTTTTTCTTGTTAACAAAGTAAAAACTAAATTAAACTATGATGTTTATATTTTCCATCATATTGTTTTATTTCCTGGCTTGCGTGAGTGGGAAAGCATCTATTTAAAAATAAAATACACACATTTTCTCTGTTTTGTTGTCTATTTTCTGGCATTTTACTACCAGTGCTACTCAACCATAGACAGAAACACTGACAGAATGTTTCGCAGTGTCATACAGACTTTACTCACACACAGTCTCTGACTATTTTGCTTATTATTTCTCTCATAGTGACATTTAGATACTATAACACAAGACTATTCTAATACATAAAGAGAGGGATTTCTAGATTGATCAATCGCAGCTTCAACAGGCAAACAGAAATAAATTTGCATCAATTTTCTAACATAATAATATTTTAGAAGATAAATAGAAAGCACAATAATAGAAGCCAAATGAGATTAAATCACTTGCTGAAATTCCATGAAAGCATCTCTGTCTTCCAGAACCAGGAATATTCAAAAGTGCCGGAGTCGGGGAGACCCACAGCCAGGCCAGCTTCAAAACTGGGAGCTGATATTTCTATCAGTTCTGTATTATATTAAATATGCCTTGCTGAGAAGCTCATTATCTTCAGGCCCATACAACTGCATTACTTTTGAATCTCAAGTCAATATATCTATCCAACACTGCACTATTCATTGTGGACATTCAACCTTAGTTTGGCATTAACTCAAGGATTTCTTCGTGACACAATATTTTCTGTAGACGGGACCACAGGAAGCCTGCAAAAGAGCTATGAAGTTGAATGTAAGGGTTTTGAGTTTTAGTCCACTGCCTTAACCACAAAACCATCAGCCTTCTGATGACGTACTTGGTCCATTTCATCAGGCAGTCAGCACAGAACATAATTTAAATCAGATTAAATAGTAATTCCTTACCACAGTCTTTCTATGTAAAACCTTAGACAAAAGAATAAGGAAAGAAGACCTTGTGACCTTGTTCAATTCCTTTCACAGAGGTTTGTAAAGGAAGAAAAAACTTTCTCTCAATCAAAATTAAAAATCTAAAGCACACATTCTACAAATACAAGCAAGGAAAGTATAAAAATTAAGCAGAGGAGAGCATGTTCTCAAGGATTTTGGTGTAATAGTGGTCTTCTGTCCATAAATGTCTAGACAACTTTAAGAAGAAATTTAAAAGCCAACATAGTGCTATAAATATAGGATGTAAATGTAAGGAAGCAGTAATGAAATCCCTGGCAAGATTTCACTTATGCTGTGCTCAGTACTACTTACCACATCATAAAAAACTGGTTTCTTAAAAATGTGGTGAGGAGGAAAGAGAGTTGATCCTAGCAATAAAAGTTATGAGCTGTGAAAACAAGAACAGAAAAGGCCTCATTCTGAAACAGTCACTGAAAAGGCAAATAACTGAGACACAAATATTTAGTGACAAAAGTGAGTTCATACAAAGAAATATTTTAGATAGGTATATGCAAGGGAGTTTGAGGCATTGCCCCATTTTTACTAATTCTTCCTTACTTTATCTGCTGTAATAAACAACACAACTGTCTGCTTTAAACTGGGAGATTTTTACTGATGAATACACCTACAGACTACAAAGAGTCTGTGTATCAGTTCTGCTTCTCACTCGTTAACTAGAGCTTAAGTACAACTTCAGATGATACAGAAAGAACAAGGGGCTGAATGCTGGACTGAAAGTAAGCAAATCACTGTGAAATATAAGGCGCATCACTCCCAGTGGGTACAGAACACTGATGCTATCGGTAAAGGCATCTCCTGAGAGAGGAACACGAACCGAAGTCCAGTTTTCTCTTTCCTCTTATAAAAGTTACATGGGAGACAGTTGTGACAGTTTTTCTATAACATGCAGGTAGGAAGCCAAATCTTACTCTCTTGGCACGACTACAGTATTTGGGTTAATTTTTTTTCCTTCATTTAAATAATATGGCAAGACAGTAGAGAAGACTTGAAAAAGTTTTTTAATGCAAGATGCAAATAAAGAAGTGATTTTAAGTTTGAAAAAAGGTAACCCTGGCTTATTTTACATAAATATCATATTCATTCATCTGATGGTAATGTAAAAAGAAATCCAAATTCAGAAATCTCAGACATTAAGGTATGTTTGGGCAAATATCACTACTATAGAAAGGAATCAACTGCTATATCTTCCTTTTCTGCCCATCTTTGTTTTTTCTTTCCTCTCTCCACTTTCAGTGACCTTCGTGTCTCAGTATCTCAGAATTCTGCAGGTATTTATGTTGTGTATGCCCTGTAGCACAAGGAGATGCTCCTTTACAATATAGCCAAGCCAATGCCTGCTTAGAAACACACTCCTACTGACCATTACGGATGCCTAAGGAGTGTGTTCAGCGTGACAAAGAAAAGCTAAACAGAGAATTGAACCTCAGCCTTTTAATGCTCCAACCCTGTGTCCTTGCTAGGCATTTGCTGGAGATTGAATATGTGCACTGCAATATTTTTCCACTAGACCTACAGTCTTAGACTTATGATATGCTGAGCTTCATTCTAAAGGCTAGATATTTGCAGTGACTATGTGCAAAAATGTAGCACTCTTACAGTATTGTATCCTGTATTTCAGGATACATGGTCTGTCTATTAAATGCTGCATGTGCCCTAGCAACCATTTTTAATCTAATTCTAAGGACAGGGGATGATTTCTCACACAGAAAGAAAGAGATGTCAAGTCAGTACCAGCCATTTCAGTCCTTCCTATAAAGGAGACAAATACACGTCTTGCACAGGTGTAGAGGGAACATCACAGAAAAAGTAGCAGCATGAGCAAAAAATAGAAAAAAAGAGTCATGATAAGCTAATTTTTGAAAATATTGTGAAACCAAGAATAAAACGCAGAAAAAATGTCAAGCTAGAATGCACTGACAGCCATGGCAAAAGATGAGAATTACATATTGCATAAAAATAAAAGGGTGGAAATTTTTTTTTGCCTGTTTGTTTTGAAAATAGAATTATTGAAACCATTGTAGCAGAAACATTGTGAGGGCTGCCTTATGTTATAATTAATCCTAAACAAAAATGCTTATTATTTGCCGCATGATGGATTTTACCAAAATCAACCACCCAACTCTAGATCTCCAAATCATGTTATAATTATCAGCAGAAAGTGAATTGCTAAGCAGGTGAAAACTGCCATATAGAAGCAAGGCCCCATCCCCCTGACAATGTAAATTGGCTTCGTTTCATGTGAGACTTCCAGACTGTGTCGCACACTCCTTTGCTTCTTTCTTGCCCCTTAATACTATAGTATTCACCAAAAAACCACCATATATGCTGCCTATTTTCACCTTTAAACACCTAAATGTCTAAAAAAAATCCAAACCTTTGTTGCTAGATTCCCAGAGGTTATTACGATAAAATACCCTTACCTTCCCTCTTTTCAGCTCAAATCCTGCCCTGGTTGTAATTAACAGGCGCATATTCTGCCCTTTCTTGTTATAATCTTTACACCAGCTCTTTTACCATGGTAATTTCTGTAAGAAAGAGGAGAGCGGTGTTTTAGGATTTTTGTCGTGGATTTCACTACAGCATAATTTCTGTGTGTAGATAGGTACATGTAGCTGAGGAATCCTTTAACTGGAAGCATACCGAGAGGAACATGGGATCTGCCTCCTGATTTATCTGTCAGTTTACTTTTGACTGACATGCATCCTCAACACCTGACCTGGCCAGTCCCCTGGGAGGAGCACAGCAACATGTCACCTAGGGATGGTACAAGATGCCATATAAAGACCCTGTGAGTCAATGAATGGATTTTCATTAGAATTAGTGAGCTTTGGATTCTGCCTGAAAATTAAGGGGGAATGCGGAGTGGGCAGAGATGAATTTTTCTACTGGCAGAAACTTCAGCTGTTGGAAAGAAAGTGCAATTTTTTGAGAGCAGAAGGTGTGAGTGCTGCTTCAGAAGTACAGCTGTGAAGAGGAAATATACTGTGAAATAGTTATATTAAGACATCTCATGCAAATGATACATGTGGGTCCAGTGTCTGAAAGTCACTGTAGATCTAATTATGTGGAAAATCCATGTGAATTGACTTCTTATAGACTAGTGCCAAATGATCAGCCAAAATCAAACAAATTAAGACTATGACAACATCGTCTTTATATGTGAGTAGTCTTTCTTAATGTGAGAAGTAGTATTTCACTGTTCCAGATAGGTTAATAACATCATTTTACATAGTATAGGCAGATATAGCACAGGCTTCTCTGTTGTCTTCTGTCAAAGAACAATCTTCTGTAATATGCATATTCCCACTCAATGGCAAGAATATAAATGCATATACACTCTGCAAACACATGGTAGTTGTTTTAAATAGTTTACAGTCTCAGGCACCTACCATTTCGTACTGTCTAAAGACGATCCCTCTGAAATGGGAAAGGTCTGAAATGCCACCATTACTCTCTGTCCCAGGGACTGGTAATGCTAAGGCATCTTGCTATTCTTTGAAAACTGCAATATTTTTAATGACAATACCTAAACCCCATTTTTTGTGACTGTCTCTGTTTCACAGACTATCACTGCCAAAATATAAAATCTATTTCAGGGATTCAAGAAAAGCAATCTCTTCACACGAACACAGAAGTCCCCAGAGATACAAGCAAGATCTACCTCAGTGTCACCATTGTCCATAAATTTGCTGTAAAAGAAAATAACAAACTTGAAGAATCAAACATGAATATCACATTCTGGGTTTTGATACGAGTGATGGGCTTTCCAGTTACATCATTGATATTCCCTGTTCTTTTTAATTTCTCAAGCTTACTCCAGTTTCAAATGCAATAGGAAAAAATCACAGTTATTTTAGCTAGGTTTCCATTTCAAGTCTGCCTGAGCTCCCTGCACTTCAATTCAATAGCAGCTTTTTTTCCCACAAATATATGCTGTTAAATAAGAGAGCCAAAATTCACACAGCTGTCAAGTAAGATATGCATTAAGATAGTAGGATGCCAGTGTTCAAACTTCAACATTACAGCACTAAATCTCAAAGGAATTCACTTTGTTAATGAGAAGCAAGAGAGGAAGAAGAGCACAATGCAGAGGGGTGAGGGAGAGGATGAGAATATGGAACAATATGACAGTAAAATAGAAGGCACAGATTGAGGTACCACAAGGAATCTGAATTCCTCAACTAAGACTTGTCAATGAGATTTTTAGCATGTGATATGCAGTTTTAATTAAATTATGGCCCAGAGTCAGAGAACAAAGCCAAAGGCCCAGTTTTTTATTTCATTTTTAGAACAGAGATCTTATCTTCTCCAGCATTTCATGCACTTCTAATTAAATATGGATTTATGGATTTAAAGTACCTGGAAACACAGTATGACTTTTAGGATTCATCCTATGCTGAATGTAGAGCAGTGCAGTCAAAGGGTGAGATTCTGGCCCCTAATGAAGTCGAGCCAACTTTCTTAATAGGATCCAGGGGATGCAAGTAAGGTGTTAGGAAAAGAGTTTAGCTTGTGCACTTTGTGTGAAAAATGTTACTATACCTTGTAGTAATAAAGAAATGTGCCTCTTTGCGTGTAAACGTATTCAATAAAACTGTGATTGTGTTTGCTTATAGTAAAAGGGTGTAATTCTATATGCAGTTAAAGATTTCTGAGTACTGCCAAAAGTACTATTTCAATCTGATGCCAAATCCTACATTTATCAGCAACTCTCATTGCACTTTTTTCACAACCTATCACACAATTTCAAGTAAATATGTTATCTCTTCTGTTTAAAAAGTATAGTATTATTTTTCCAATGGGGAAATTGTTGGTGAGAGCTTTGCTTGTGGTGATAACTTATTATTAATTGCATTTTAACAAAGTTTACTGGGTCTCTTAAAATAGAAGTGCAGGCTGGGTGAGAATGTTACCTTCAATCTTGAAATAGTGAACAAATATCAGATCCTGTTTTGTAGTGTTTGTATAAAGAGAGAGTGTGGAAACATTAATAAAGTGCATTCAGTTGAGGATCTCTTGATATTGCTATGGGTAGATAACTTCTCCAAGTTCAACTGCTCTTAAAACCAGCTTTTAAATTCTCATGGAATGCAAAGTTACGATGTTAAAGTTAACAAAGCAATGATTATGGTAACTGAAGATATATAGGCATAAAATATCAAATTCAGGAAGTTACACCCTATCACAAAACCTTCCACGATAGGCTTACCCAGCAAACCTGAGGATAACGCTACTGGCTTAGAAATAATGAGGTTTGCACTTACTTGGGACCAAAGTCTGGTGTGTGTATGATATTCTTCCAGAATAATCAGACATATGGGAGTTTCTTGTGGGACCAGTATGTTGATATTATTTGTCAGCATGATGTGTGGAGGTTAAAGCAGGTTAGAAATGGTTCCTATTTTTTTCCAGGACTAGAACAAGCAGTTTCTAAGTGTAAGCAGCTCTAAAGCTAAACTGGCTTAATTTTTTGATATTGATGAGACTCATAGTATATGATTGATAAATTTCATTTTATTCCACAGTAATGGCTGTAATTTGAGAATTTCAGAAGCTTAAGATAAAAATAATGGTAATAAAAAAAGATTTTAAAGTATCAAGACTCACTCCAATATATATACAACATTTCTTCTCATGGAATACACTGATATCTTTCTCTACCTGTAATCTCATTGTGTTCAGAAAAGACAAATAAAACATGTGTTCCTAAAATAAGAGTCCTAGTACAAATTGATTAACTACCAAACTACACCATCACAAGTAAGAGGAGAATCAGCCTTGATGCTCCTCTGTAGGTTCTTTTCAGTGACTTGTATTTTAGTCACATATCAGTTGCTGTTTCCATGAGACGATTTCAAAAAAACATTGAATTAAACTGCATTACACCAAATAGGACTGATCTTTCATTGCAACTGCACTCAAAAAACCAATCTTTGTATCTTAGAAAGGTAGAAGTATTTTCTGATGTGATCTAGTCTAAAGAAGTTTTTTTTTTGAATGCTCCTTGGAAAATCTTCTTTGAAAATCAGAATTCATCAAAGTCTCTCTCCTGTGAAATTGCTGTTTTGCCTTGAAGCTTTCCAACTTTAGTTAAAAGACTTCCATTAGACTTTATTAACAAGTAACACACAACCAGTAATACTTCGTCAAAACACTTTGATTTTTGGAAACTGCAGCTTCAGTTTGCAGTATTACTAATTAGGGAACAATTTTCTAATGTGAACATAACACACTCTAAAGAGAGTACTCAAACACATTAGGACATCATCTTACACATTCAGTCACAAATCCACAGTGGCTTGTTGCTTGAATAACAAGTAAAAAACTCCCTGTAATTTGTAAATATTTAATTTGAGGTAAAGATGGCTGAAGAAAGTGAAAAGTTGATTCATGTAGCTGTCCCCAGTGTTTCTTCTGGCAGTTGGGTAATTTATGATCTTTTATTCTTTCGAAAATTTCTCCCTCAGTCACCAATGTGTATAAGACGACAACCACAAGTGCTCAAGATTTAATCTTTTAAACTCCTTGCCAGTGAGCTATATTGACTAGCTCTGCACATATAGTCCATTACAATGTTGGTTTCAACCACCTTCACATGCAGTGTGAGTATGGCCTGTTGCTCTATGCGCTTATCACATAAACCATGTAAGGGCATTAGTCTGAAATGTCCTCATGGTTTGCAACTATCTTTTCTTACACTGAGTCCCGTGGAAAATGTCTTAGCAAATTTTCCCTTTGGTTTCTCTTTCATTTCCTCAGTTCATCTCTTCAAATGGTGCAGGTGACCATCAAAGGAAAGTGAGGCATTTGATGATGAAAATGTTTCTATCAAGTAGAGCTCCAAACTTTTCAGTACTTTGTGCAAAATGCGAGAATCTTCTGCATTTTCTACAGTTGAGACCACAAAAGCACACATAATTACATTATGTGTATGTGACAATGGAAAATTAATTTAAACTGGTGTACTCTTAGCCACGTGATTTTGAAGTAGTCTAATTTTTCTAGGAACCATCCCTAAAGCAAAGCTTACATTGCCTAGAAAGAAAAGAGGTTTAAAATATTTCAAATATTTCCAGTCCCCTTTATCTGCTACTTCTCCTCCCTGAGAAATGTCAAGCCCCCAAAGGCTTTTCCAAACCATATAACCTGATGTTAAGAGTTTAGTATATTTAGTCAGGGAACAGAAATTATGTCATCTGATTTGTGTGAACAACAGTAACTCCAAAACACAGTTTTAATATTCACTGTTCAGTAGTCAATAGCAAATTCATAATAATCAGAACAAAAATCTGTCCTGTAAATTACAAACACAAAGGTAATTCAAGAACTTTGTCAGCTGATTGCATATATTCTATGAGCAGAAGGGCACTTTTCCAAATTTTATTTGGCACTAATGGTACACGAAACCTCACTTCAAATACTCTTTAAGATTTTCCCCTCCATTTTCATATCTAATAATAGCCCATCTCACCACAGAATTGTTTTCCTAGGCTTTAAGAAAAGATCATTTATTTTCTATTCTACTTTAACAAAAATTAAGAAATAAGCATATATTTCTGCAAGCTCAGCACTTCAATATTACAACATATAAAGGACAAACCAACAGTTTTTAGCCTAGTCAGAGCTTTTACGTACATTTTTCCCTCTTTAAATTTTTTTGTGGTGATTTTGAAATGCTTGTGGAGTCTTGTAGCATTTGAGAATGTCTTTTGTTTTGCTTAACAGAAAAGCACATAAGCTCTTATTCACAATGATTTATCACTATGATAACAATAACTGTTGAATTTCTTTTCTCAGGCTGCTCTGATTTTTCCTAGTTAGAGACATAAGAAAGAAAGCATTAACAAAAGCAGAAGAAAAAAGTAATGAGAAATGCATTTTTAAGATGCTTTTGAAGTTGTAAAAAGTTTTTTTGTATTAAAAATACTCAGCCATTTACTACTGCTTCTTAGCAAATTATTTATCTGAAGTACAAATTAAGTTTAACAAATATTCTAACGGAGTGCCTGTTAGTTTAGATGTGAGTGTGAAATATTTTTTTTTTCTGTGTGCACATACAGACAGGTAAGCACTTTACTGCTTTGATCACTTAGCTGACACAATTAGTCCACTACTCATTTCACTAGAGGGGAGCATTTGTCTGTCGTTTCCTTAAGTATTTAACGCAAGAGGAATTCCTAACACACCCACTTTGTGTCTCCTTTGTTTTGTTGGGGGGTAAAGGGAAGGGCTGGCTTGTAGATGGAATCTCATGAATCACTCTGGGAACTGCACAGCAAAGTCAGATATGTATGTATTTCCTAACCTTATTGCTAGGGTGATAAATGTCTGCCTATACACCTCAGCAATGATTCACACTTGTACACACACAGAGCTTCAACCATTTGGCCATAGTTACACCCCAGGTACTGAAGAAACTGTAAAGTGAGGCAATAAGGTATATAGAGTTTATACAAATAGCACCAGGAGGTTTATTATCTCTGCTCTTCGTGATTCAGTGGAGAATAAATGTCACGGTCCCTGTGAGCCACCCAGACCACATCACCTATGGGGTGGTTTGTGTTACTGAAAGGAATGACTTTGGGCAAACTGTGTATATTGAAGCTTTTTTTGGGTGGATAGCTAGAGCTGCAGCCCCAAACAGTTTCTGTAGGTCTTCCCCTGCTAGTAGCTGTCCCAAACATCACTGCATGATATAGTGTGGGAAAGTCGACTTCTCCACAAGCTCAGACCTGGAAAACATCAGGCTGTTGCAGTTCCACTGAAAGATCAAGAGCAACTGAAACTGTTAAGCAGCCCTTAAGAAAATCAGTGAAAGGTTTTTCATCTGAAGCCTATCATATACTCTTACTGCCTATGACTATAGGCATTTAAGAATACAGTGGACTGCTTCTAAACTATGTGGTGTTAGTTTGTTTGTCTTCTGAAGTCTCTTTTCTAAGGGTAGTCTGTGCTGCTAAATGCATATTTTTGTCAGAGATACAAGCCAGGTCATGCCCTCCATTTTAAAAAGCGTATTTAGATGAAATCCTAATAAAAATTTCAAATACACACAATGGAGTTATCAAGATATTACTTACCCCAAATGCTTCAGATTTTAAAAAAAGGGCTTATTTATAAAACTGCTTTTTGACTCAAGTCCTTCAAAGGGCTATGGATGAGTACCATAATTCTTAATTTAAAAATGTTGTGGGGAGAACATTGGATGGAAAGAGAAAATGACAAAAAAAGGGAACTACTTTCACATCCATTTGATTATGAAGTTTCATTACTAAAAAAGTATGTATGTATGTACCATATTGCTAGATCACAATTATTTCAGCTGTGCTAATACATGGTATATATTTGTTTTCTATTGGCTGTCTAAAAGCAAGGTGTTTAATCTGAACTAGATATCTAGGCTTCCTGTATAGCTGAGAGGGAGATAAAGATGGATAGGCAGTTATTCAGCCCACTTTCCTTCCCCATTTGTCTTAAGAAAGAACGAATTATTTTCAAGGGAACTCAATTTGTTCCTTGTAGAGGGAGTGTAGACAACTAGAACAGAATAGATATCTAACTTTTGGGTGACTGTTTAGGGAATTATAGAACTAGTCGAGAAATGTCCTTCACCGTGAAGAGCTCTAAGATGCGGTTTCTGTGGCATTGTAAATATCAGGAAAAATCATGCTGCAGAATTTCCTTTCTAATAGAAAAGATACTACTTCTCTAAGGTAATAAAAATATAGTAAAACAAGATCAAGATCCACAGGCTGAGGAAGTACCATTTCCATCAAAACAGCATTTTCCCATTTCTAGAACACACGTAATAATTTGATGATTGACAACTTTTGGTATTTTACACTTCTATTCTAAGGTAGGATTAAAATATTTTCCAAAAATACTGGAAATTCTCATAACATTAATCTCTTTATTTTAATTTAATAACTATATGAAGAACTTAGGGTTTGGATTTTTTCAAATCTGAAAGTTTTGGAACAACTCTCAAGGGACCACTGCCATCCAATCTTTCTTTGACAGGAATTAAAAAAAAAGATTGTAATAGACGATTGTCTTTTGGTTTCATAAACATTATTAACTCCACCTTAATTTCAGTAACTTGATGTTTCTGCTGGAAAAATAAAATGTTTGAACCCTAACAAGTTGCAAAAGTGATTTTTATCTTGGGTTTCTGGTTTATCTGGGGTTTCCATCTGAATTTCTTATTCCTGACATTCATGTAGCAATTCGAACTGATCTAATTGACCATAGTTATTCTAAGGATACTTCCTGTAGCCGTATTCAGTAAAACATGAACTCCTGAGCTTACTTCAGTGGCTAAACTTCAGCTGTTTCTCAAATTGTATTATTAACTTCCATTTACCAGGAAAAAAAAAAAAAAAANTCTCTGTTGGCCACTGGTCAAAGCAATGATTTTCTCTGATGGTAAATCACAACAGTGATATATCCTCTGAAGATTTGTAAAAAGCACAATACATAGTTTCTTCCACCTAAACACATCTCAGCCATGATAATGAGCTTGAATGCAGGGCTTAAATGAATGAAGGGCTTAAACTTTTTGTCCCACTGAGTGATATAGCTAGATTATGACTTAATACAACTACAATAAAGAAGAGCTTTCCTTGTTACTGTGTGGCTTTCTTCACAGATTCGTGTGAAATCAGATTCCCAAATAACTTATCTTAGATAACTTTGTCCGCCTCCACCACATGACTGAATGAAACATTGCCTCACACCCTAAAGACATAGCCCACATCAAAGCACATGTTGCTGGAGGAATTTCCCTCATGTGAGAGTGAAGCCCGCAATACTAAGCTACTGCTTGGAGACAGGCCACCAGTTTTGAGTGTAACTTCTGATGAGGGTTGCACCCCCAAAAGTAGACTCTCCTCTCCATAACTTTAGCTCTTGGTGTCTGTATTACATATTATACTAGCGGCCTACTGGGTATGTGGGTTTACACAGCAGCACTGCACAGCAGGTAGGAGAGGAAAGGGCCTGGCTATAGAAGCAGTCAGCTGTGTGAGCCTCATGCCTGGTATTCCACATTCAGCAGTGCCTTTGCCCAAGGACTGAGGATTTCCCTCTAGATTTTGACCACTGAAAAATACTGCCAGGAAAAATCGAATGTCTGAGGAACTCCTAAAGGAAGAAAGAAAAGCTATGCGTTGGAAATAAACTGGTTGTCATCTTCTGCTAAAGACAGGACCCCTACAAGTACTCCAGATGAAACTGGTGCAGCTTTAGAGAGTTACAACTTTCACATTTTGATCTCCATCTGAATTCCTCAGAGGAGCAGATTTCTCTTTAGAATTGGCCCACTCGTGTTTTGGATAGGGAATGCCTTAAAATCCAGCTCTGAAATAGTGGGTATCAAAATAATGGTTGTGCAGGCTGGAAATATTTAGGCATGCAATAATAATGTTTACTAAAAAGTGCTTTGTGAAATACACAAAAAAAATGTTTTCCTTCTACACTACCCTCTCCTTCTTAAGTAAACAGAAATAAACCCCTAAGAATAGGCTACTTTCTGGGTGAAGTTTTCTTTGTACTCACTTTCTGATAAAGCAATTGGAGCTAGTCACCACGGTAAACAAGCAAACAGTCTGCTGGATTGACCTGTGTGGCAGCTCCTATGTTCTCTTTCCTACTTCGGGTGTCAACTGAACTTATAGGAAGTGGAGCAGTCTACTCGGCAAAAATAAAAATCACCAGATACTCATTGAAATGTGATCTCTTCAGAAGTAAACACTAATAGAGGTTGAAGTTAATTATGCATTTAACTTCTGGTTAATGTCTAGCCAGCCACGGCACTGGCTGTGCTCTTGTCGTTTCAACAAAATATACAAGATGACTCATCCAAGCAATGGATTAGCCCTACCTTGGGTCTACACAAAGGTTTACTATTTTCTTCTAAGAAAGTATGAGCTGTCAAGAAAGGTAAATGTTCCACACGCCCTAGTCTATTGACAAAGTTTGAGATCACTGTAGTGTTTGCTAACTCTCAGAGAATCAGATATGACTGGCTTGAAATAAAAACCCTGACAAAAATAATTTTACTTAGGTGCAACTATCCTCATACTTGTACTTGAGGCATTTCTTTAATTCCTTTATAATTCCCACTTGGACTTTCCTTGATTAAAGTTAGCCTGTTCTGCCTCTCTTGCAAACCCAGCCCTTACATGGCTCAACTGTTTTTGACTCTTCAGACAGGATAAGCTATTTTTGCCCTCGTGTGAGCTAGGTATATCTGAGGACCATGAACATAAAAGAATACTATACTTTATTCTTATGAACTCAAATACCGGCCTGTTCTGGGACATAAGATTCTGAACAGATCATCTTTGTTTTTAAATTCCCATTTTACTGAGTTACTTAAAGTTCTATATTATAGAGTTCTTGTTGCTTAGGCACGTGGGATCTAACTGTGCTGTGTTTTTTACCCTTAAAACGCTCTTGGAGATTAATGTCTACAAAATGCAGTTGGAAATGTCCCATGTAATGTTTCTTTTCAAAAACCAAGCACTACTATACTCTAAGAAATTATTTTTCTAATCCCCCATTTTTCTAAATCTCTCATTGAAATCACTCAGGTATCTACCCACTTCTCAATACTTGCTTTTTGACCTCTGATCCAGTATGATATAGCTCCCTTTCCTTTTAAAGCGTCGTTTTTCAGATGATCACAAGGGACATGAGGTGATTAAACTGAATATAGCTAACTGTATTGCCAGTGCTATAGAACCTTATGGGTCAGTTTAATTTTCTGGGTTAAACCAATGAGCAAACACAGCAAACGTCAATTTTTTTGTGTGTGTAAAAAATAACCTAAATAATACTTAGATAATCATAGCTGGAGGTTTATCTGAGATTAAGATATTTATAATAACCCTTGAAAATCCACATTTCTTTCTAATCTGGGTTTAGGAGCTCAGCTGAAACACAAAGTTGGAGCAAACCCACTTCCATTTTCTTACAAAGGGAGAGAAAAAGAAACTATCACTTGCAGAAAGTTGAGCATATTTTATCTCGTACACAAGCAATCTGTAAATTAAAGTTTTATTATGAGTCTTTTTTTTTAGTTCTATATCTGACCATTTTTTCTTTCTGTACATGTTCGTTTCAGCAAGACATGAGTCAATATTTAATATAAAACTCTGACAGTGTGCTATTGGTATCAGTATTCTAAATGTTTGTCTAATGCATTAAGCAAACTATTGCAGGATTTGATTTCATGTCATATAAGGAGAGGAGAACAGCACTTGTTGAGACTTTGATCTTATCTTTATCAGCATTAGTTCTTTGAGCTTCTCAGATAATACGCTTCACAGAAAAGAAACGATCACAAGTTGGATAATGCTGAAAAAAAAGGGAGTGTTTCTTGGAAAATGCAGAAAACCTTTAAGAGGTCAGGGGGGAAAGGTAGTGCATGTTTCTGAATTGTGTTGAAATATTTCCTATGGCTTTTCTTCTCCCATTACTACTGGGATGTTTCAACCCTCCCGGGTGGTGGGAAATATTTTAACGGGGAGTTTCTTTGTATGTTTAGCAATGTGGGAAAACCATGAGAGGGGTGTTCCCTGAAAGTGGTGACTCATCCCTTGTGTTGATTCTGTAAGAACACAGGCTTTGATCCCTGTGGAACTACTGAAATAAGATACATTTTTATTTAGGCATATAGCTTTTACTATATTTACCTAAAATTAAAAATTTACAAAACTGCTTGAAATGACACACCTACTAGTTTCAGGAATGGCCCCCCTACTTTTGCTGATTCCCAAGCAGGACCCTTGTTTTTGAAGGCTCTGCAAGTATTGGCAGACATCTCAAGTAATAGTAAAATTTACAATCCTTGTCTGATAAGAAAACTCTAAACATTCTTCCTCTTTGCTCATGGGGAAGAGACATAACTCTCATTCTGTCCAGGTATTTAATGGTCAGAGAATTTTTCTTGAGCCCCAGGTATGGAAGCACAGGTATCTCTGTTTAGACAGATGGCTGGATCTCCAGTTTGTTCTTCGATTTAGATGACTGAATCTAAAGAGCATATTGCTTTGTAGTGCTAAGGTTAAGTGTTTTCAGGTTAGCACTTACTCTGTTATTGAAAATGCTCCATTCTATTTGAAAAGTAAGACTTTGCCTGCAGGTGAAGTCTCTCTCCAGTTTCTAAGCCATTAAGGTTCTCCCTCGGTCCAATAAATATTTAATTACCCCATAAAAAAGGAAGCAGATTTTGACAAAAGCGGCTTTTTCCTCTCCCTACTGACTATACAAGGAATTTAATCCCTCGCCTTTGTCTTCTTAATTCTTTCTGAATTAGTTACCTAATATAGATGATGTGAACACTATGTCTGTTACTGAGGGCTGCAAATTCCAGCTGGTGTGCAAACACCTGAAAGTTTATGCTGTAATGCTGAGTTTTAGGGCCTGCACGACATCCAGGCTGTACACATAAGGGTGTTTCCACAAGAAACTCTTTGTTTAGATAAAATTACTGTCATTAAGACTAATGTGAACCAAGATATCTTAACAAAGATCAATCTACATGGTTTAGATTCTTTGTAGGGTCTGTGCTGTGTGGGTCACGTATTAAAAATAATCTCACCTATCTTTAGCTAACTTTGAACATCTTTAGGTATATTTTATCTTAGGATACATATCTTTAGGTATGTATTCAGTCAGAGTTTTTCTCTTTAGTAATTGGGTAAAGACCTAGTGATTTTGTTTTCCAGCTTAAGAAAGGTGCCTAAAACAGTTAGAATAGATTACACTGAATTTCTGTCCATTGACCCTTGAGAGAGTTCAGACTAATATTAAAGTAAAATTTAGATATCTACTACAAGCTGAGATTAGTAAGATGTATCTTACTACCATATTGCGGTCTTGGGGTCACACATTGGGAATGGGACCGATATATATTCTATAAAAACAACTGATTTTTTAGAGCCCAACCTGAAGTGACAGAGCTTGCCATCCTATTAACGTGAGTTATTATATTTTGAAAATATCAAAGGCAATAGAAAGGTTTGAACAGACATGAGCAAAATTGACTATGATTATCACAGTCACAGTCTGTGAGAGAAACAGTTTGAAAAGCTAAAAGTGTGTGTGCAGAGGAAGAGTGTCCGTTTGTACTTTGTAGCTGTAAGCTTGTTAAAATTCAGATAAATGGTTTAATATTTATGGTGCAGTTACACAGGAAATGCAAAAATGGTGAAAATATTTTAAATTCTCTCCTGACCTGAATAAGCTTTCCATCATTATGTGAGTCCCAAAAGAAAGAACTGAACTGCAATATTCAATTCCATAATTTAATTTACTAAAAATGTATTGGAAGAAAGATATTGGAGTTATGAGACTAATTTTTAATGCCCTAACATAGCAGGCAGTAAATTGGTTTGATGGGACGATCTCTTGCCTCCATCTTTTGAAGCTAGAAGTGAGTTGTTGGTGTCCCGTTTGTTGAGCTGGAACTGGAACTATTCACCTTATCTAAGTAGACTGACACTTTTCAGGTCAAACAAGTTCTATCGTACTATAATTAGTTTAACCTTCTCTTAAAACTCCATTTCAAGGAAAATCAGCCTTAAAAGTACTTATTCTGAATTTAAAGACTAATTTCATTTTTTCCACTTGTAGTCTAATAGTTCCATCAGAGCTATAACTCTCCTCTTTTGATGGCCTTTATGAATAGACTGTTGTTAGCTGATCACCAAAGGCCACAATCCAACTTTTTCAAGATTCTAGAAAGAAACCACAATGCAATATTGAGAGTTCCTCCTTTTGCATAGGAAACCCCATTGATAGCTTGGTTGACATGTTAAATTCAGAGTCACAGCATGTCAAATCCATTATCAGCCTCTCATCAGTTCTCATTTGAAATCCTCATTTACATAGCTCAGGGCACAATCCAAAAACAGAAACTCTGTAATCAAATGCAGAGAATGTTTACTGGAGTATACATGTGTGTATATTTATATACTTATATATGTATGTTAATTTTAATATTTCCATTGTAAACAACAACAACTTGCCCTGTGCCTATTTATAATGCTCATGAAATGTTCAGAGATCCAGCTAATAACACATTAGCACTTAGCCAGCTGGAGAATTGGTGACAGCTGCCAATTACTTAGAATTCTTCTAATAAACAATAGTTTCTCCCCCTCTTGAAATATGTGGAAATGAGCTATTGTTATTTTAAGTGCTGCTGTACTGAAATGGCACCTGTGCTTGCTGTTACGTGGAACATTGCATTCCAAAAGAGAAACAAAGTTGTATGGAACTCCATGTCCCAACCTAATCTCTGCAGAATCTATGAATGTATTCAAGACAAAAGAAGAAAAAAAAAAAAAGTGACAGGCAACTATCTTCAATGCTTTCATTTGGACCACGTTTACCTGTCACTTACTTTGCTCATAGTAGCAAAAGACCAAGCATGTTTGTGAAGCAATGAAGATGGTCAAGAGAATGCTAGTTTTTTTCAGCCATTATTCGTGAGCTCTGCGTATACATTAATACAAGAACATGCCTCAAGGGCTTAGCAATGTCTGTGATAACAATTTAAGCATGCCTCAGGTTCCTGTTCACTCAACTTCTTCCATTAAGTCACCAGCTTTTTTCCAGTTGCTCTTGTACTCTATTTCAGTAATTGGGACAATCCATACCATTTGTTTTTACAAATCATGAGCTGGCAAACAGGATGCTACTCCCTAATTTCCCATATAAGCCTCCCCCATCCCAGCGCAGTTTATGAAACTGTCAGTTTTATAGCCAGTAGAAAGGCTATTTAAGGTAAACCAAAATGCTACTGCTGTGGTATACAGCTTTCTACTAAGAAAGTGGTGTGCCCCTGTAATCAAGTTAAACTCCTACATCTTAAAGAAGAATAAAGCAGAACTTTAAAGATATTTATTCAGATGAACAAATAATTTTTTTCTTTAGTTTTCACTGAAGTAGAAATTTAGAAACTTTTATTTCATTTCAGCAAGTGCATTTTGGGGGGAGAAGAGGCAGCTCCTCAACCTTTCCACTACCACATACGGATTTATGGCCATATTTAGTCGCAAAACAAGTCAATAGGGACCAATAAAATGGACAGAGCTAGAGAAATCAATATGTTGATCTGCATTTTCCTCTGACTTTAAACAGGTATACTTATATCACAACCAAAACGATATTTTAAAATACATATAAATTTCTCCAGACATAGATCTGTTCAGATATACCGATGACAGACAATTGTAGAACCAATGTTGTGGTCCAAGAGGCTGAAAAGTCTGATAAAGGGTTCATGCAAATTACTTCTCCAATGTACAGAGTTTTTAAGATTCAGATTTTGGTGACATATGTGTGTGCGTGTATGATGTTTATATTCCTAATGTCCTCATAAGTGTAAGCTCAGGTTCTGATCTGATTTCCATGTGTATTTGGAATTGCTCCAAAACAAGGTGTGGCTCAAGGCCATCTCTAGCCCATGCCGTGTAAAACTAATATATCTTCTCACAACACATTTTTGAAGACTTTTCTGGGGGTCCTAGAAAACCTTTCCCAGTATTTTACCAGTGTTCAGAGGTACGGTCTGCAGCATGAATGACCATTATGTTTACTGCAGTTGGCACATTAAATCAGCATGCCAGTATTGCTTTCTCCAAACTCTGTGACTAAACCAAAAAAATGCTACATTGTCCTGAGGTATTGTAACATGCTCTTTTTCCTGGGGGGGGGGAAAAAAGAAAGTTTTATCAAAGCAAAATAATGAGATTAGAGTTAAGTGATTTACAAGCTGTAATAAAAAAGTCTGCTACAGTCAGTGTTCAGATCTGCTTATCTGCAAGGCTTTCCCACAAATGTCTTTTGCCAAAAAGCACTGGAATGACCTCCAAGACGGGCTGCTTAACTTGACTGTACTCTTGCTTCTATTTTAATTAGACTTTAAGTGGTAAATATTTACTAGTTGCCCTCTGGGTAAATAATTAAGAAGTCTTGGCCTGATCTGCTAAAGTAAAGTTCATCTGGCAACACATTCAGATCACAATCTAGGCAGGTCTGTCTTACTTAAATGTCCTCTTCCTGTATCATTTTTAGAAGCAGAAGTTTCTGAGATGTGAAGATCATATGTGTATGGAAGGAATAGACCCAGCAGGGCCTCAGACACGGCTGCTCCTCCATGCTGTCTGCTCTGGCAGGAATCTGGTTTCAGATATTTCTGTTTTATCCTACCCGTATGCACTGTCTCTTCCACTGCTCCCCATCACATCCCAGTGTATTTTCAAATTAAGTTCCTCTGTGGTCCCAGTTACCAGTGTCAGGGCATATTGTGAACTGAGGATCTGGGGGCCACAGGGGACTCTGACCCTCAGGCAGGTGGGGCTTGTCCCATCCCAGGCAGGAGCAGGGTGACAAGGGGACACCAGGGACAGTCCCAGCCCTGGGCATCGGTCACCTCCCTGGGGATGGGGACAGGCTGAGGTCAGGCCAGGACATCATCCCACAGGTGGGCTCAGCTTGGCCGGGGCTGTGGCGAGTCAGGGCAGGGCTGTGGGGAAATGGAGACCGGCAACAGGGACGGGGCTCTGGGGGGTGCTGAAATGGGTCCTGTGCCATGGGTGGTTGGGGGAGGCCTGGGCAGGGACAGGGAGACCCGTTGGTGCCCTCAGCCCTGATGGTCAGCAGCAAAACCACCACAGACAACAGCTGGGTGTAACCTGCTGGTTTTCATATTTTTTCAGCTTGTCCAGATCTGTGCAGACTTTTTCCATGATGTCTGTGGTCAGATTCCTGCACAAAAATTAGTTCACTCTCCAAGTGTAGAGACTTCAGGATGTAAAGCTCTACGTACCTAGAGCTATACTCTTATAACAGTGTCTTATCCTTTTAAAGAGCCGTTGTCCCATTTTGTCTCAACACCATAACTTACAGGAGTGGCAGCATTTGAGACGCGAACAAAAAAAAAATTAAACCACTCAGTCTTGATAATATTTTAAAGGACTTCATAAATGTTTAAAACAGCTAGGTAGATGGGCACTGTGCTCGAGATATAATTACTCAAGAAAAAGACATTGTTGCATTGTTGGGAGTTTAATAAAATGGTTTTTTTCAACAAGAATTTGCTTTAAAAAGGGATTGGAGGTTGATTAAAGGACAAGATAGAAGTAAATACTTTTAGTGTCAGGTTCAATCAATAAGACATTCAGATCTGGAATATTGCATCCATTTTATTTGTAGTCTCTCTTAAAAGTTCAAGAACAAGTGATAGATTATTAGGCACATGAGGAAGAGTAAAAGGAAGGATTTATTAATTTAAAGAATCAAGAAAAGGAAGATGAGATAGAGATACATACAGAATAATTGGAGAATGCTGTTGAGGAAGCATTGTAACCATTTGTCAGATTTTATTTTATAGAATTTCAAAGCAATTAGTTATTAACACGGATAACAGGAACATCCATAAAGAATCACAGAATCACAGAATCACAGAATGTTAGGGATTGGAAGGGACCTCAAAGGATCATCTAGTCCAATCCCCCTGCCGAAGCAGGACACCTAGGTGAGGTTACACAGGAAGGCGTCCAGGCGGGTTTTGAATGTCTCCAGAGAAGGAGACTCCACGACCTCCCTGGGCAGCCTGTTCCAGTGTTCCGTCACCCTCACTGAGAAGAAGTTTCTTCTCAAATTTAAGCGGAACCTCTTGTGTTCCAGCTTGAACCCATTACCCCTTGTCCTATCATTGTTTGCCACCGAGAAGAGCCTGGCTCCATCCTCGTGACACTCACCCTTTACATATTTATAAACACTAATAAGGTCACCCCTCAGTCTCCTCTTCTCCAAACTAAAGAGACCCAGCTCCCTCAGCCTTTCCTCGTAAGGGAGATGCTCCACTCCCTTAATCATCTTAGTTGCCCTACGCTGGACTCTCTCCAGCAGTTCCCTGTCCTTCTTGAACTGAGGGGCCCAGAACTGGACACAATATTCCAGATGTGGTCTCACCAGGGCAGAGTAGAGGGGAAGGAGGACCTCTCTCGATCTACTAACCACCCCCCTTCTAATACACCCCAGGATGCCATTGGCCTTCTTGGCCGCATGAGCACAGTGCTGGCTCATGGTCATCCTGCTGTCCACCAGGACCCCCAGGTCCCTTTCCCCTACACTGCTTTCTAACAGGTCATTCCCCAACCTATACTGGAACCTGGGGTTGTTCCTGCCCAGATGCAGGACCCTACACTTTCCCTTGTTATATTTCATCAAATTGTTCCCTGCCCAACTCTCCAGCCTGTCCAGGTCTCTCTGGATGGCAGCACAGCCCTCTGGCGTGTCAGCCACTCCTCCCAGTTTAGTGTCATCAGCAAACTTGCTGATAGTACACTCAATTCCCTCATCTAAATCGTTAATGAATATATTGAATAATATTGGCCCCAATACCGATCCTTGAGGCACTCCACTAGTTACCGGCCTCCAACTGGACCCTGCCCCATTGACTATGACTCTCTGGCTTCTTTCCTTCAGCCAGTTCCCAGTCCACCTCACTACCCAATCGTCCAGTCCACACTTCCTCAAGACATAAAATTGGAATAAAAGTTTGTCTACCTTATGTTTCAGAGCATAATTGAGGTAATAATCTGGAGGTAGCAGGATGTAAATTCTCCTATTTTCTAAGTTATCTTGTAAATTTGTAGCATGGAACTGATTACAATCAACTATGATGTATGTATATACGTGAGTAGAAAGTGATCCAAACAAATGGAAAGCTGAATATCACCATAGTGACTTAGGACATTTCACAAAACATTTGAAGTTCTATGTTCCTGTTCAGCTTCTCTGTTTCTCCTTGGATCATATATATTTTTCTTGGATCAAATATTAAACTAAAATAAAGCAGCTAAAATGATAGCTCTTTAGTTTCATTCTACACTTGCATACAGTATAGGATCATAACAACTGTATGTTATACTTTGGGGATTTCTTTGTGTCTCAGAATAGAAGCACTAGACAATATCTGATGCATCCCAAAATGAAAGGCATGCTTTTAAATTATCAGTATCTACAATGAAATTCAGTGACACTGAAAAGAAAGATGAGAAAAAAGATGACAAGTCTTGTCAGGACTTCTCTAGTGACAAGAGTTTTCTCTCCCTGATGAGATGAAGACGTCAAGGAGATGCTAGTGAAGCCATTGTCAACATGATTTTATTAATACATTTAAATGACTGATCAGAGAACAGAACAGTGTGCTAAACTGTACTAGTCCAGAAAACAATATATTGTCTTTTCCCATCCCAGTATCTGCTAAATGTAAATTACAAATAAAATACAGATTAAATTATTTACATAGTTTTTCCAGAACCTTCTCTATTGTGGCTTCTGGTTATTTTGGTATTGGTGTTGGGATCTGGGGACTGAGGAGGTTGGGGTTCCCTTTCATAGAAGCATACAAGAGCCCACAGCCAAAATCAATGCTTGCTAGCTAAAAATACATGGAAAGGAATAATTTCTCCCTTAAGACATCCACAATTCAAGCAGACATCTGGGTGGGAGGCAAAGAAAGAAAAGAGGGTCACAAAACAGGTCAGTGGCAAAGCTGTGAAGGGAAGTGAAGCATCATGTCATCAACCCTAGGGCTCCTAGGCAAGAATAGCTTACCTGGGAGATTCCATTGGTACCTACAGATATTTTATCAAAATCCACTCAACAGAAATAATATTTTGCTCTCATTCTTTTAGGCCAACCAGGCATACCAAGGTGCTTGGTGGCTTGGAACTGTAATAGAGTGCTGCAGCTACTTCCAAAAACACCAGGAAATCACATGTGTTGGAGATGGGGAGCGGTTTGCGTTCTTCTGCAGGAATATGAAAGACATCGCATGACTGTAGCTTCTCACCTTGACCATTAATCCAGTTTGTAATGTGCTCATTGAATAATCCTGCCTTCTGTCATCCTATTGCTCACTATTCATCTGCTGCCTGGGGTTTTAAAATTTTGATTTGGACCGAGATTATACAGGCAGAGGTAGGGGTTTTTAATTTCAACAAAATGTTGCATGTCTTGTGGAAGGGAAAGAGCACCTTTTTGCGTTATTGGACTTTCTCCATTATTTCTAAACTGCGCAAGACAAAAACTTGCAGTTGAGAGTGCGTAGGAAATTGCTTTTGTAGTCAATGAGAGATTTGCATATGATTGCTACATGACCCAATAAGCACACAATCTGCTAGTGTTCTGGTTTTAATTAGGTATGGACAACCTGTTTCCAAAAAAAACAGCAATTCAAACAGCAGAGGTCCATACCCATCCAGAGCAAAACATAGGCCAAGTTTTCAAATGTGTTTTATGTGTTTCCTTTTACCTTTTGTATTTCTTGTTAATCAAAAGTAATAGGGTCGTCTTTCACCTGTAGCGTACATCCAACTGTGACCTGAAGGATGAACATGAAGTCATGAGAAAGTCTGTTCCTAAATATTTTTTTTTCTGTTTGATTCTGTTATTCAATAAACAGCTTATCTGGTCACCTGACACAAATTCTTTAAAGCTTTACACATTAAACTATTCATCTGCTTAAAGTAAAAACAAAATTATAGGGAAAATGTGGTATTTCTTGAGATATTGCCGAGAACAGAAAATCTTATTCTAAGCCTTAAACTCAAGATGTTATTGATGTTGTTGCCACAGAGCATGAATTAATAAGTGTTTTCATTTATTATGCACTGTGTGTTTTGTATGCAATAATTTGATTCAGGATATTGTTTATATACCAATCTTATTACATATAAGTGCTAAATGTATTGCAATTTATATGACATGTGTTTCTCTAGTCTTGTTAAAAACCAGTTTCATTGACCACCTGCTACAATAAAACTGTGATCTTTTTATCTTCATCCGGATATTTCGCAAGTGTTTATGCTTTTCTTGCCTTGCCTGTTTTGAGGTTAATATAGTTAAAAATAATGGAAATGGAATTATAAATTGAGCAGTAAGAAAACTAAGGGTCTACATTATTTTAATTATAATAATGTAGAGTCTTTCATCTTCGAGAATCTCGAACTAAGACATGTTCTTTATATATTTACATCTTGCCAACACTGTTCTCATCAAAGCCTGTGTTGGTATTTTCTTAGATGTCAAAAGTGCAGTGTTTTTCTTCATGATTTCCAAAACATTAAACCTGTGGGAGAGAGGGAGGTGAACAAAGAAGTCCAGGCATGAGAAGATGTATTTGCAACGAAAGGATCAGAAGTTCATCACAATAAATTTTTTCTGGACTAAAAGGCCTATTACAGAGGCTTAAGAAAGGACTGAAGAACAAGGTGAGCACTGGCTAATCCTCTTTTTTTCTGTACTCTCACAGTTGCTGGGAATCAGTAGCTAAATGCCTTCCTGACCCAAAGACTTTGTCTACCTCCTTATACTAATATCCACTAATGGATGTGTTCACCACTAAACTGTGCAGTTCATTTTTGAACAAAATATGCTCTTCTCCTCTATAATAATCTGTAGCAACAAGCTCCACAGCTCTGTAATGCAGTGTGAGAAAGTATTGCATTGCTTTGGTTTGTGTTTAGTTTGAAGACCCAAGTCTGGGAAAAAAAGCATATTAACTCCTATGCAAAGGTACTATAACTGTACTCCTGCATCTTAACTTAATCCCATTATCTTTCTTCTCTTTACAAGATTTCAAGAAAATGATAGAACACATGAAAATGGTGATATATCCTTACTGTAGCTTCTACCATGAATATTGTAAATAAAGAATGCTGTCGCAGAGTTCAAATCAGGTAAAACAAGAAAAAGACAAAGCATGCCAGTGTCATATGTGTTCAAAGTGGAGTTTTTTTTCTCCTAACAAACCACTTAAAATAATGATTTATGCAATTTTGAAGTGAGTTAGATTCAATAAACCAGCTAATATAAGATAACATGGAAGTGCATTGCCTTTGACCACAAAATTTAGCCTCTCACTTCACTGACAGGAAAGGACCTAAGATATACTTTTGCTACAATATTGTAGAACTAGAATAATTTTTTAAGGTAGTGATGACCTGGTTAATGATCAGAGGCACATCCAAATGACCATCTTTATTTTTCACAGTTCTTAACTCCAGATCCCGGTTGACACATCTAGCAGGTGTGGAAGAAAATTAAAAGATAGACTCAAATCCTCATTTCCTATCCAACTGAGGTGGGCAGATTCCTTTCTTCTATTCAGTCAATTAAATACTATCCCAATGGGTGTAGGTATCAGAAAAGGCTGATCATCTGATTCTACTTTTAACTCTTTGAATCTCTCATTCCAGTATAAATCAGAAATAACTTCACAAAAAAATCTTGAGAGGACAACCTCATGCTTTGTGTATATATACTTGTTGCTTAAGTATTTTATTTTTTTTTTTAATATACTATTCTTGAGAAAAATCAGCTGTTCCATGTCGCTCACTGAGCTGATCAGTTGCTTTCTGTCTCTATGTAAGATCGTTGTGATTCCATGGCATTCTCTACTCGTCAAAGGTAGAAAACTTTGAGCTGACAGAATTTTTAGCATCTTAAATGTATATTACAATAAATAGCACAGTCATTTGTCTCATTACTAACAAAAGGGTGGGATAGAAAAAAAAAAGAATTAATTACAGATTAAGTTTTCTGTAGATTGATGTTCTTTATTTCTTCTAAAATTACCAAATGCTCTAGTTAGTCATAAATTTACTTCTCACGCAAGTTGAAAACAGAAAACCTTGTAACATGAACACATTTAGCCAATACTTTTATCCTTATAGCTCTGTTTAATACAAATTTGAGGTTAGCACAAATGGCACCATCCTACAGATGCAGCTCTAACACAATATGTGCTTTATGCTGAGCCATTAGGGCTATTAAAGCACATTAACATTAAGTAGTTTAATAACATTAACTGTGCCTCCTGCATTACTGAAATGCTTCTCTCCTTAATATTTTTCTTGTGGAATTCTGTATGATTTATATTTTGCAGCTGAGGTAATCTCAGTATTGCATGTGAAAATGTTTTGGCCATGTTTGGGCCAGTCATAAGTCTATGAATGAAATTTGGTTTGATTAGATAGCTGTCTTTGGCTGAACAGGTAAGTTCATTGAAATCATGAAAGCACCCACTACCACTTTCCCAGATTGCAATCTGAATAGATACTTTATTACTGCCGTACTGAGTGCTTTTAGATTAATAATTCTGGAAAAAAAAATATATATATTGGAATACTTGTAACAGATTGGGTTCTTTACTTCACACATTTTTTGCATTTTGATATTTGGTTGGGTTTTTTTAAGAGAGATCACGACTGATACCAAGATCATGGAGAGACAGAGTGAGCTTAACCAGAAAAATTGAGTTGAAATAGTTTCCCTAAAGAAGTTTAGCAGACAAGTGGCAGCATCAAAATAAGAATCTCCCAAGTTTCCGTTCAATCTCTCTTCAACACTGTAGCTATTGTTTTCAGTAGTGCATCTGCCCCTTTCGTAGTTGAGCTTTATGTTGAAGCTGAAGAGTAGTAAACTTTCTGTAGAGTGTTTAATCTTTCTTTGGGAACTTTAATATTGGTCATTTTTTTCCTGAAGTATTGTTGAATGTCTCAGATAAACTACTGACAGATAACAGTTTATTATACCTGACTAATGGAAAATCTTTTCATCTATAAAGGTCATGGTGCTTTCTTTTTCTGTTAAATAAAGCCTCGTGTCCAGGGCTTGCAGAAGTGTAGCTGATATATTTCTACTTTATCATAGAATAATTGTATTATAAGATTTGAAAATATTCTGTTGCTTTCCCTGTCTGCACTGGACTGCACTCAAAAGCTAGAGAGCAAAATGATTCTGAGCAAATCAGCATGCAGTGCCGAGGATAAAATGCCTCATTAAAGTTTTCTTCTTAGAAGTATAGATAAAATGTATCTTCTAAAATATCTCAGGCTATCTTAGCAAACATTTGGGTGTATACTGTAGACTATCGACTTAATTGAGACCACAAAGGGAAAGAAGCCTCCCTATGTCCAACCCTTGGTCTGTTTTGGTCTTTCTTTTAAAGACAGCAATGCTGAGGACTGTGTTTTAAATAATGACATAACATAACCAAAAGGAGCTAAATTTTATCTACGTCTTCTATTTATCAGGAGGGAATTTCCCCTTATGTCTGCAAGAGGGAATTTCCCCTCTGTTCATAGTTTACAGGGTAACTAAAGAGCAAGTTCCTTGCAATGCTGTTGTTTGTGTTGAATTTGGTAATTCTTTCATGAAAACTCGTTTTAGAACTCTGATGCTCTAAGTATATTAGACTTCAGATCATACCTTAAAGATATAAAGAGTTAAGCAAAATATTAAAAGGAAAGTAAATATCATCCAAAAAGAGCTCACCAACAGTAGAGCATAGCAGGCTGTTTCTGAAAACAAACAAACATACAAACAAACAAATGAAAACAAGCTGAAAGAATCACGCAAACAAAAAAACCTACTGCATCTTCACACAATGAATGCAGCAGTTCTCTTCTACCCAGACTTCTGTAAATGATTCAGGTGTGCCACACAGAAAATTATCAACTGATCTAAAGAATAAGATTTAAGGAATAATTGTAAGGTAGGTGGGGAACTAAGAAAAAAGAAAATGGCACTGGGGACTGTTGAAAAGAGAAGCATCAGGCTGGAGAGTAGATGTTAGCTGAGTTTCCCAAGGAACATATTTTGATTTCATTAATTATTTCGCATAGATATTAAAAGCATCCTGAGGAAAGTCAGTGGTGTCATAAAGCTGGGAGCAATGTCAGTATCAGAGAGAATTGAGACTATATATGCAGAACATGTCAGACAGCCCTGAAAACTCATGCAAAATGCTAGGTCATGCACTTGGCAGAATTTTATGTTACCTTCTGTATGCTGAATATAAATGAGAAAGAGGAGGATTGGTTAATGACGAGATGTAGCTATGAAATATGATGTAGCTATGAAAAAGGTAAATGCAGAATAATCTCTAGGATGATGCCAGGGAGCTTTTAAAGCATCTTTAGCATGGGAGAACTGTCCCCTTTTATGATTACAGGCAGAAAAATGTTAATGCTAATTTTAAAGGGCTTTGTGAGATGTCACCTGAATTACTAGTTTTTTATTCTGGTTATAGATACTTAAGAATAAAGAACTCAATCTGAAACATGTACTTGTGGTTTACTTGTGGTCTACTGTTTAATCAGAGGTGAATGATGTCTATAAACAAACTAATAAAGCCTGACCTATTTGATTATCTAAAGAAAATAAAAGAGTGTGCTGTCTTGCTGTTATTTACAGCAGATGCTATGTAAATAAAGGAAGAATTCAAGTCACTGGTGCAACAGTAAGTGGAAATAAATATGGATATATTGTAAGGTAGAAACTAGAAGGCAATTCAAATCCATCACAGCAATCGACCAACCCGTGTCTCTTAAGCTGCACGCAAATAACAAGCAGCTCAGATTTTGCTTTCTGCTGGAACTATAACATATGACCTACAACAAGGCTATTCTGGTGTAATGGCTGCTTAATACTCCAAATCCCTAATTGTCCATTCCAGTAAGACAGCAGGAACCAATGGATCCAGGACTGTAGTGTGTTCCCAGCCAAGTTCCAGCTCACTTATCAGAGCTGTTTTTCTCTGTCTTGTGAACACGCCTTGAATGTCTTCTATGCAAAGGTTTCTGAGGTATGTGGGTCAAGAGAGCTACGATAAAGTTGCACAGTCTTAAAACCAGGAAGTCTTATGTCCTTTGGGATCTATGTAGTGAACTGAAATATATAAATGTTACCGAGTACTGAGTTAAGCTCTATATGTGGTTTGCTCTTCCTTAGCAGTGGTGTAACTGACTGCAAGCATGACTGAAACAGACCAATTAAACAATTTTATATATATATATACATTTGTGGTCTGACTTGTATCAGTCATAGAAAGTGTACCATGTGATGATGATGCACATGCAGACAGGGAAACTTCCAATCTGCTATTTCAAATTAAGTGTAGTAATGCCTAAAACAAAAATTAGTAACATGAATAAGAGCTGAAGTATTAAACTAGGCTTTAGTATTTGACTAAAGTAATGAACCAGTTCATAAGGAATTGATAACAACATGTAAAGAGAGCTTTGCATTTTCCTTATTGGACTACTGAATCACTTGACCTTTCTATGTATTATCTGCTGTATAGATATTTACTATCTATGCTTTGTTGCTTCCTGTTCGTTATGCTGTTAATAATCAAGCTAAGCACCACTCTGGAATACAAGCAAATGTGTTGTCGAAAGTATGTGATTGAAAGCCCTTATGCATGAAAGAGGACTTCTGCAGAAGGACAGACACCTAACTTTTAAATAGCTGAACATAACTCTACTCATGATTTACTGTCAGGAATGTTTGCATTCTGGAAATAACAAAGAAAACAATGAAAGAGAAAAGGAGATGGGGAGAAATACCATTTAAGCCAGTGAACTAGCTTTTAAAAATTATATATATTTTTACCTTTTATTTTTCCAGTGTATTCTAACTTTTAACCTGGGTACAATGGAGCACTGCATCATATTGTTAGCCTCCAAGCTTCAGAAGAAAGAAAAGAGCAAAGTAATGAATATCTGCCCACAGCTACATTTACTTTTAATAAGCAACACAAACCCTATTAAAATGGTAAAAAGCCTTATAAAACAAACAAACAGCAGTCCATCATTTTAAAGTATTCTGGTTTGAGCTATTCTACATCACAGTCCTGATGTCACTAGCCTGTAGATAACTGAATGTAGTCCCTGATAACTTTTTACACATTTTGACAAATTACAATTTTCCATCCGGATTTTGATGCGTTTAAATTCCTTCCTCCATTGCAAGTTTGCCCACCCTCCAGGTTCATTTTACTAACCTTTTACAGTAATCTGGCCCAACAGCCTCACCCACAGTCAATCCTCTCTGCAAAGTTAATCAAAACCAATTATTATAGGACCATACCCGCTGCATGCTCTAGGAAGGTGATGGAGGCCAGATAGAATTAGCAACAAAGCTAGACCTCGTGTCCCTCCTGTTTTCTAGTGGTTACACCTGGGAGGGGTGAGAACCCAGGGAACACAGGATACGATCTGAAACACCAGCAGAAACTTCCAGCAAACTGGCATTTTAGTAACGAGGTAGGGACACCCACTGTAACTGTGTAGCCCAACAAAATCTTGGCTAGTCTGAATAATACTAATCGCTGTGAGGTTTGTTACCTTGTAACTGCAACATAACACACACCTAGACAAATTTTTGATGCCTACAAATGAATAATGAAGGAAAAAAGAGAAGTAGGGAAAATAGTTTTCTTCAGTTATAAAAGCTGTCCTTTATTTTTTGCCAAACTGTCAAAGCCGGCAAATTTACCTTAAAGTAAATGTCTTTAATATCTGCACAAACTGCAATAAATACAAGAGAGATGTCGTTGGAGAAGGAGGAAAAGCACATTTGCCAACGATTTCATTTTCTCCCATCCACTCTTCATAAGTGAAAAAAGCTAATATCTTGAAAGCTTATGAGCTGAATGTCTGTATCCCATCATGAATGCTGTTATTGATTCTGCTCAGTAGCAAAGTGAGTGAAGCAAAGCAAGGATTCGAATGTAAAACAGGTGAAATAGCTTTTGACATCTACTTCACAGTTTATTTTACACTGCTTCAAAAGTAGCTGGCTCTCCAATGCCATTAGTGCTGTTTAGACGAATGGGCATTGCAGCAGCAGATGGAATTCTCTGATGACAAATACAAGGTAATGAACACGGGAAGGAATAATTTGAACTGCTTACACACATTACTAGGTTGTAAATTAACTCTAAGCAATTACTGAGAAAAGAAAAAAGGATCACAGTGGAAATTTCTGGCCAATATACTGTAGGTGCTAAAAAAATGAAGTAAGATGTTGATATATACCACAAACTAAATTGAAAATTATTTAGCTACTTGCTTAAGAGTTTGTACTGTTCCCAGTCACCATGGTATTTGTGAATCTTCCACGCAATATCATTCATATTTAGAAATATCTGTGGAATAAAATGTAGTTCCTAATATTTTGTTGCGCATCTGGGCTTCAGGTGTTTTTGTGTGTTTGTGTTAGTGCTTATTTACATTAGACTTCCCTTGCAGTTATTCTACAATGAAATAAATGATAAAAATATCGCTCCTCTATGAATCTTTTATTAGTACGTCATGTGCTGTGGCGATATCCTATAAATCAGGCATACACCTCAGTTTTATTCGATGGGTACGTGTTTATACAAGAAATAGTTCTCCCAGGCAGCAAACCTGCTGCAAGAGACAACCTGGTTACCTACATTTTACCTGAAGTAACTAAAGAAAGAAATGCTAATAGATTTAAGGTGGCTTGCAGTCTCAAGATATATTAGATTTAAAAATGGAATAATGGAACGATCAGTTGACTTTTATTTATAACTTACATCACTTTCTTTTTCTTGTTATTCCTCCATATATAAGAATTACTAATTTTATGCTTTGGCTGTGCTTATGTTTCTGAAAGTTTTCTGCCAATCTAATCCCATTGACTCTAACAACATTGCTTCCAGGCTGTGGAAGTGTAACTTGCATCAACACTAATTCTTATTAAATTCAATTTTTAATTAAAGACAGCTAGGGGAACTCCAGGAGTACTATCTTATAATGGACAATACTATTCTGAAATAAATGAACTGGAATGTTCGCTGGCATTGAACTTTTGACGGATACAAATGAAAAAATCCTGATGATGGTGAGAGATCTACATTTTCTAAAGGAATTTATTTTTATTCAGGGAATTTCTTGGACTTCTCTGGCTAATTTTCTATATTATTATACCATTTTACATTATTTACAACTAAAAATATTTACAAGCATAATAAAATAATTAAATAGTGTATGAAATAGGTGTTTTATTTGAACTGAAAACGAAGTTCCAGAAAAATGATTCTCAGGTAATTTTGACCTTGGGGTAAGGAAAAAGGGTACCATGAGCTAGAACAGCACCAAAATCTACAAGAAAAGGATGTTTTATTCTCCCTCCAGGTTTCTTCATGACTTATGTGTACAAAATGCTGAAAGTTGTAAATTCCAAATTGGTTGTTTCTTGTGACTTTAAGGACGAAAGGGAACCAAATGTCTATAGTTTGTCAAAAGAAGGAGCCAAAAGAAGGCTTAGACAGGAGTGCATACTGCAGATATAGTATCTGTTATAGAATACAATATTTTTCACATTTGAGAAATATCCAGTGACACATTTGCTGCAACTCAAGTTTATAGATATATCCATTTTAAGAAAGACTTGAGTTTTCCTGAGCTTCCTTTAAATTATCAGTGTAGGAAAATAGTCTCTATGGATATATTCCTGTTACGGCATCCTCTGCCTCCGCTCCCTCTTTTTCCTTATTTAAATAACACAATTTAGGTTTCTTTGTGTTTAACAAAAATAAGGAAGAGAAGATTAATTGAGGATAACTCAATATGGATGTAGGAATGAAAGGGACCTTCTGGCTTATCAAGTCCAGTTCCTAGTTATACAATTATGTTCATACTGGTTAATACAATATGCCCGTAACTGTTCTCTGTTGCTGGGGCCAGCTGACAGGAATCATACACACTTATTTTGTGTTTTTTCTTACTCTCCAAAGTAGACTGTGCATTAGGAATGGTCCCCAGTTGATGCAAACTCTCCAACTGCCCTGAGAATTATCTGGGAAGAGGGCTGGAAGGTCTGGGCCAGAACTGCACCAGAGATCAGTTTTCAAGTGGAGACAATTGAGTTCTCATTCTCAAGAGGGCTTTTTAATATTGTGCCAATAACTAGCCTAGGTGTAACATTGATTTAACTGTCTTAGAACTACTTATTTTCTGCTCTTCTTAGGTCTATCGTGAGGCTGGTTTAGAAGTTTGCTTCTTCAGTGAATGAAAACCTTTGTCTCATTTCCATTATAAATTTATTCATTTCTAGCTTATATTGGTTTTGATAACAATGTTGTACAATAGTAAACTAGATCATAATCTGTTTTATCAAACTCCTGATTTATGTAAAGTAAAAGGAAAACCAGCAAGCATGCTGATAACAAATTCAGAATCAAGTTGTTCTGCATTGAATATATGACTAAGGCTGCTGCCAAAATTTCCTGTAAATTAACTTAGCAATAGTTAATGAGGTACTTTGTATCATTACGATCAAGCAAGACTACAATATTGAACCCTGTGGTTTTTGCCTGGGCTTGTGGAACCTAAAGATGTAATGAAGAATTATGAAGTTATGTTAAATATTTACTAAAGAAAGCTAGTTAGCAAATCTGTTCATGCAGTAGTTTCACAATAAATTATCATTCTCTTTTACATTGAACGGCTGGCTTTGGACTCAAAATTATTGATTATGAATATATATAGGATTTATAAGGATTTAAAAGTGACAGAACTGAGTGGCTGATTCTTAGCCTGAAAATGCATTGCTCATTTGAATATCCCAAATAACATCAGTGGGATGTTGATGTGATTAAGTGCCACTCAGTAAGTATAATCTTGTCCAGTGCAACTTTGCCAGTAATTCACTACAGTAAATTTAAAATGGTATGAAATATGCATAAACCCTCAATCTGGAAATAAACTGTTAATCCAAACTGACCATATTTTGGTGAAATAGCTTTTCCTTCCTGGTATATTGTAAAATCATTCTTATGTCAGCATCTTCTGAAAACACACTCTTTTGGTATGTGTTCTGGCTATTCCGTCTTCTGTAATATGAAGAAAACCTGAATATTCACACATATTCATGCACATATATAACCTTATCTTGGCCTCTGGGTTAAGCTTTGTCAATGTAGTGCATAAGACTCAATCAGAAGCTATTCTACTATGTGTGGGAAACATAGCTCAAAAGGTGTTACCTGACAGCAACCAAATCTTCACACCCAAGAAACAATTTCAATTGTAATTGCATGCATGTAGGTATAGACCTTATACCACAATAGTCGTGACATTTTAGACGTAAGGAAAAAAAAAAAAAAAATATATATATATATATATTCAAATTTGGTTTCCTTTTCTAAAGGAAGCTCTTCTTATTTTACGTCAATTTTATCATTTTACTTCATTATACAGTTGTAAAAAGAGGACAAAATAATGAAAGAGAAACTTGTTCAAAGAGCTGGAAATTAAACTACCTACTGAGATCCTCATCCAACACCACTGGAGATCCAAAAGTCCCTACCCACTCAAGGAAGAGGCCAGAGACAGAAAAGCTGGCTGGATACCTTGCAGTATAATATAATAAGGTCAAGAGAGTGGATACTCAGATTCTACCTGCATGCCAATGGTTCATGTTGCCATTATTCCTATAGCTTCTGGTTATTATTTCTGCTTGCTTTCCCTCTGTATCTCTCGCTTGCTGTGCTACATTAGAAAACTGAAGTGCATGCTAATTTCTCATCCTGTGGTTTTCAACTCAAACACATAAAAAAACAACAACCAAAAAAAGGCTGCTAAAGTACTGTGTATTCTAATTCATGGAAAAAGATAAAACAAACATCATATTTCTCTCAATATTTTAAGACTTCTGGCAATTTTGTAAAAAAAAAAAAAATGTTCACTGTCTAGTATTTAACATCTGAAGATATTTCAACTTCAGTTTTATCACAATGTTTATCACAATGTAGTTTGGTTAAAAAAAAAAATAATAAATGATCAGGTGTAGTTATTAGCTAAGTCTAGCACATTTCCTGCAACTTATGCATGACAGGGGAGGCAGACAGGTTTTCTGAATTTTCTTGGAGAATTTGGAAAAGTTATTGCAATAATTTAAAACTGCAGAATTTTTACTGCATGAAAATTATCCTTCTAACTTACCAGCCTTAAAACTACAAATTGAATGTAGATGTGTCAGACAATTTAAAACACTGGCTTTTTTGGGAGCTATTTCTTCTCAATAGTTTGGAAGATAGCAGGTATTATGAAAGGTTAATTTGGTTTAGTAAGAGATGTAGACCGGTCATGAGTCACCTTATAATAGTCCTATAAAGGAACTTCACATTCAGGTGGAAACTAAACTGTGCCCACAGACCTGAAGTGCTGGCCCTATACCAGCCTTTAGCACTTTGACACAAGGTAGGATACATTTGATGAAATTTACTGTTCTGAACTGATCAGCCCGTGATTTTTATACTCTGTGAAGATCTAGTCAATATACTCAGTGCAGTCCAGGGTACAATTCATCTCCTAGGTAAATATCTGTCTGAAATAGGTCAGATGAATCACATCTCTAAGACATCTATTTCTCTCCTTTGACTATTAAGAAAGATTTAGGTCACTGGCTGTGATGTTAACATCTGCATTGTGGGTGTTAAAAGCCAGGTGCAACAAAATCCAGCCAATGTTTTCCGAATAAATTAACTTACCAGTCCGTGTTCCTTTTTTGTGGTTAAAAAAGCAGTCGAGATAAATGTTCACCCACCTGCCAGAGAACTGTTACTTTGATTGCCACGAAACTGCTATTTGTCTGTCTTCCAGAGAATAAAGACACTTCTTTTTATAGTGGACATCTCTCCAACATGCTGAGTAGCAATTCATGCTTGACCTTACTTTAGGTCAGTTCTGATTACTGGGTATGATGAACTGAAAGTTCATGATTGTAGATTTGATGAACTCAGGCAATTGAGTGATAGGATAAAGCCAATCAAGGTTCAAGTCCAATGAGAAGCTTTCTTCTCAGGTGTTCTTGACCTTGAGAAGAAAATATGTGCTGTACAGGAACCAAAAGTTAAAAAAAAATCTTGTGTGAGTGACCAGTGAATAACCTGATTTTCAGGGCTCCTCAGCACAAAATTCTTTGATTCTATAAGGAAAAAATGCAGAAAACCAAATTAAGGTATTTTTTAAAGTCTGTAAAATGTGTTTACACAAACACCGAAATGCCATAATTGTGCAGCTATTGGCTGACATGATTACAAAACACAGTCAAGATTATTTGCCTGCTTTAATTATACAGTTCCCACATGAGTTCTTTTACATAAAAACTTAATTCTCCACTTCATCGACTCTGATATTCCTTTTTAGATATCTCTTTTGAGGGTTATTTATCTTAATATTTTTCAGATAAAAACTATTTTCAGTCTCTATACTGAATAGCTATTAGTTAATCTCTTTGAAGCATACAGGAAGTTCTTCTGGGAAACTGGAATGAACAGAGGATAATGGCTCTCCTGACCAGACCAAGAACCATGGCCTATACATGGGAAGCACCAGAAAAGGATGAACAAGAAAAACTTGGAAGAAATGGATGAAATAATAGTTGTCACCTACGTGGAAAATCAGTGTATTTAGAAGGATTGTTTATGACAATTCTTTCTTGGAGGCAAGTAGGTTGATCTCACTGCTAGGATTTCTGGTATATATTTATCAGTCTCATATCATCATAACTGATTATATACCTGAGAAATGCTACCAGGTGGTATGGTTTTTAACCCGTGCTGCTTTCTTTATTAACTCTACCAATTCAGTGTAGATGCAAAGAATGGCACAGATGTACTTATGAATAAATCACACAGATCATACTATTGCCCTGGGTCCTTCATGAGTTTACTATGCCTCACCTGAAAATCCTCCTATCATTTAATATATTTTAAAGATATTTCTGATATGTAATCTTCAAACACTAAAAATACATGGAAATGTGACTGTAAAAATAGACTGAGTTTGGATAATAGAAAAAGGTATGTGAAATATTTTTCAAGTAATTCGTGATCTTCTGACTTCATCTTTCTCATCCCTGCTCCATTTCTTTTTGATCCACTCATATCTTTCTCCTCATCTTTGCACATATTTTTGTCCTCTTCACTTTTATTCTCTACCACTCTCTCACTGAGGTCTTACTGAGTTGTTATATAGAGTGAATTTTAAGGCAACATACAAACTCCTCAAGGGCTTGGGTTTTTTTTCAGTGAAAATCTGACAGACCATTAATGACAGTAACACACAGCAGGTGCCACCAGAATTAAGGAAACATTTCAAAAATGTAAATTATAAGTGATCATGTTCAAAGACTCTAAAATGAAAATTAATTAGACACATCAGAGGTGTGTGTGTCCTGTGAAGGGAAGATGCTTGTTTCTCTTAAAGCCATTTTAGTTTGTGGAACCAAAGGCTGGTTTTTGGCTCCTGCCTCCTCACTTTGTGCAGTGGGGTCAGTATGTCTGATTTATGATGTGACTTCACAGGTAGAAATACTGTGCTAGGGTAGCCTTATTTGCATAATTTCTTTCAGTTTTAATATGCCTAAATGTGATTCCTATGTTACTTAAACTGAGTTTCCCTTAGATTTCTTTGCCATGAACACTTGGCTGTCTTTTGAACTTAAATTAAAGCTCAACTAACTCTTTTATATGAAAAAAGTCATAAAACACGTAATTACTATAATGAGGATGCATTGCTGCTCTTTGGGATTTACATCAACAATTTTATTCAATTTGTTTAGGCTTCTAGTACTGAAATGACAGTGTACCCCTTAAGAGAAATAACTAGAGATAAGATGATCCTTACAAGTAAGAGATGAAAAGAAATAAGAGGAGAGCTAATTATCCATACATACACAGTCCGGGGCTTGGTACCCTTCAAAGGGAGGACTTTCTCTTGGTTCCACCTGATAGCATCATGCCTCTACTGTGTATGTTACTAATATTAATGCATTGGCTTTTTTTCGACATCTTTCATTAAAGAATCACAAAAATCATTGTTAGCATTAAAAAGTAATCTTCAAAGCGTCCTCAGTGTGCAGTTGATATTACGAAGAGTCGCCCAGGAATATACAGTGGCCAGGTCTTCCTCTGGCCCTCTGTTAGGATGTCATCTTTTCAATGAAAAACACAAGTGAAACAGGAAGAATTATGTTGGATTTATCAAAACTCAAAATGGGCCTTTGAGGATCTTGCTGTTTCCGACACTTGCCACTGATTCCCATCTCTGGGAGGAAAAAGATAATTTGTGAGGATTTTTTGTGTTTCAGGATTTATATTTATCCAGCTCAAACGCTTCCGTGTGTCTGTCTTCTCTTTCCTAATTCCCATAGCTGAAAAGCTAGAGACAGAGAAGAGGAAGATGGAGGTGAGAAAAACATGGGTCAGTAAGATAAAGGCTGGTAGAGGAGATTAAGACAGCAAGATGGCATTACCTTGGTTTCTCCTAGGACATATGAATGACCCAGCTACAAAATTCTTGTTTTTGCCATGCAAGCAAAACAAAAAACTGAACAAAGTGAAGTTTCAGTTTTACTTGTCCATTCCTTGCAAACGACTCCATTCTTCTACACACGGCTTTGGTTTGCCAGTTGTTGCTAAAGCTGGCCATTCCTTTTCTTCTTGCAAATATCTGTAGCGCAAGCTGGCTTTTATCTGCTGGATTATTTGCTCACAGAATCAAAGAAGGAATAATTGGCCTGTTACTGTGAGAGTAACACAAAGACTTTCCCTGAGGCCTTGTAAAATTAGCTTGGTTGATGTCTGAACCTACAAGAGACCACTTAGCCAAGAAGAGTTAGTATGTCACTTCTGTGGGAAGGGGTCCTGATAAAAATAGGTGAAGAAGTCAAGCAGAGGAAGAAAGTCACACAGAGACGCTGCTCACTCTCCATTTTTTGAGTGTTTTCAAGGCCCTGAGTAATCTGGTCTGATCTCATGGCAGATCTTGCTTTGAGCAATGCATTGGACTAGAGACCACCTGAGGGCCCTCCACACCAGACTTATCCACTCATCCTAGGTGTGTTCCCTAGAAGTCACTGGTTTGAGAGCTGCTATAACCACCCCCCACACACACTTCTGCAGGATCTTGTGCAGCATACGGCATAGCAGAGAGATGAGGGACACCAGCTGGGGCAGTGCCAAAGGAGGCTGTACACAAAACAAACACAAATATTCCACAAACTGAATACGGAAAATAAAAGAGGAGAGGAGCTAATGGAGTAGATAAGCACTTTAGTAATCCCCTCTGTCCTCTGACATTTCCTCTGAAGGACAAGGAGTCAGGATACTGCATTTTCACACAGACTGGAAGTGTCAAAGTTGGGTTCTTTTCAGACTCAAGCAGCAAAATTAATCCTTCCTCTCCTGCCTAGCACATCTGAGAAAGATCCAGCTTCCAGAAACACCTGTCCATCCCTTACAAGTCCCTGGGGGTAAGTTGGTAGTAAATGAAGACAGAATTTGACACATTCTGTGAGCATGAGAGAATTGCAGACAGTACAACTGTAACAAAGACACTAGTGTTCCCCTTTCAAATTTAAACCCAGATTCCTCACATATTTTCCACTTTCTATTTATATTTACATGCATGAAAATGTAATTGTTTTCCACTGTATGGAACATTTTTCTTTTGACGTCTTGTTGGACATACGACCTGTGCTGGTGAAATCACAGCCAGCAGGAATCTCCAGGTCTCTGTGGTGGGTGGGCAGTGTCACCACCAGGTAAACCACAGGGAAGTCTCCTATTAGCAGCTGCCCAGGGTATCACCGTGCCACACTTTAGACCTCTAGCAGCCGTTGACATGCAACACGCAGCGGGCTGGAGCACACCCTTGCCTCGCCAGAGTAAATCAAGTATAGCTGCTCAGAAGCAAAACCGTATAAAATAGAGTTTCTAGAAAACCTGCAACTGTAAAAACAGGATATTATTTCCTGATATTAAGAGTCTTCATGCAGCTCAGTTTATGCATACATCTCAAAAGGGTTTAAGTGAGATGAAAGCAGGGCAGAGTGCTTGAGCTGTCTCTTTTGGTTTTATCAAACACGACATTAAGTTATTTTTATGAGAAATGTGGAAACTGAGGCAGTTCTTTAGACCAGGACGGTGGCTTTCATTGTAGTGAATACTACTAAAAAAATCTCATTCCACGAGTAGCTACATCCTTCCATTTAATTTTTCTATGTAGAGTTATGATAAATAGCCTCTTTTCATGCCTGAATAGTTATTGTATCTAATGGTTACATCGTTTAACTGTAATAACCAAGGCTGAGAAAATAAGTCATAAATAGCCAATCGTTTATTCTTGTAGTATTTATGAATTTCCAACGATTTTTTCATGCACATATTAACCTACTGGAAATTAGTCGTCAAAGAACTGCTGCAATTATTCCTTTGTCTATAATTTGAGGAGTAAGGTTGAAGTATGCGTTGTAACCACCAGTGGATTTTTTTCCTCCTTTTTTTTTTTTCTGCTAAATAGTGTTTAAAAACATCTACTTTGATAAGAAAAGTGTTGCACATCAAAAAGCAAAATCCAAATACTTTGTGCAAAAATCAGTTCTTCGTCTCGTAATTAGAAGAATTATTTCTCAGTTTCAGTAACAATTTTTTTTTTTACTTTTGTGTACTTTTTCTGCAGAAAATTAAATTCTGACTAGTTATGATCATTGTGGTAAATATTAACTATGCAGGTGTTGCTTAGGTACATTTGACAGACCATATGAAAACACAAAGAAAAGAGGAACTGTTTTAATGGAAACATCTCTTTTCTTCTTGTTGCTTCCCAGTGTTGCCAAATATGTGAATTACCTTGTAGGACTAATAATTGTAAACCATGGAGTAAAAAAGGAAGGAAAATACTCTTTAATTTGTATGAGGAAGGATAGTCTATTTACAGCACAGCTGAATAATCATGGTTGCCATGCTACAACAGTTTGTTGACTAAAATAAGCGTATTAAAAAGTGACTCTGTTATCAATGATCATTGATCCATCCTACAAGCAAAAATCAGCTGCTAAGCCTAATAATCTCCTATGGCATTGTTCAGTGAATAAAAAAAAAAAAAAATTTAAAGCAGCAGCCACACTGCTGAGTCAATATTTACAACTCTGTGGGATTTAGTTCCACCAGATGTACAGATGTGCTGTGTTTAAGTGGTCTGGGGGCTCCGCAGTGATGCCCCGGCCAGCTCTGCGCTATGAGCAAAAAGGCATCAGGCACCACAGATGCCTTGTGCGCTATAGGGAATGACAAAGTGACAAATGTCTTGTAGAGCCACGTGGCTTCACGAACAGTTGTGAATGGTGGTAATGGGAAATAGCTTTGTTTTAGGAGAGAGAATAGATCATGTTTCTACTGGTCTGCTTGCAAGGCAGAAATATTTTTCAGCTGATGTAATGAAGTCTATTTGAATGTGTTGCCCTGGCAATTTTTTTTAACTCTTTCCAAAGCTCTTATTAATTCTATACACTGTGGTACAATATCACCTTCAAAGTTTCATAATAGTCTTTCACCCTTTCTTTGAAACTGCAGTACTAATATGTCTGATGAATTTATGGAATAATCTAAATGTAGTCAACAGAATTACTGTGTGAAATATTGTCACTTTGTGTGTGAGCAACACAGCTTGTACAAGCAGCTCAGAATTCCATATTTGCTTGTGCATGAAGATTGGCAGGACCTGGCAGAACTGGAGTATTTCTGCTAATACGACTGGAGTAACAACAAGGTTTTGGGGCCATTTGGTAGTAGAGGTTTTATGGAAGACGAAAGCTCAGATTCTACTAGAAATATATCTATAAACTATGATTACAAATACATTATGAACTGCAACTTCAAAGAAAGGACAATTTTTTTTAAAGACTTTGAAAGACCAAAGACTGGTCTTTTGTAACATGAACAGTAGTTGTTGAGAAAGCAAGGATGAGATGTACACAATGACAGAGCTGAACGAAGCTTGGAAGTAGTGCCATAAATTGAGCTGTGGTCCCTAATTCTTGTGGAACTGTACCTGTTCGCAAAAAACTGAATTTTACTACCTTGGGGATGAGGAGCTGGGATCTAATTAAGGCTGAGATTTTTCTCCTGACATAAAGAGGAATAGGGCAGAGCATGAACCAAGGAACAGGCAGGGGGTTGCAGAGAGTTTTGTGTGTGTTTTGTCACAACTGACACCAGGCTCAGGGGTAACAGGAATTGCTGCATATCTTTCAAGCATATATTTTTAAGCAAAGGAGCATAAACACTGTCTTGATGTAGGATCACTGCTACAATTGTGTGTCCAAGTCTTGCATGCATCAAACCTGTCTAGACCGCAGGTAAAGGCTTAGGTGCTAACAAGTCACTTGCTCCATCTCCGTTGTCTCTGCTAACATTCTGATAGATCTTGATGCATTTTCAAGCCAGATATATCAATTGCATGCAAATATTTGTAAGCCTTTTTACTTACTGCCTGCAGAGAGGGTGGAGGTGGTAAGCAGTGCTATTTGCAAGAATTAGTTTTCTGCCTATGAGAAGCGCGGTAACATTGGCTTTTGCTTTTCTGTTTGTTGCACAAATTCAATACGACCAAGCTTTATACTTAATGACAGTCTTGTTCTAGCAGCCATAGTGTGTCAGGGCTCTGGCCTTAACTGCTGGCTCAATAGTCTCAAAGGATCCAGTTTAAAATCCAAAGCTACAGAATTTTTTGTGGAGTTTGAACCATTTTGATACTGCCTAAGTGGAGTTGTCTCCTTAAACACAGTCGGAGCCACTAATTTTCTGCAGTAAGTAAAGGTACTGACTTCAAGCATCAACAGATAGCAGAACGCTGAGGTTAAATACAAGCAGCATCAGCACTGAATATTTGTTTGGGATTTAGGTTTGGGATTTAGGCCTTTTACATATTGACAGTGAATGTAATTCTATTTTATCTGAATCCATTCCCATTTCTTCACTGACCTATAAACATCCACTGGCACCTTGGAAAGCAGACATTTTTAGCATATTTGGGAAACTGTCAACTAATAGTGAAATTTAAAATTATCTGTTTCTTGGATACTGGGGAGAAGGAATTTTATAATTTCCCATAGCACAAAATGCATTTTAGTAAACATTGTTCCAGGGAGATCATTGCCCCATTTGCAAATGGCCATGCTATCTCCATGACAAAGAAAGCACATGGTTTTCTGAGGGGGAAAAACAGGCAAAATATTAAATCTGTGATCAAATAAAAGCTTTGAAAATTCTTATGGAACTGCCTCAGGAAAATCTACTGGAAAAAAAGAGGATAAATTATTTCAAGCAATTTTAAAATGTGTATATATTTTATAATACCCGTTCATGCCTATTCGGTCTGTGGACCAGAAGTAGCGCACAGTAAATCTGATGTATACAGAGCCTGAACATGAGCACTAGCTGGTTTGGTCTGTGTGTCCATTCTTATTTGACTGCACTACTTGCTAATACAGACAAGTCTTAGTTTCATTTGAACATTTGTGAGCTGTGACAGCTCAGCAGTGTGAATCAAAGCAAACTATGTGGGAATAACAGGAAGGTTTTCTTCAAAATCTCGCTCCTGATCCAAGCACAAACACTAATGCAGACACACACAACGAATAAAGATATGTCTGTGTGAGCTGCCTTTAAAACTTCATACAAGCTATTCATATTCACCTGATATCCTTTAAGGCCAAGTAGCTCTCATTTCTAGTAATTATGGTGAGGCTATTCAAAAGCAATTTTAGTATTCCTGGCTGGAGAGTTTCTCTGAACTGGAACTTATGAGTCTTTATATAATAATAGGTTAACGTATAAGTTCAATTGTAATTTGTAAGGTTAATATGCAAGCAAAGAAGATAGATACACATACCTCTCTCCTGCTCAAGTTCCTGCCTCATTTATGTGTAAAGATCTCTGTTTGCCTACTGATCAATTTAGGGCAACAACAGCCCTCCATCAGGCTGTTCCAGGGATGCTATTGTACATCCAGTTCTAGTATTTTAAAGGCTACTTACCTTTATTTTTATATGGAAAATAATATCAGACTGTCCTTTGAGCTGCCCATCACATTCACCTGCATCAGGAGAGGCATTTAGGTGACCTGATGACACCGAACCTTCACACGGGACCAGAAATTTGGAGCAGCCTGTCTGATACTGAAATAAAACCTTGTCTGCCAGGAGCACCACACCTAGGAAAAAAACACTTTTGATTTTAGAGATGACAACCAGATACATCCACATACTGACTGAATAAAAGCCATACCCTTTCTGATGCCACTTTTAGCACGGTAGGCTGTGGTCTGGAAGTGAAGATAAAAAGCTTGGAGTGCTCCTGAGTGGGAATGGGTCCAGTTACACAGGAGGTAACTTGGCTTTCAATCTGAGTGAGAAATATCATCATGGCTTTCTAGTTGTTTTTCTCACGCATATATATACACCCATGTGTGCATGCATGTATTTTAATTTAAGCATCAAGCTGAAAAGCGGATGCAATAACACACTAGTTTCTGTCCTCTGCCCAGGATGATATATTACTTAAGCTAAACAACTGTGTTTATAACAAAAGGAAAAACAAAAGTCAGCTGTGCTCTGGAAGGACAGGCTGGGAATGTGAGGAGGAGGAGTTGCCTGATAGGCAAGGGAACAACTTGGTCTGCTCTGGAGTGCTTGGTCCAGTGCTGGGTTCCCCAGTAAAAGAGACCTGGACATACTGGAGTGAGTCCAACACAGGGTCACAAAGATGTTCAAGGGTATCTGTCAAGGAGAGGCTGAGACAGCTGGAACTGTTCAGCCTGGAGAAGAGAAGGCTCAGGGGCATCTTATCCATGTGGATTAATACGTGGTAGGAGAATGTAAAGAAGATGGAGCCAGCCTAACTTAAGTTAAACCTGGAATTTGGTATAACTGTCAAAATCAACTATACTTCACAATGCAATGTAGAAGAAAATATATATTTTTGGAAGTGTTTAATGATATTTTCTTTCTTAGATTAAAAAAAACCCCAAATCTCAGAGAATCCTACCTCTACACAGTTTTGGGGTTTTTGTTTTGTTTTGTTTTGTTTTTCCTCTTCAGACCAGAGGGAAAGGGGATAGAGATTTGGAGGTGGGGAAAAGAGAAAATAGGGCAGTGAGAATATGGAATAAAGAAAAAGAAAATCAGTGCTTTCTAATATTTTTCCATCTTGCTCAAAGAGGAAAGAGAGCAGAGTAAAAAGTAAAAGGGGGTGACTTTTTTCACCTTTTAAATTCTAATAGAACTTTCTTTTACATAGGGAGGTAAAATAAGAAAGACAAGTATTTTTTAACACAAGATTAAGTAGAAAACCTTAACATTTTTAATTCAGAGATGTTATTGAAAAGTCAGACATTTCTGTAAAAAAGAACATTTCTACTATAGTGAAAGACCATTCTAAAATAAAGTATTTTTTAATGAAGACATTTCAGTGGTCTTTTTGACAAAGCAAACTTTATCTTTTTTGAGATTTTGAACACAACAAATGAGTTATTGGATGACCTTAAAAAATAATTTTTAATTTTGTTGCAAGTCAGTTTTTGAGAGCTTTGAGTATTATCTTTTTTATATAAAGCTAAGAGTGATTGTTTATGGTTGGTCAAAATGTCTTGTTGATTATTTCATGAAAAACGTACATATCTTATTTCACCTAAAACACCTAAGCAGAAATGGTTTTGAAATTATTTAGATTTTAAAGGTGATTTTCAATAATTAATTTCCTGAATCTAAAGATAAAAGCTTAAAGACACACAGGAGATTGAGAAATACTCGTGTGAAGGAATTTAAAAGAAGCAGTAGAGTGAGAGAGCAAACTCGGAGCTAGGAAGGAGAGGGCACAAAATTTTGCACAACAGAGCCCATGAGCCCTCAGGGAAGGAACTGGACACCAACCAAAGAGTAAGGAAATAGCAGATCACTCACAACTGAGCAAGACTTTAAATGTCTCAAAAATGTTTTTCATAGTTATTGTTTGTAGCCATTTTAGGCTCCTATAATTCCTCAGGACATACAAGAGGAGGAAAACAGCTAAAGAGGTGAGTTTCTGCCACACACTGCAACTTCTTTTGGCATGATAACGGGGTGCTATGATACCCTAAGTTATACGAATCAGGGCCAGAAGAGACTTGGTTGTGGAAGAAAAGGGCAGGAGAGGAACTTTTGAGACCTTGAGTATCCTCTGAATACATCATCTTGCTCTGTTTATCTCTTTAAAACACCTCTGTGCAAACATTGGCAATGTCTTTTTATGGCTGGGGTTTGGGCAGTTTTAATCTCAACCTTATTTTTTTCACAGAAGAATCATCTGTCCATCCTAGATCACAAAATGGGAAAAAGCAAACACTCACACTTGGAGCTATTTGACTGAATAATGCACATCTCTGTGGCAGAGATTAACTCTTATCTCTTAATAAGCAAATTAAACATGTTCTGCAAGTCTAAAGGAAAGAGCTTTATCACAAAACAACCAAGGAGCCACCAAATCTCTTTCTGGGAGACCTCTGCATCTAGGAATCCCAAGCTCCATATGACCTCCTACTGCCAAACTCAGTTTTATGCATTTAGAAAGTGTATTTTCTGTAGAAATGTAGAAACATAAGCATGTACATGTTTACTACTAAAAATTCACATTCCTGAGTTTTCTTGGTGTCATAATTTGCCATTATCCTGGAATTCCTTAATATCACAGTATTATTAGCTAGTCAAGATGGAAAATTCTGAAATTAAAAAATGGTCACCATTGGTACATATTCATTTTTTAAAGTACCTGTCCATAACCTTTATGTTGATTTGTAAATGTAGACATCTGTGCTCAGTGACTGAGTGCACTGAGTTAACTGAGACCATTCTTGTTTTCCTAATTTAGCATGACTGATTAGTCACCATTAATTGTTCTCTGTTAGCAATTTTTGATTCATTGATTATGTGACTCAGAGGTACCCAATCATAAAATGACTTATTTAGAAAAAGGCTAGTAGGCTGCAATACTAATTATAATGAAATATTATCCAACGTGCAGTACTACAAGCTCGTACTTTGCTGAAATACAATTGCATGTCCACGGCTATTGGATGGGACATAAAAGATTATTTTTACTTCTAACATACACAGCAGCTCATGCGTTTTTGTCAAAACTATTCTCGGTTTTTTTGCTAGCATAGTGGTTTCCTCTGTGTATGAAAAAAGCTTAAGTTTCAGTGTTAGAGAACAGTGTTAAAGAATCCTGGGATCTTAAACTCATTGAGCTTTAGTGTTAGCACAGAACACAGTGAAGTAGTAGTTATGCCACTAATTAAAGACATATTGATTTGTTTGACCTAATCTAATCATAGTCTTTATAATAAATCATAAGGTGTTTTGCAATTAGGAAATACATACTAAATAACAAAAGGACTTTTATCTTTGTAACCTTATTAACTATGTCTTAATGTAGAAGTATTGTCCATATAGATGCATTTTATGACTTTTCATTTGAGCCTCATTCAGCACTGTAGTGGGATATATTACTCTGCCAAAAGCCGCCTAGAAAGTGTATACCTAATATCCCAGCGATGTGTTTGTTCCCTCAGGAGTTTTCAGAATCCTATTTGTATTTACATGCTTTTCTTCAATTGCCTGCTGCTACAAGCATTGCTTAGAAAAGTAGCTACTAGAATGACTATCTAGTTAGACATCTATCTTAAACTCAGGTTTGTAGTTCACACATAAAGATGTAGAATGTAGGGGGGGGTTGCCTGTGGGAGATGGTTTAAGAAAAAATGATCTGTCTTATATATACGTATATCTCTATATACCTGTCACCTTCTAAAACTCAGAAGGTAAAAACGTTGTAATTGCAGGGCTCGAACACACGAAGCTACATCCCTGTTATTGATAACCGATAAGTAAACGGAAGACAATGAACTGGAAAAGTGTTTTCCCTCTACCGGTTGCACCTGTCCCTTTCCTAAATGCCTGTTTATATTGGATAGTTTTATACATAGAATCATGATCCATGTCAGTTTTTCATTCAAAACATCTATATGAACTAAACTGTGCATAACTCAGAAGCAAGAAGGCAATGACTTAATAAGAGCTGTTAATAAAAAACAGGGGATTAAAAACCAATTTAGGAGCAATTCATTAAATCAGGATTTATGTAACAGAGTAAAAAATTAATTGTGGTATTGAAAAAGAATAACGGAAATTAATATTAAGAAAGTAACCGTGTCTTAATTTAAATTTGTAATTATTCTTAAAAAATATAGAAGAAAGACTAAATGGTTCCAGTTAAGCTTTCAGTTACACAGGTTCAATATATCTGAAGGCAAAATTTGCTGCTAAGGGAGCCTAATACTCATTTTCACTTTGTTACTCCGGCACTGTAAAAATAGCCTGATCATGGGTGTAAAATCAATTTGCCAGAGCAAAGTGTAAATTAGAAACAGGATGAAAGTTTCAGCAGTGCTATTGAGTTGAGATTCTGATATGTACCACATCAGCAAGTAAAGACAAAGGTAAAACTGAAATAGCCTTAATACACTCAGTAAGACCATCATTTCATTCCATTGTACTTTAGTTCTATAACTTAGGTATATAAAGAGTAGACTGAGTCCCTTGACAGAAGATAATATCACCATTAATACATATGATGAGGCTGAAATTGTGCTCACTCTTTACCTCTGAATATTTTGCTCTGGTAGATTAAGTCCTACCTCTAGCATTATTGTAATATAGTTTTTTTGTTGATATAGTTACATACTCAGGGGTGTACTCTCCCTTTGAATGGAGCACATAACTTCCATTAATGGTAGCAGCAGTTGTGTGTGCACGTCAAGAAGGGAATGTTCCCCTCTAGGAATTATATATGAAAATCCCTATGGGAATAATATTTTATACAACTCCACCATTACCCAACCAGAGACTAAAAAGTTAGCGTGTACAGTAATTAAGCAAGCACAACAGGCAAATTCAAACTTCAGGAGTCTGGGTTTTATTGTTACAGATGTTCTTCAGAGCAAAGTCTGCTCAGCAGTTCCTTGGGTCATAAATGTTTAATTTTTAATCTATTTTTAATTGATTTTGTATAATGCAAGCTCCTTGTAAACCAAAAGAATTTTTACAAGTGTTTTTTATGTCTTGGAAGTTTAAAGCAATAGTGGTTGTTTAAGATTTTTCTTTTAAAAAATGTCCTGCCCAATATATGAGCAGTGTTATTTTTAATTCTAGAAGTGGATTCATTTGCTTTTGACTAATGCTCTGCATTTGGCAGTGAATAATTAGCTGATTTTTGTTCGTTCTTTTTTGTTGTAGGTGGTGGTGGTGGTGGTTTGTTTGTTTTGGTTGGTTGGTTAGTTGGTTTTTTTTGAAGGGATTCTAGGGGCTTGATTCTGTTAAAAACCTATGTGACTTTAAAACCTGCCCCATTTGGAAATGATCCTAAACTCCTAAGTCTCGTTGTGAAACTAGATGCTTTGGAAATGTCCTCCTATAGAACTGTCAAAGGAAGACAAGGGTACACAGCACTCTGAAGGATCAGATCTGGTGAGCAGGCATATCAAATTTACACTTCCCATTTATGTTGCTGTTTGCAGATGGTAGCATGTTTGCACAGATTGAATATTCTCCTGTGAAAACCATACAAGTTACTTTACCAGTGTATTGTTGGATTCGCTTTGGGTTACATCATTTATTTGCATTGAAAATATCTATTTAGTAGACTCAGAAACTCAAAACAATGGCTGTTTCAGGAGATATTTATCTTTTTTTACTCCAACAGCTGTCTTTTCATATTTGCATGGCGATGTGATGTAGGTGGTTGGTTAGTAGGATCTGATAAAAGGTAAACTGCTTTTGAAAGACTAGAAATATAATAACTTAATGACTGGCAGGGGAAACTTCTGGTGATTTAAAGGAATTTACATTTTATCTTCTGCCATCTGCTGTAAACCAAAAATATGCTCATCCACGCAGTGATGCATGTTCCAGTCACTCAACGGATCAGACAGGAAATTACTGTCTTCAACTGTACGGAGTTAAATATTCCCCTGGCCACTGTCAGACTCGGTACATCTCTATGTTACATTAAAAACAAACAAACAAACAAACAACAGCAACAAAAAAACTGTGAACAGAGCTAATCTATTGTATTTCGTACAATGGTGTTGGCCTCAACAGCACAACACAAATAATAACCTACAATTAAGTAATTATTCTTTCTTGATTCAAAAGAAATTTGGGAGAGTGAGGGCAAAGACACAAGTATTTACTTATTCCTCAAAGTTGCTATAGAAAACAATAATGACGATTGAGTCCTGAGAGAGCAGTTGAGTATTTCAGAAATACCTGAATACCTAGTTCACTTTGTTTTCCGTGGGATTTAGATACATGATTAATTTTGGATTTGAAATAGGTGCTTCCCTGTGCCTTAATGTAGCCAAATACCTTGACATGTCAGTCTCTATATACCACTAGCTTTCAAAGTGAATTTCATGCTTTTAAAATTCATGTCCTCTAAAGCTGCAGCTCCACATTCAGAAATACAATTAATAGTGAAACTTGTTCTTTAGGTTCATCCTTTTGCAGTGAAGTTTGAGGACAGCTGGCCTTGGTCAAGCTTATGAGATGAGAGACTGCACGCCTGGAAGAGGGGGGTTTGTGGAGCAGACCCAGAAGCAGCATCACACTCAGCCTGGGGCTCCCCACATCTGGACACGGGGTAGGGTGGGGCCATGATCAACACACCTGGCATAAGTCTTTGGGTTTAACCCAAACTGAGTGTAATAGACTTATTTGCAGGCAGGGAGGCAAGGGTTCCCACAGCAAACACGTTCACCAGGGCAGTCCTCATGGGAAGAAAAGAGAAGAGTGACCAGGCAGCTGTCACCAGCCCAGTGACAGATCTCACAGCTTTCAGACTTGTGGCTATGAGATGAGGTGCTGGTGAGCTCGGCTTTTCCCTCCGCCCATGCTGTGATTTCTACGTTATGAAAGCGAAAATTCTGTCAAGCACAGAGCAAGAAAAAGTGCACCCTGCTCCCCTGTGAAATGGATTCCAGCTTCAGTGCCCCACCTATTGCTTTCAATCAAATATATTGTTGGAAACTGAGCTGTAATAGCATTTTAATATTCTCCAGTTATTAAAGTTAAACAGAGAGGAATAATCCTCCTTGGTAATCCAAAGCATTCAAAAATGAGAACCCTAGTATCAGAAGATTGGCATAAAAATTAAAAGATTTATACATAATAAGTTTTGGATGTCTTTGCATTCTGATTCTTCCTTGTCATTTCACTGCTTCCAGATTCTTTCAAGTGTCATTACGGCTGGAAACTCCCGTAAAAATAAATAATAATAAAAAAAAAGAATAGCAAATTCTGATACATCTTCCTCGCTGCAGTTTCTAGGTCAATTAGCAAAAAGCTAAATTGCAGGACGCTTTGTGGTAAAGTCATAAAGGATAGCAAAAGCACCACCCATAGTTCACTTGGAAAGGAAAAATACTCTGCATGGCTGCATCAGCTCATGCACCTTGGGGCAGGGCCCATGCTCCTGAACCCAGCCAATTTGCTGCCGAAGGCTTCTTTGTCTTGCTGGTGTGCCTGATGTTGGAAATGTTGAAAGAATATAAATGTTTTGTTTCATTTTTTCTACTTCATGGAAAATGTTTTGCTTTTTTTTTTTTTTTTTTTTTTTTTNTTTTTTTTTTTTTTGGCAAAATGCCCCAAATGAACAAATTTGAGATAAAAACCCAAATAGTTGTCAGAATTGTCTGAAAATAATCTTTAAAAAGAGAGACCATTTTTTTTGTGGAACATGAAGTTCACGTAAGTAATGACCCATTTTGTTCTGTCACCTGAGTATGTAACCTGTAATCACTCCTACTGCAAAATCCTGCGGTGTTTTACTACTATTTGAGGAGAAAGGACCAACAAAAGAAACACGTGGTTCAGGCATATTACAAAGAATCCATTGCTACAGGAATGCAGGAAGCACAAAGCAAAGACTGAAACCTCCTAGGGAACCTTTTTCCCTCTCTAGATCTTGGATTCTTACTGCCTTTAAATAGAAAATGAAAGCATTTGCAGTTGTGGTTATGGCACATTTCCCATGAAATTTCAGACATTTTTTAACCTAGAAGAGTGAAAACGCCTCCCCTTGTACACATGTATCCACACACATAGATACAGCGGCTGATTCTGCTTCAGTTTATCTGCTTCTTCCTCTGACACTCAGGAAGGATTTGCTTGCATTCCTCTTCTATCCCCACATTTTTATGTAAATCTTTTTCTGAATTCTCCTTTACGCTCAATTCCACTTGATTTCTGCAGCACATTTAAGCTCCTCACCCTACCAATATCCACTGTCATTTAATTCCTGCCTATCCCTTTACTCTCATTCAATAGCCAAGCAAATCTTCATCCAGTTGTGGCTGCAGTTACTAGATGGGCAGTCTGTGCTTTCAGCCCAGCTTTGCAGTTCCTTGGTGGATGGCAGCATCTGTCCTAAAATACATTTGAAACATATTTAATCGCTAAAGCCTCTAGTATCAAATTTCCTAATTAACTGAGAATGTGGGGGGTTTTTCCCTATTATTTTCCTAGACAAAGGCTCAAACGGATAATAGATCTCCTAGTAACACCTGAATATCTTTTATGCAATTGAATGTACACAGCTGGACTCAGTGCAATTCTTTGACTGATGGTAGTGGAAATATTGACTCTGGTAGTGAAAGATGAGAATACAATATACAATAACACAATACATCCTCTGCTTTTAGAAGTGATTTTCAAGGCTAGATATTTAGTAACTGCTGTAAGAGCTGTTTGGAGATCAATTTTTTTTTGTTCCATGTCCTTTGGGAAATGACCTTGCTACTAAGAATGAATAAGGCAGCATATGTGTTCCTTTAGACATGCTGAAATAAAAGGAATATCCTCACACATAATGGTTTTTCTTCATGTATAATTCTATAGAGCACTATAGCTCATGCCTGTAAATCACAAGTTTATTACCCATCTGGATCACATCCCGCACCCACTGAAAATAAGTACAACTTTTCACTTCAGCAGAAGTTTCATCTGATGAGCTTAGGACCAGGTTGTAAATGGTAATTGAGTGCATAAAAATGAATGCTGTGTGAGTTAGATACCTGGTCCCTGCAAATCCTACTTGCCTGGAAAATTTCTCAGTTACTTCTTTAGGTATTGGTACTGTCTCATTTCCACACATTGGCAAAAAAAGGTAGAGAAAAAAACATTATGACTAGAGCCTGCTCTTCTTAAATAAATAAATAAATAAATAAATAAATAAATAAATAAATAAATAAAAGCTGATTTATTATGACAGGTCTCGTGACATTTCAATGACTGAAAAGTGTTTACTGTCCAACTAACTCTTATCCTGGAGAATCCTCACAAGGTTTGAGGATTGTATCTCCACCTCTTCTGGCCCAAGGTAACTTGTCAAAAGGCTCACCTCACCAGTCAGTTATAAGGTGGTGAGATCCAAACTCTTGTCTCATCCTTCACCTTTGGAAAGAAACAGAGCTGCCTCCACAGGGCAACTCCTGTCTCAGGGTGGGATGAATTACTGAAGCGGAATGAAATACTTGAAATTCTGACAGGCTTTATTCAGGCTTATCTTAGTATTCATTGCGTTAAAATGTGTGCCATGTTTATTGACATATTGTTGCAGCTGTTTAACACATCTATGTTGTCCAGTGCAACACCGTTTAGAAACAGGATGACTGTGGATGAAATCAGTGTGCCTCCTGTCCTCTTCAGAACTGCTTCAAAAAAGAAGTAATTTAGGGAAAGTAAAAGAACAGGAAATAGAGCATAAAGGCACAAGGTGGTTGCCATCACAAAATCAAGATTCTTTACTCAGGATGTGTTTCACCTAAGCTAGCCCTCACCATCCATACTTTACCAATCTAATCTGGATCACTCTTACCATAGTTGGTGAATGAAAAGCATTTTAGGGCATTAGTCATCTGACTTAATACAGACATATGACTTTTATCATGTCATATATATACCTGTTTTTTCTCAGCCACAAAGAGGGAAGCTAATGTGGCTAGCTCAGACATGGATGTTTCCACTGTGGTAGTCCACATCTGGCCACATGAATCCCCTCTACAGCACGAGAAAAATCTGCACCTCACAGAATCACTACCTGGAACTTTTTGTGTGTGAAAATTATGTTTGTATTGTAGAACAGACTTGATTGTGTGCATAACAGCTTTATTTTATATAAATAAACAAAAAATCATTTATGAAAATCACATTTCTTGGGCAAAAGCAAGAAAAAGTTTGCTGGTTTAATATAAAAAAATATCTAGACTAAGGTTATTCTCATAAAAAATTAGAAGATATTCTTTTCAGCGTACTTGATCTTTTTTCAGGGACATATTATTCTGACAATTTTCAGATATCAATGGAGGTTTCAGGTATTTTCAGAGTTAAGTACCAAATCTCTCATGCTAATCAAGGTCTGTGCCTTTACTCCTTCGGTTGATTTCAGAAGGTTTGCAGTTAGAATTCCAATGGACAGTGTCAGAGATGCTGAGCACTGCACTGATTAAGAAGAGTGGGAGCAGTTCTCAGGGCATCAGATAAAACAGCCAGAACACTATGTGTCGAATAACAATATTCTAAAACTATTTTCAAAAAGCAGGTATCTTCACACCTCTTTTATTTACTATTTACTTTTACTTCCTTAAATATATTAAATTGTAGAATCATAGAATACCAGATTGGAAGGGACCACAAGGATCACCTGGCCCAACCTTTCTTGGCAAACGCGCAGTCTAGAGAAGACGGCCCAAAGCCCTGTCCAGCTGAATCACAAATTGTCCAATGTTGAGGAATCCCCCACGTGTCTGGGGAGATTATTCCAATGGCTGATTTATCTCATAATGAAAAATTTCCCTCTTGTGTCTAATTGGAATCTCCCCAGGAGTAACTTGTGCCCACTACCCCTCATCTTTTCCGTGTGACTCCTTGTAAAAAGGGCAGTTTCCATTTTCTTTGTAGCCACCCTTTAAATACTAGACCATGGTGATGAGATGTCCCCAAAGCTGCCTTTTCTCCAGGCTGAACAAACCCAGTTCTCTCAGCCTTTCCTCATATGGTGACTTCCCAGCCCTTTGATCACCTTTGTGGTGCTTCTCTGGACCCTCTCTCTGGCATGTCCATATCTTTTTTGTATAGAGGGGACAAAAGTTAACACAAGATTCCAGGTGCGTCCTGACAAGCGCTGAGTGGAGTGAGATAATGGTTTCTTTGTGTCTGCTGGTGATGCCCTTGCAAATGCAGCCCAGCATCCTGTTGGCTTTCTTTGCTGCAGCAACACACTGGTCACTCACGCTGAGCTTGTTGTCCACCTGGGCCCCCAGGTCCCTTTCCACAGAGCTGCTCCACAGCCAGGTAGACCCCAGCCTGTGCTGCACTCCTGGGTTACGTTTTCCCAAGTATAAGACCTTACACTTGTGCTTGTCAAAATTCAGAAGGTTTTTGTTAGCCCAGCTCTTCCAGTCTATCCAGGTCAGCCTGCAGGGCAGCTCTCCCTTCCAAAGTGTTGACTTCCCCACTCAGTTTGGTGTCATCTGCAAACTTCATCAATCAGGGTACACTTGATCCCATCATCCAGATCACTTATGAAGATGTTAAACAGTGTTGGGTTCAATATCGATCCCTGAGGGACCCCACTCATGACAGGCTGCCAGTTTGAAAAGGATATTAGTTTTTTCCTACTGCCTTCTGCTCGCTGCAAACACATTTTAAGTAGATTTTTGTCCTAACCTCATGCTTTTTCACAATATTTTTTAGAAAAAAAACGCCTTCTACATAATAAACAGAGAAAATAGAAAAATGTGTCCTCAAAATAAGGTTTTATTATCGGAAAAAATATTTTCTGTACATATGTATATTTTCTGCTCAGCTTGATTTTTTTTTTACATTGAACTATTGTTAAATATTGTGTGCTAAGAGGCCGAGAGGTGATCATGCTTCTCTTTCATGTATCCTCTTTAGTCATAACCAATACTATTGAAATACAGAGACAGACTTGTCACAGAAGTAAAATAAGAGCAGGAAAAGGAGAGAGAGGAGGAGAAAATCCAGTAATTGAAATTACTTCTTGGAACTGAACCAGTGATAATATGTAATGGGTAGTAAACCATAACTACTGCATGCACNCGTTTTCCCAAGTATAAGACCTTACACTTGTGCTTGTCAAAATTCAGAAGGTTTTTGTTAGCCCAGCTCTTCCAGTCTATCCAGGTCAGCCTGCAGGGCAGCTCTCCCTTCCAAAGTGTTGACTTCCCCACTCAGTTTGGTGTCATCTGCAAACTTCATCAATCAGGGTACACTTGATCCCATCATCCAGATCACTTATGAAGATGTTAAACAGTGTTGGGTTCAATATCGATCCCTGAGGGACCCCACTCATGACAGGCTGCCAGTTTGAAAAGGATATTAGTTTTTTCCTACTGCCTTCTGCTCGCTGCAAACACATTTTAAGTAGATTTTTGTCCTAACCTCATGCTTTTTCACAATATTTTTTAGAAAAAAAACGCCTTCTACATAATAAACAGAGAAAATAGAAAAATGTGTCCTCAAAATAAGGTTTTATTATCGGAAAAAATATTTTCTGTACATATGTATATTTTCTGCTCAGCTTGATTTTTTTTTTACATTGAACTATTGTTAAATATTGTGTGCTAAGAGGCCGAGAGGTGATCATGCTTCTCTTTCATGTATCCTCTTTAGTCATAACCAATACTATTGAAATACAGAGACAGACTTGTCACAGAAGTAAAATAAGAGCAGGAAAAGGAGAGAGAGGAGGAGAAAATCCAGTAATTGAAATTACTTCTTGGAACTGAACCAGTGATAATATGTAATGGGTAGTAAACCATAACTACTGCATGCACATGGTCATAAACTTACATTATACAATCTATTTCTTTAGAGAAAGAGTATGTATGTAAATATATACACTTGTTACATAATTTTATATAGACTGTAACAGTATCATCATATTTACAGCAATTTTTATAATCTATGGTTGTTAACTCCAGCAGGTCTCTTGGTAAAAAAATATCTATAAGCCTACAGCAAATGCTGACCTATGTTCAATTCATTTTACCCATTTCAGATAGCCAAATAAGTTATATGAGTTCATACTATAGTTATTGGGGGGAGAGAGAGAGAGAGAGAGGTGTTTCCAGAACATTATTCATATCACCTGAAGAGACACATGAAAAACAGGTGGAGTGAATAGCATTCCTCAGCTACTCACCTCAGAATAGCTACCTGTATAATAACTCAAAGGTACCTGAATTTAAAAGAGAGAATTAACACTAGCAACAATGGCACTGTAAGAATGAGGCAATAGATATATAAATGAAAAACAAATACTTTTTTATACAAGGTTATCTGTTCCTTTTAGGTAATCTTGTGTTTCACAGTTTTTTGGATGTTGCAGCTGCTGATGCTTTGGGCACTGTCACCATAGTAACTAACTAGCAAACAACTATATCAAGAGTTCAAAAGCCAAGATGGAAATTTTCCAATATCATAGTTTACAAACATTTCTGTTATTTTAAAGCACAGCTGAGACAGGTTTTTATTAGTTTGCATGTGTTCCCTATAAATAGGAGAGCTAAACCACACTTTTCAAGCACAAATTACCTCAGATAATTTGGTTCCAGAGTATAGTACTTTACTGCAGAAAAGCTTTCAAATACTGTACCCTTGATCATTATACATTATTAATACTCACATAGCTCTAACTTTCTTGGGGTAGAGGTAATTTTAATGACTGAAAATTTGACTTTTTTTCTCTCAATAAATAATCCTGATCTCATTGATTTTTCCCAGCTGTATTAATTGTTTCTTAACTGATTCAATTTGGTCATTATTTCTTGAATGGTTAGAGATTTTGGATGTCCTGGCATACCATGTTCCTTTAGACATTCTTCCAAGGCTTCTGATTTTTGGGAAGTGCTGAATAATTCAGAAGTCACAGGTTTGATATTGCTTGGGTATATTCTATAGGTTGTTCGTGACTTGCTTTCTATAAGAAATGAATAGTTGGGATCAGTTGAGGTGGTTTTTTGCATTCTGTTTGGGGATCTGTTTGTCTTCCTGTTGAAGCCTATGGAAATGTAAACCTTCTGACACTAGACTCTGAAGCTTGATTTGAATGCATCCCTCATGCACCTTCAGACTGGGGCTTTCTATATGTGACTCATGTTTTCTACATACATTAATAGAATACCTATCTAGACCTGCCACACATTTACCTATTTTTCTACTCAGATTTTGAATGTAGAATTGAATGCCTGTCTGTTAAGTACACTGCCTTTAGATTGTTTCTCATGAAGCTCAAAAGACTAGCACAAACATGACGGCCTTGTCTCCATTTGAAAAGGAGTACAACTCATGTATTTGCAGCAAATGTACTTGGAAGACAACTGAGTACACCCCTGCTTGTCAAATACGTGATATATGTATTAGTCACTTTGACCTTTCAGGGTCCTGTTGAAATGGATGAACACAGGGTGCAGAATAGGCTTGTAGCTCTGGGAGTGATCACATTAATTCTGGGTGACCATCCTGATAAACTCCCATGGCATGGTCACAACTAGAGTGACTTTATTTAAAGATTCCTGTGCTGCTTTCAACAGTAACCAGCTGGGTCTACCAGTATCCACAGCAGTGAAGAGACCCTGAGGGCTCCACAGTGTTTTCTTTTTACTTATTCAATTACATGGGGATGGATAAATACAGAATGAGTTTTACAGCACAGTGCAGATTTCAAAATGTCCAAAGGACATGTTATTATATGTTTAAAACTAGAAAATTCACAAACAGTTGTCTGAAGGATATCCCAAGGACTCTGACACTGGAGATGAGCCACCAACACAACCCAGGAAAAGATAAGTAATGTTATTGGATTTGAGATTTTCCTATACCATTTATAGAAAATAAATACATAAAATTGATTAACCAATACAATTTAACCTTTATAATTGTAACTATGCTAAGGTTAAATATGATAGACACTTCTTTTTGTACATACATTTTTGTTCTATTACCTCATTAACCAGTCATCAGCTGTCCTGTTACGTACTGGCGACTAATTAATCATTCATTGTCTTCTCATTAAAGCTTTAGTTTGCTGTTATGTTTTTCCTTCCATTTGGAAACATAGAAGTCTCATAATTCATGTTCTTCTTTTGTAAATTATTCTTACCCAGTTCTCACAGAGAATTCAATAAACAAATTAGAGATTAATAAATTATGCCAGGATTTTCAAAACACCTAAGGAAGGTGAGTGTTGCATTCCTAGGAAAACCAACACAAGTTGGCTGGCTGTGTAACTCTTCTAGTCTCTGCTGAAAGCTTGAAGTCTGGTTTTCTGAACAGGAAGGCTTACTGCACAGGATGATGTTCTGCAAGCCTGCCATTTTAACCACAATTTAGCTTGTAATGTCTGGATCAGCATGTTAATATATGAAATAGGAAACCTTCAGCCAAAAGGTGAATCAAAACTGCTTCATGGCAGTTCATACTTGACTTTGCCAAATATGGAGAGGAATCTATGAAGCCAGGCACCTTGTCTATTTTTCACTGGCATACACACATTAAGCACGGAAGTGATTCAAAAGAGTATGAAAGCTGTGTAATGGTCAGCAGTACAAAAAAGCACAAATAATATTAACTCAGCTTGGGTTTGGAGGAGACACAACAGCTTATCACGGCTTCAGTTCAAGCAGTTCTAGTTGGGTTTGCTGGTCATGTATGAGATCAGGTTTCCAGGTTTAACATACTTCACTATATGTACTTGCCTAAATTTAAATCAGCAATAGGACTTGACAGTGTGGAGAGCTGGGTTTTTCCTCTAGACATGTGGTTTTGGTTATGGTTGAACTTTTCTCCTCCTCGTGCTAAAGTCCTAAACCAACTTGCTGTGGTAGCAAATTTTTCAATCAGTGTTTATTAAAGGAGTGTGTGGACATTCTATATGATGAGAACACTTCTCTTAGTAAAGTTGTTATTTGTTGACAAATGGGCCACAATTATAGTATGTGTTAGAACATTAAACGTTTTTTTGTGCTGACAAGCTTAATTGCATAATTTTCTATATGTATTACTAAGCAGATCAGAGGGAAGAGCAATGGTGGATTTGGATCACCAAATAAGAAAATCGAAGAGACTTCATTTAAATGATAATGGTAGAATGTGCATTATGAATAACAATTAAGTAATGAAATATATTTATTTGATTTTTGTGATACAAAGCAGACCTCATACTGAGATGCAGATGGCTCAGGGCCATTTCACAACATACAATAGCTATCCCCATTAGGGGAGGAGCCTTGCAGGATTCTGGGTTGGCATCCAACCAGCCCAATACAGACGTCTTTTATTTGTCTGAAGAAAGAGAGCTACAATAGTTCTTTTATATAATCCTCCATTTATTGTATTGAGGTTTTTGCACTTCAGCAAGAAGATATTAAGAATTGGCTCTCATAACCAGAAACCAAATCAAAGAAGAAATGTTTCGTTTCTGATTTTAAAAATGACCCCACATAATACATTTTTATGACTAATGGGGATACTTCCCTTAGACAAACCTCAGAAGTCTTTATTTCCTGAGGCTATCCCAGAAACACCACCAAACTCAGAACTCATACTCTAAATATTGGGGGACCAACGTGTGTCACCACATCAGCTATAATGCAGGTTCTGCTCTTGGTTATGCCACTATGAATCCAGAGCTACTCCAATGATCTAAGGAAGCTCAGATATACATCAAAGTTCAGCTAGATGTCAGTGAACAAAGAACACAGCATTGGAGTCTGGCACCAGGTAAAGCATGGAATCACCACCAGTCAGACCCTCTACAGAAGACTATATATATCCTCTCACTATGCAGGCATGATTTACTGTAGTCATGATGGGAGACTGGTACAAATAAGTGGGGAGTTTAATTTGCAAAAGTTAATTCCTAATTCAGAATGATGTGTGTGTGTTTGATTAGTGCAAAGTACTCAGACGTCTCCTTGTTGGAAATCCAATACAGTATCTAAAAAATTGATCTAACAGTTCCTGTGCCATCCAATTGGTGTTTGAAATCAATGTTGCAAAGATTTTCCAGACAACTACAAGAGCTATGAGCTAAATTACGTTCTGAAAATACTGCACCTGAGCCAGCTTCCACAGAAGTCAGTGAGAACTTCTTTAGTAACTTTCCCAGGAACAACAGTGGGGTTTATGTTCCCAAAAACTTGATGGGGACATCCACATCAGACTGTGTTTGGTTTTTAAAAGGATGTGTGAGAATAAGTGTGCTGGTTTTGGACAGGCAGAGTGAACAGGTGGGGTTTGCATTTAGTCTTTAGCGTGGCAAGTGGTCATTCCTGTTTCTTCTTCACAGCAGGAAAATGGTGTACATGTTGTTTGATCCAGCTAATTGAAAATGTTGTTTTAAATTCATAATATCCCAAATAACTATTTTACCTCAGAAGTGAGTTTCTTAAGTAGTTTCAGGATCAAATTCCAGAATACATATTGTTGTTTGCATATTTTTAATGTTCAAAATATATTTTTAATAAATTAAAATTTGACTAATGGTTGCCTATAGAAACATGAAACATTCATTTTTCATTCAGTATGAACTGCAGATTTTATAAGTATTGGATATCCATAAAGCCACTACCATTTCGACAGTATATTGCTATACGAAAGGTGACATTAACACTAGAACTAATAAAAAAACCCTTACTGGAAACTGTTCAGATAGTTTTGCTCTATTTGCACAATGCAAAAATAGCCTAAATACATTTTTAATGCAATCAGCTAAATTCCGTAAATCCAAATTGTGTGTTAACTGCTCATGCTGATTAGTGTGAAATATTAATTTGCACTAATCAGCTTGAGGCAAGGGAAGCATAATAAACTTGACACATACATTTCACGCTTTACAGTGTTGGAGCTTGTTTACAGTGCAGTGCCTGTGAACACTGTCAGTGCTGCTAGTTATGTCACAGGGGCTGTATACTCAAGGTGTTCTTGGAAAAATATCCTTAGCCGATGCTTCAGCTGGTTCAGTGGTGTTGTGAAAATCTTGGTCTTTGAGAGCCGGCGGTCTGCACCAGCTACATGTTGCCAGAAACATTTGTTTCTGCAGTGAGCTGAAGCATCTGATTCTTGCCCTAGCTGTTTCATGACTAAGTAATCTACATTAATGCTCCTTCTGCTCTCTATGTACCAAGGTGCGATTAGACTCCACAAGCCAATGGTTTCATGCTTTCCCTTTATGTGAAATATGTGCATTTACTAACAAAATAAAACTATAACACTAGGCCTAAAGAAATAGACCAGCTATTAGGCAAACACACAGGGGAGTATCAAAGTGTCTGGTTTCATATATTACATCTGAGGGTTGCTTTTTGTGTCCCATCTCACTCTTTTGCAGAATGGTGCTTTAAATTCCTGCATTCATGGGTTAGCATTACCCACAATCAGCATCTGATTTAGCAAGCACACCCTCCCCAGATGCTATTTTATGCCATAAATCCATCATGTGATGCGATAAACAGGGGCTCTTTCTCTCTAATACATAACTAAATATGTAGTACCTTAGATGCTGGATCATACTGAAAGTGAGAGTGTGACAGAAGGCTGGAGGGGAAAAGAAATCTATTTATGTGTACTTAAGGCAATCATGTGCATGAGTGAGAAGGATAATCTGTGCAGACAAATCTGCTGCTCACTGCTGCCTGGGTCGTCCCTGCTCCACCTTTCCTACTCCCTGTGTGCTGCTCTGTGAGGGTCTGGCTGAGATCGCAGCCCTGCAGAGCATGAGGGATAGGCATGAATGAAAATACACACGGTGAAGGGCACCAGTCACTGAAACTGCAAAACTGCAAAGGTCTGTAGTTCTACTGACATTCCACTGACCTCTGTCCTCCTATGTTTTTCTCTTCATTTTAAAGATAAATCGCTCAGGACACAGTTATATGGAGGCTGTACTCTGAGATGGTTTTTCAGATTGTCTCTCAGAGGGGTGTTGCAAGTAAGGTCTGAAATGTGGGCCACACAGCTTTAATGAAGAAGAGGCCATTCCTCATGTTGTGCCAAGAAGCAGCACGAAAAAGTTTGAAATCTTTCAGTGTGATATGTTTGCATGTGATTAATAAGACCTAATAAAACAACATAATTATCTCATATGTTGTGCTCCCCAGGGCAGGCAAAGCTAAGCATATTGCTGAGCACAAAACACTTTGCTTAGCACAAAGCTCATTGATCCCAGTGAAACCAGTAAATGCCATTTACACATAACAAGATATACATTTGGTGTGTTATGCTATCAACAATACTGGTATTATTACAGTCATTTATGTTTCCTAGCAGCAAGTCGAATTTGCCTTTTACTAAAAAGGCACATTTGAAACTTGAAACAGGTTAGACAGTGTCAGTTCTAATAGTAAATGACCACATAGACCAATGGCCACATGAAATGTGTTTATCATTAATTGGCTTTTGAGAAATACATCTAGAGTTGGAAGAAATTTCATTCATAGTTTCATTCCCCACCTCTGAAGATTTTCTTTGTCTGTATGTCAAAACAAATAACGAATTAAAAGAACCATTGGTAATTGTAGGTGTACAGATGTTTAATTTGGATTTTTTTTTACTTTTCATTGTCTTCAAATAGACTCCAACACTGTCTTAGAAATCTTCAGTGCAATCATTTATCTGTGTATGTCACCTCACTGTATTGGACTAATACAGCTAATCAAAAAGTGAAGCACTTAGCCAGAGTGTTTTATTAGGTATGTTTAGGCTGAACAGACACAACAACTCCATTCTTCCATTTTTTCCAACTTTGTCAAGTTTCATAAATTAAGTAGAGCATGGCAAAGTCAGCTGGATGAAGCATTTTTAACAATACTAGATCTTGCTGTTTTTATCTTTTCTCACACCAGTAAATCTCACTTAAGTCCCTGACAGTCGTGTGAGGGGAAAAAAAAAAAAAAAAAGAGAGAGGAATTAGAAGCATTAGAAAAGAATGACTCAGGTCCTGACCCTTAAAAGCATTTTTACCTCTTCATTACGGAGATTTTTTGGACAGATGTCGTATTTTAGTTCTGACCACTCATAATTCATTATATCATCTTAATGCACCACACACCTCTACCACGATTCAGCTTGTGTGATTATACCTAGAGAAATTTCACTCTGTTTGTCATTTCAACTTATCATATCTATATATAGCTATATTCTCCCTTTTTAATTCTGACTCTTTCATCAATTAAACGCTTTCTCCACAGCTATTCTAGAACATTTTATCTTTTTCCTTCTCTTTTAATAGGAGCTAGCAAGTGCTAGTCTGAACAGAATTTCAACACTTCACTGCAAGACTCTAATGTTAGATGTATTCTTATTTACTAAGTTAACATTAAGTAAGCTAGAAAATATTCAGAAACTCTGAATTTTAAGCCCTTTCACTTCTTTGCTGTGGGAACAAAGAAGTTCAGTTTTCCAGTTCAAGGATTTAAATCACTGTGTTGTATATAACTATATATGTCATCTGTCTTTATTAACGTATTTACACACTTTATAATCAAGAGAAAAGGTAAACAATATATCATAGAAACTTCATTAAAATACACAATCGAACCTTCTTCCTTAAATGTATTACTATTCACAGGACTGTCTTCATTGTTTTAGCTTCTGTACAAACACTTAGGAAGAGACAGCAATTACTCCAAAGCACTTGTAATCACACTTACGTGTAGTTAATTAATTAAATTAAATCAAGAAGAAATAATTGTAAAATAATTTAGCTGAATCCACCAAGGCTTTGCATAATTTTAACTTCATGTGTCTAAAAAGTACTGTGGTGGCACTGATGTACATTATGTTTAAAAACAGGAAAACATCACACAAAATAAGACTCCTGAAAAATTCCACATTTGTACATTACATACAATAAAGGAAGAGCAAGCAATGAGTCACTGTGCAGAAACGGGTGTCTAAGGCTTCAATCATTTAAACATCTTGCCTAAAGAAGGCAAGTGAAGTTCAAAGCAGAGAACAATAGAAAGAATCCCAAAACAGGAAATATCTGTTACAGACATTAGAAATGCAGTAGATGATCCAGGTGCAGCCACATACTGACCAGGAAGGAATATTAGGCTTTTTTGCAGAGAATAACAAATCCCCAAAGCATTCAGCTTGATACGCAGCTGCAGAGCACAAGACAAACAAAAATTATTCCAGCAATAAAAAAATACAATAGAAATCAAAGGATATAGTTCCACTTCTAAAAATAACACTGCTCATTATACTTCACCTAACAGGCAATATATGGTCTACTTATTATGATTTAGAGACGATGTGCATATAAACTATACCAGTGCCTGAAGGCACTCGGTGTTTGGCAGGATGGGTATAAATTGTGGTGTTTATCAGCATCAAAATTAAAGAATAAAAGGCTGAGAGTGTAATGAGTCAATATAATTATTTCCTAAATGTCTCCATTTTGTGGAAAGATAGTTACAAAGTACACAACAGAGACTAGGAGCAAAACAGCTCCATGTAGCAAAGATGAAGCAGGTAGCTTCGATTTTTCAGGAGGCTTCGGAGACTACTGGATCAATTGGTTTTACGGGTTGAAAAACACACACACAAAGCCCTTTCCATGAAAGCAGGATTTAGATCTTGCTTGTTGTTTTGCCTAGTTCATGGCAGTCCTCTTTCAACAAAGAAAGACAACGAATTAGATTTTCACATATGGCGAAAAGACGCAGTTGGGGAAGCAGGGATCCAAAATGATGAGAGGATGAGGTGGTGAGAGGGGGATGAAAGGAGACTCTCCATGCCCCCCTCCACTGTGAGGGGTCCAGCAGCTGTGGGGAAGGGCCCATCTCTGTGGTATAGGCAGCAGCAGCCCTGCACACCCCTGTGTGTAACGAGTGGGTCTAAACTCACAGCCCTGTCTTGTTTCCTCCTCTTGAATGCCCAGACACTAATGATGGCTTCATGCCATGAGACTTCCCACTGTGAGCTGAAAAGCAAATAAAATAAACACTAAAACTTAGCCCAGTAGCTGAGAAATTCTCAGGACATGCATAGACCTGTGCCAGGGATGCAGAAGTAGGAACCAGGTCTTTCTTCTGATGCAGTGAGAGAAGCCTAAGCCTAGGCAAACACTTTCCTCCAAAACATAGGCTGATGGGATGAAACAAACTCTCAAAAAGTAATCACAAGGCTGCTTCAAGTAGATAGGGAAAATAAAATATGAAAAATATTACCAGAGTCAAAAAATCACTTAAACAAAGAAGAAATACTACTGGTCTTAGAAGGAAAAGGGAGAAGGAAGGAGGGTCATGACTTTCCAGATGTACAAAAAAATTCAGGTACCATCCAGCTTCTCTGAAAGGCAAATGAAAGCCTTTTCAGTTGGACTAGCCGGATCCTGTTATGACACGAGTTGAGTCAATTAGACACAATGCAAGTGAAATGCCAGATTATGGCTGCCATATGAAAAGCTGCCTTTCCCTCTGTGACTGGTTACTACAAGCCAGAATTCATCAAAAGACTGACTGCATTTGAAGTTTGCCACAGCTGGAGTAAAAATCTCATCCAAGGTTTCAAAAACAGTAGTCTAAATTTAGGTTCTTAAATATGTGTAACCTGTTTTTCAAAAATGTGGAGTTCTGTCAGCTCCCGTATGAAAATCAGGCCAAGACTACTTCATAGCTTCAACAGGGATTCAGTAAGTCATGTATAAACAACTACTTTTGAAAACTTATTCTCTGTTGTGATTTCAATAGTTCTACCTTTTCAAGTTGAGCACTTCAAATTCAAGCTTTGAACAGAATAAGTGGACATTCTCGGGTAGGTACATAGGAGAAAGAATAGAAGACAGTAAGAGATAGAAGACACAGTGATTTTTTTTTACTCTTCTTCTAGGGAACAAATTTTGGGTTATTTGGCAGTAAATTACTGCCTCCTACCATGCTAGTTGATCAGCTCTAAGCAATCATAACAGGGAACTGAGGCTCTGGCAGTCCCTTCAGCCATGTCCCATCCCATCTAGTCTGGAGAAGCAGTGGGGGGAAAGATGCTAAAGCTCCAGCTCTACCAGAAGTTTTGGCAGCTGGAGGAGTTCTTGACCATTTCTATGGTTCTGTAGTGCATTGCAGACATTACATTAAACAAGTTGAAAAGGAGACAAAGTGGATACCAAATGTTCATAAAGCCCAGGCAGTCAACCAATGTTTTTGTCTCTAGTGTAAGTTTGAATTAATCCCCTGATACTGGCAGAATTAGTTCCAATACAAGAGCTGCTGCTTGTGAACTTGAGAGCTACTGAATAGCCTCGGCTCTATCTCAAGCCACGTTCTGGAAGCCAGGATGCTGTGTCTGGTCTGGTATTATTTTGAAAACAGGAAATGAAAAGGAAATTTCAGGAAGAGGATTTCCTCAAGGAAGGGAGATTCTGAAGGGTGTGGGATGCAGATTCTTCAAGGGCTGTTTGAGCTAGTGCCAAATTCAAGAAGACCGAAATATTACTTTGAGCTAAAAATGAAAATTAAAATATAATTGATATACACTCCATTAATTAAATGATAAAAGTTAAAATAAATCAAACCTATTATAAACAAATTAGCATTAAGTAATTACTGCTTATAACCCCAATACCACTTCAAACAAGGAAAGGTACCTCGTTCCAGCTTTAGATTATCTACATATGCAGAATTACTTTCTAAATGATACACCAGATTGTCTTTACTGCATCATTAAAATCCACTGTCTTTGTTGTGCACAAACACTGTATCTTCAGCTTTGACTAGAGGCTGCTATTTTTACAAGTGTGTGTTAGGCATATTTTACTCCTCTAAAATATAACTTGTGATTGACTTCATTTATATAATACAGTACCAGTGAATGACACATCTTTTTAAACTAGACAAATTCAATATTTCAACATATAGTTCTACAATGAAGTTTCCATACAAGGAATACGGTGAGGGATCCCATTTCTGTTTGCGTTCCCTCTTCACCCATGACATAGCTGGGAAGAAGTTCGTGTTACACAAAACTGGAATAATGCTCTCTTAAATATTTTATCAGCTCTCTAATGATATTCACAGTGTTTTAGTTTAGAATTCACTAGAAACTAATCAGGGCAGGCAGCCAGGACTGAATGTTTGTACATGCTTAGTATATACACTTATTTGTAAACCAGAAGCACATCTGTATTTATATTGTTCCTGCTAGGCAGAGAAAAACAGACACAACAGCATTTAATAGTGTCCATAATTTTAGACCTGTAATTCCAGTGAAGTCAATGTGTCCTCCCTGGTTCTTAAACTAAGAAATATGGTGAAATTATTTCAAACTCCGTTTAAAAAAGCAATCTCAATATTTAAGGAGACTTCTTAATTTCTATATTTAGAAAAGATTACTCTAGAAGAAAATTATCCAGACAGAACATGTTCTTAAATACTTAAATGCTAGTTTATTTTTTATGATCGTTGACTGAGTTCTGCAAAGATGCATGAATTGCTAAAAATAAACTTAAAGTAAACTATGTAGGAATAAATTTGACTTTCAATTTCAGTTTCATTTCCATAAACGCAGCACCATTGAAGGAATACACCTAAAATTAGGGAACTCATTTATGATTCCTTCAGCTTCATTTGCATACTACTGTATCAGCTCTGTTTGCTCCTGTTAGTCAAAACTACATGGCAATTTAGTCTGATTTGGAGGCCTGAAGTGAAAAAGCCAAATTCACATTTAAGCACCTGGGAATTTTCCCTTCAGATATATTTACGTATCTTACTCTTCCTGAAATAAATGGAATTCAGCAACTGAAAATGTTCAGAAACATGGCTTCATCACTGCAAAAATTAATTACTTTCCTGAAGTGCTGAACACCCACTACTGAATTCCGTGAAAACAAACACGCACAGTAAAGGTATTCCAGCATGAATGCACAGGTCTAACTTCAGTCAATTATTTTAAGTATTCTGAATCCATATTTATTTTCTTTAACCAAATCTAATAACATAGAGCATCATAGAAACACAGAATAATTGGGGTTGACAGGGACCTCTGGAGCTCATCTAGTCCAACCCCCTGCTCCAAAAACAATCAGCTACATACACAAGGTTGCTCAGGATCAGTTGGATTTTTAATATCTTTGAGGATGGAGACTCCACAATCTTTCTGGCAAAACGGCTGCGAAAGTGTTCAACCCCCCTTACAGTGAAATTTTCTTCTCATGTTTACATGGAATTCATTGTATTTCAGTTGGTACTCGCTGCCTCTTCTCCTGCCACTGGGCACCACTGGGAAAATTCTTTACATTCTCCTACCAGGTATTAATACACAAAGATAAGATCCTCCTGAACCTCCTTTTCTCCAGGCTGAACAGTCCCTGTTCTCTAAGCCTCTCCTTGACAGATGCTGCAGTCCCTTAAACAGCTTTGTGGCCCTGTGCTGGGCTCACTCCAATATGCTCAGGTGTCTCTTGTGCTGCGGAACCCAGCACTGGACCAAGCACTCTGGATTTATCTCACCACTGCTGAGCACAAGAGAAAGATCACCTTCGTCGACCTGCTCTCAGTGATCTTCCTAATGCAGCCCAGGGTGCTGTTGGCTCCTCATAATGCTCTGCTGTTGGCACTTCTTTATTTGTGTGCATACAGTTGCAGTAGATGGCCTTGTATCCTGTTCTGTTGATTTTGCAGTCTATCATTCCACATCATCCAGTCTACCACTTCCCCAGTTGATTGTGGGTTGTATTCTCCTTTGCCCATCATTTCTAGTTAAATGTTGTCCTCAGTAGCTTGGCCAGCCTGCTGGCACTGGTATTTTTGCCCAGCTTGGTCAGGTCAATCCTATCTCTTCCTAGCAGTTCTTAGTCCTCAAAGAGGACTGTGGTTTTGTAAAGCAAATCCCTGTCGCCAACACCAGCTGCTCAACCAGTTGTTGACTCTCAGAGTCCACATGCAACAGATGTGCATGAATAATCTCACAGTAATTATACTGCCTAATTGCAGTGCTGTCTCAGGGCATAGGCTGATGGGGCTCATCCCTGCTCTGAAGGAGACTCTGGTGCTGTATCTGAAGACATCATTTTGGGTTTAATTCATTTTGTTTGTAATAGACAGGCAGTCTTTACAAGTAGAAATCTTCCTTGTAGGTTTTGATGTGCATGCCTACCATGGAGGAAGAAACTGTTCCTGTTTAAGGTAGTAACTACAAAGTGGTTTAGTGGTTTCAGAACTATCTGGTAAACAGATAATTTTTATAGTGAAACAATCTTGGTTTCTGAAGAACTTTCGTCCCAAGACAAAACTTCATAATAGGTCAAAAGCCAACATGACTGTTAATGTGTTCATTTTTAAAGAAATCCTGAACCCAAGCTCGGCTTTTATAAACGTTTCGCCTCTGCTAATGACTGTTAATTTATTATTATTAATATTAATATTACTTCTAATCTGACTGTAACTGAAATAGCAAAGCAGCTGTAGAGCTTCAAAACGCTTCCAGTCATTATCATTTTATCAAAGTTACTGCAAGTAGGTTCTCTTTCTCTTTGTGGTTAATCTTCATTGATTGGGAATGAACAAGCAGCAGTAAATTCCCAGATGCCTATATTTTACTAGAAATAGCAATTACTCGATGCCTAGTAATATGCATTTCAAATGCGTTTGGCATTCTTTCAATATTCATTGATTACTGTTATCAGCTCAACAAATTAAAATGAATCCACAAGTATGACAGAATATAGGATTTGATACTGGTTGAAATCCTGCTTGTAGAGAAACCATTGACTTTGCCATTGACTTCGAAGAGGTGTCAAGTCAATTGTCTCTCAAGTCAGGTCTTCAGTCTCTAGCAGTGGTCAACGAACAATGTTTTCCTTTTCTTCAGACAGCAAAAGAAAAAGAACAATCTTAATTTATTTCAGTTGGATAGTCATATTGCTTCTGACTTTGCAGCTTTTCCAATGACCTTAAGGCGAACATCACTAAATACTCTTGATATTGGCCTGAAGTACTCCTAAATGCTCTATAAGTACAAAGTTCCTAAATACTCTTGAATATTCTTAGCTACTCAAGGCTATAATGTTAAATATCTATACTGTTTATCCAATTAGTGGAGGAAGCAGTCTACCCTAAATCAAAGAACGTAGCAGAGAATCTAAGGAAATACAAGTTCTGCTGGTTTTCTGCTGCCAATCTTGGAAAAGTTATCTCACATTTCTAACATAGATGCTTGAGAAAATGTTCCTATCTCATGGAACCTCGGGCAACGCAAAAAACATGCCCTTCCCACAAAATGATGAAATCCATACCTTTCAATGTTTCGTTGCAAACCCCAAATATTTATAAATTAATCACAATACTTTGATGAAAAGGGCACTAAATTAGAATAAACACAATTTGAAGACTTATTTTAATTGCTTAAACTTCCAGCAAAGGAAACTGAAATCAATTGAGAATTTTTAAAAATTTAGGCTGGGATTCGTCTTTTCTAAATGCTGATGCCTCCACTGAGACATACATCTAGTCAACTTCTCACTCTAGGATGCCTTTACAGCCAATGGCCACTGAGTCAGTGGAGTCTAAGGCTGACTCATCACAATTCGAAATCCCTATAAATATCCACATTGCTCTACCGTTTTCAAAGAAGTTTGAGGATGGCTTGCTTAATTACATATGTTTATATTAGATATGTCTTAAATTAGAATTCCCTGAGATACTGGTAAATAAAATCCAAGCTTCTTACGTGAATTGGTCAGTTTAGCAAACAATACAGGTCGTTAGCTGCTCTGACAAAACCCCTGATGCTTTGGTAATCATTGTTCTGGGATAGGTCTCTTACAAACAACAGAAAAAAATTTGTGTATAGAAATCTACACTGATGGAACATTTATTTTAAATAGAAAATTCTCTGTCATCTCTACCACCTATGCCTCTATATTCCATGGTAAACTAGGAATAATGGTTGCAATTTCTTTTCTGGAGTGCTTTGGGATGAAAAATTTGTAAGAAGAATTACAACTAGATATCATGGTTCCTAAGTCCTATTAGAATCTGTAGGGTCAGGCAGCAAAAATAAAATAAGGAACTAAATACCTTTGCACATCTGGGCTTAAATAAAAGGAAAAAATATCTATTTCAGTCAGGTCTGGATTTCAACTCTGAAAAATGTCATATTACTCTTTGAATATAAGCCTGGAATCCTCATTGGTATTTTTGGCTAGTTCCTGTATTATGCTGCTGTCTGGCTGAGTTTACATAGGAACATATTGGTTTTCTCTTCTCCCTCCTCCTGCATCTCACCCTTTCCAATACAAACAACATGGAAGTACCAGCACTTAACAAAGAGGCCATAGGACTGGGCCGGCTCCTGGCTCGTGCACAGGGAAAATCTTTTTGCTTTCTGACAGGATATTCTGGAAACATCTACTTTCAGGCATTTCTGTGACAAATCCGAGCTCCTTCTGAGTTTATTAAATCATTTCAGTTTAAAGCCACTGACATGTTACATTTTTCTCATGCCCCATATTGTCAGTCTTGTTCGTCTTGGGAGAGAGTTAAAAGAAAACATTTACTTTTACCTGATGTCTCTTGCGGATATCAGTCAAACATTTAAAAACAAAAACAAAAACAATGTAGACTTGTGCAAGTGTGGCAACAGTTCTTCCAGGAAATGTGAGTGTATGGTTGGATTCACGTAACTGTGGGCCATTTTATCAATCCACATCGTTGTTATCGTAATATACGTATCCATGTGGCAATATTTAAAGATTATAGTCAGGCTCATTTTTCAAGGCCTTTAAAACAAGTCATCCTTCACCTAAATTTTGCCATCTGGAAATCAGAATGTAATTTCATGCTTAAGTCAATCACTTAGGTTCCTTTTAATGAGCAAAGTGTCACCAAATTGTCCATTACAAGAGATTTGCACCTCTGGAAGAAAAATTAAAACCAGTTGTCCAATACACAGGGGTTACCTTCCCTCTGCTGACAGAAAAGAGGCAAAGATGATGAAGCTAAATTAAATTTAGTGGTTACTCAGAAGCGCAGGTAATGAGCCCCTCCCTCTCAATTGACTAAGGAGAGCAGGAATGACCACGTCCTATGAAGCAGCTGGAGATAAGGGTCCAGCAGTAAGCATGTCTCTGTCAAACCCTGACCACCAGAGCTGACTGGCCATATAAGAGAAATATGCCAAACCTCAAATAGGATATTACCAATTATATCTGTTTTCTTGTTCAAGTGGAGAGCTCCAACGACAGGTGATTTTCAAAAGAAGTGCCTGACAGTTTCTCCATTAAGAGGTCCACAGTCTATTCCTTGTTTGAACGAAACACAACAACACAGGCCAGTGAATTTATCTTCCACTTCCTCTAAAATAAGATAGAAAATGCAATGTTTCATCGTTTCCTGTAAACAAAAGTTAAAGACTGCTTCCTTTATTTCACAAACATACATACATACTATTGTCATGGTAAATCTTTGCTGCAGGATGATAAAACAACATACAAAGGTCATGCAAGGGTAAGGTCAGCTTCCATAGCTCTTGGAGGATTTTATTACCTTGGGTTTGAGTCTACATAATTATTGGGTTTCTATGTTTTAATTTGGAAGAAACCTTAAATTAGATTGTTTATAGTTCATGAAGGTAGACATGAAAAAAAGAAGTCTAAGTGTCTTTGCTATTAACATACAGATGTTCCTTTCTGAAGATACACTAATACAGCTATCTCTAGATAATCCTGACACTTTATAGTGAACAAAGTAAGTCTTCACTTTATTTATCTCTGAGCTGACTGACACTCAGGTCAAGCTGAGGATTCGGCTTCCAACTTTCCAAAACCATGCCTCACATAACCAAATTTGGAGATGTTTCCCAAGGATATTCCCACTGATTGCAACAGCACTATTTAGCAAGCACTGAAAACTACGAGCAGAGATGTAGGAGACTGACATCTAGAAAGGATCAGCCTAAAGTCTGAATATATGAGGGTATTATGAGAGAAAGAAGGAAAAGGTCTACCCTGAATTTCCAAATGGTGAGAGTTCATGGCTGCTGAACTTCTGAGATCCTGACAGTATACCACACACAATACACCTTAGACAGAAGTGCTAGAGACAGAAATGAATAGGTCCTACCCAGAAATAAGAAGAGAAGGAAAGATTGCGATCTCCATAAATGAAATAATATAAACAATTAAAAGTATATGCACCACTGGTCTTTAGTTGTGTTTAAAAAGGCAATTCCGTGGGGAGTTACATTTGTACATGCTTACTAAATGAGTATACTCAAAGTCAAACTCATTACAACTTCCCAGGTTTCCAGAAAGAGGTCAACTGTAGCTACCTGGAGCTCCCTTCTGCTTCCTCCATGGCTCTGTTTTGCTTCCCCAGCTTGCCTTAGAACTTGGCAATTTATAATCTTGCAATTCCACCTGTAGTTCCTGAGCTGTTGCTGCAGAGCATCCTGTATGACATTCCCTGGCAATATCCCCAGAATTCAGCTTTATTATTCATTCTGGCTTGCCACAAGGCTTTTGCTTCTGAAGCTTCCTGCTTCAGTGTCTTCCAGAAAAAGAAATAAATTGGACACAGAAGAAAGGTGAGATAAGAACAGTGGTTTTCTGCTAAGCAAAATTCACCATGATTCCTATGAAAACTTTGGTACCACAAAAGTTCTGGTATGGCATTGATATCATTTAAGATTTTTTTTTCACAGGAAAAGAACCTACAGGGCAGCGGGAACTCCCACGTTACATGGAAGATGTTGGTATTCAATTGAGCTTCACCATATTATTTATTATAATAGCACTCAGGGTTTTTCTACATTGCACAATGCCATGCCACATAGAGATACCCCAGTGATCTATAAAAAGGCCCTACTGAGAAACTAATTAGTCAAGGCAGAGCTCTGTGTTAGTTCTACTCCAAGTCTCTGGTATTGCTTTCAGAGAGTCAAATAAAAGGCAAACTGAGATGAAATAACTGGCCTGGGGATATAGAGGGTGGGATTCATCTCACCTGACTTTAGACATTAACAATGTAGACATTTAAAACCAATTTAGCCCCTGGGGCTCCATTTATAGTCATTGGAGATAAATATGCCCTTTTAGGGTGCCAGTCATCTGCCCTATTTCAGACATCTAATTTAGGAGACAATGAATTGCCCCCTGGATTCTATTGACTATTTCTTCACTGAGCCAGAAGCCAGATGCAGATGTCTTAGTACAGACATCTGCATTTAGTCAATATAATCCCACCTGCGAAGTCAGTGATGAAGCTGGGAATAGCACGTTTCTTTTATTCACAGATCTGTACACTATTCTGTAGATCATGCCACCACTTTGTTGCCCCTCCTAGTAACAGAGAGACTTGCAGTTACGCTGCATGATATTTAGAGATTGCTCCATTACCATATAAATTAAAGTTTATTTAATGGACAAGTCAGGTAACTAATCAGTTGGCTGGTATCAGAAACTAACATATTAAAAATAGGAAACCTAATTTTAGTATAATTAAAATCCCTTCTAGGGTTTCAGTTGCAGTCTCATTCGTCAACATGACAATGAATTAATACTTTAAAATTTTGATTCAGCTGTAAAAACAGGGATGCAGTCATACAGTTATCATGTCAGAGCAAGAAGACACAGCATCATGCAATATAGCCCAGCCATGAACTGTGAAAAAACAAACAAACAAACAAACAACCATATACACACACACAAAAACAACAAACAAAAAACAAAACAAACAAAAATACCCAACATGTCTCTGTGCAAAGTAGGAGATCCGTTTGCACTAAATGTGAATTAAGCACTAAAAACTCAGCAAGTATGGACAGCGCTATGTGAATAAGAACTACAGAATTAATGAAAATGTATCTGTGGTATTCTAGCATCAATTTGCTGCATAAAACGGAAGGTATGGAAGAAAGGATAAATGAAGAATACTATAGAATGTATAACATTTCATTCCTAAATACACTGAGGAGAGGCTTGGCTGCAGATTCGGGCAAATGAATTGGTTGTCCACAAGGTAGGAGCCTACACATCGGCTGGGTGCCTGTGTTCCCAGCAGAGTCAACTGAGACCTGTTCAATGCATTTGGTGGAGCACAGCGGGGTGCTGGGCTGGTCAGACAGAGGTGTCTCCTGGGGAGGGTGAACGAGTAGCTGCCCAGGCTCTGTTGACTCCAGTGGGAACCTAGATGCCTAACTCATTTGTAGACACAATATAAACTCCTGCCTTTAGCTGTCTCAGTACAAAGCCCAGCCTAACCCTTAATGGCATGTAGGCAGTTATATCATCTCCCTACCTCTGCCACAGCGTTCGTTTTGGTTTAGAGGCAGTCATTTACAATTAGCTCTTAGCTGTTAATGTTTTTTTATTCCCTGATTTCTGGATGGGATTTGCAGAAATTCAGAAGGCTGAAGCACATGGATAGGTGACTGGAATATAGATTATCTATTTAATACTGTTGCCCCTGAGAAATTATAGACTAGGTGTCTAAAGTTGGTCATCAAAAATTAGTATAGAGTTTTGATAGCTTCGGCTATAATTTATCTTTTCTTTAGTTCTCCATCTGTAAAATGATGGTAATAATACACCTAATTGCTAGGGCTGCTGTGAATATAAATTCACGATGTTTGTGAGGAACTGACAAATTACAGAAAGAGCACCATAAAAAAAACACGTGAAGAACTTAATAACATTGTATTCATCTGAGGCTTTAGATTGTGATTAATAGGGCCTGGAGCCATATGTTGAATAAAGGACATAAAAAGTACTATTTAATAATTATCCATACAGAGAAACAAAAATAAAAGATGAGCATGTAATTAAAGTCTGTGTCAAAACACACATGCTCAGGTGGTTAAATGAAGGTGGCATATGAAATTTCTAACATTTCTATGAAATTTCTAGCATTTACAGAGCAATGCCAGGAAAATGAAAACATAAAAAATCTCTAAGTACAGTTGAAAAATTCTATTTCAGTCACCTTACCATCACACAGCTTTGTGTGAAGTCACTAAAGAGACAATAAGGTGTTTAATACGTCCTCTTCATCACCTCTGTATCTGTACTCAGCCACCATAATTGTAATTTCCTTTACTCTCTGGGAATCCTATTCCCTCCTCTGTTTGGTTCCCTCCACCTTCGCATTTTAGGCTGTGGTTACAAAGACATTTTATTCAGGAACTATTCTACCTTCAGCTGCTGGACACTTCTGGCTGTCTCTGACACTATGCCCATGGAACTACTCCAGGAACCAGCACGTCCTTGCTTGCATCCAGGTTTATATTAGAAACCACCTTTTCTCTCCACTATTCCTTTTCAGATTACTTTATCTCAGGCTAGCCTGTGGTCTGGTTCAACACAAGTTCCTATAAAACATAGTCCTGGCGGAACTGCAGAAGGCATGTGGGGTGAAAGGACCATCCATGGGGTGAGAAGCAGCACCTGGGAGAGAGAGGCCACAAGGAGAAAAGGAGCCACATAAGCCAGTGTGGAAAGAACAGCCCATGTAAAAAGCACGGCAACCAGACACACCTACGATCATGGTCCACCTTTAAAAAAGCCTCCAAGAAAGACAGGTGGTTCTTGCAGAAAGCAGTTTGCATTTTAATCTTTTTTCTTTCCCAAACATGGTACAAAAGTGCTATCCTCAGTGACAAAAACTCCCCTGAGACTCCACCTCGCTTTCCAGCTCTTGTGTACTGACTTCCCCTGGTGTGAAGGAAGGTTGAAGTGCCAGCTGTTAGAAGAAATAATTATTACAGTACTTCCTGCTGGCACTTCAGATTTTAGAGAAGCACAAGCTACCTGATTCCACACTTTTTTTTTGCACTCGCTTTTTCTTTTTCTTTTTTTTTTTTTCTCCCTTACTCCCTTGCAGTCTTTGCCTGTTGTCAGTGAATGAGCTTTTACCCAGACAATTCAACATGTTGTTAAGGGCTATCATTACAGTGAGCACATTCCTATAAGTCATATTCACAATGTCATTTCAAAGCAGGCATGGGCTAACCCTTTCCCATTATGTATATGGAAATCTTTTCACAATTAAATCCAGTCCACACCTTTTAAACATTTAGAATGTGAGTGACTAGGAAACATTGAGAAATGTGTCTGTATTCAAGATTACAGAATACAAAGGCAATAACTGTTATGTGCATTGCCATTGTTCACTGCCTGCTTATAGCTCACAGTTAATTGCAGAGATAGGGATGGTCATTTACTGCTATGCCTATGTATGATTCATTCCTACACAGCAGTCACTTCCTTGTCCTTATGTTAATTGTCTCTCACTAGCAGTGTGGCAGCTACCTCTATGAGGGCATCTAAACATGCTGTTATCCTGCTATCCACTCCACAGTTGCAGCTTGCATTCCCAGACAGACCATTGCTGATCATCCCTGAAACAGCAGCGATGTGTATTGGTTTTACAGTGGGCTGAAACCAACTGAATTAACAAACCTGCTTCAGTTGTTTTCTATTATCCTTCCAAGACCTGATTAAAGCCTATTTGAATGATGCTGTATTTTCTCCTGTCATTGCTTCATTTCATTTTGTAAAATGTTGGCACTCAGAATAAAAATATAATTAAACTATGGCACAGAGGCAGATAGCTTTGATCCCACCTAGCTTAGTAAAGAAGACAAAACAGGCACATTTAATCCACTGTTTGTTCAGTCACAATGTGCTAGTTTTAAGCTATGCACATTCCAGTGACTGAATGAACATATGAGGGATGCCAAAAATTAACGTATGAGTTACAATTATTGCCATACAAAGGCTGTTATAGTGTACACCAAAAATCTCTAAACAATGAGGTCATGTCATCATAAAACATAATGCATGGCTAAATCATAATGCAAAAAGAATTTTGAAATACCGTATTTTCATGTGCACAGCCTGTGATTCAGTAGATCTTATACATACGTATTTGTAGAAAAAGACATTTCCCCTCTCCCAGATTTCCCCCCTCACCCACTTCTGATTCTCTTTTCCTTCTTCACAACATCTCCCCCAGCTTCTACTGCCCTCTGCCTTTGCCTCTGCTTTCCTGCATGTTGCCTCAGGACTATTTGAGCATTCTTAATTGCCTGAGGATTTATTTGCATAGGCATGCATCTTATCTGATATGCAAGTTTTACCCGTAGAAGTATGGTATTCGTTTTGTGTACAAACACACAGCAAGACACACAAACACACCATCAGGTGTGATAATACCAATGTTCAGCATTTTTTATGTTCAAAATGCCCTACAAATGTTAACTAATTAACCCCCAGAACACCTCTTTGAGTTAGGCATGCTCATCCCAATTTCTTAGGCAGAGACAGGGAAGCTGAGAGATTGAGTGACTTTGAGAGCATCCCCTGAAGTCAGGGTTGGGGGGGAAAACCTCATGAGTTTTAATGGGATTTGAATTGGGTCTGAAGTGGTTTGTCTAACGCCACCAAAACGTCAGGATTAAGAGCAAAGCTACCTATGGTTGGGAGCTTCTGGGGCTGAGTCTGATCTTTTGGTGAGCCCTGAATTGACACTTGGACTAGATGGTTACCATAAGTCTCTTCCAACTGAAACTATTCTATCCTACCCTGTTTTATTCTATTCTGTCTCTGGGTGGGTTTGCGTCCAGGTCAGACACGTGGAGTCCCAGAGGTCCCAGCAGCATCACAGCAGCATCGGCGCCTGTGGGATTCAGCTGCTGGCAAATGTGCTTGCATTTGCATTGCACCATTTCTGCAGCATTTCTTTGCATCTCTTTCCCAGCAGAACACAGCAAGACAGAAAAAGGAAGGCAGGTGACAAGGCGGCTTTTTGCTAGTGACAGGGCACTAAGTCATGCAATGCGTCTCCGTGGACAGCCACGGCGTGACATGCTTTACACTCCAGGGAGAGGTCAAAGTGCTGCAGTCCCTCTCACCTTTTTACAAACAGCCCCCACCCCCTGATGCTCTCTCAGTCATGACAGCTGAACAAAACAAAGGCTATCTCTGATTTATAGCTGCAACCTGCAATGAATTATAGTTGGGTGGTTTATTAATATGAAGCATGTTAGTAAGAGTATACTGTATGTCTGCCACGGATGGAAAAACTAACTCTATCGATGACTGTAATCCATTCATTGTTTTATGAATCCAGCATCCTCCAGAGAGCACCACAAAACCCCACTTAGTGACTGTGAATACTACATTTTACATTTAGATTTTCTGGCTTAGAGAAAAGATGTGTAAAATCATAAGCAGGCATAGCATTCCCCACTGACTAGTGCATTTATGAAGTCTTTTGTGGTGTTATTACAGCAAGCATATGAAATACAATGTACATGAAATTAGGAATAGGGAAATAAATACATCTGTATTTTTTTAAAGGAACAAGAGGCTGATATACAGGTTTAATCCCACAATTTGAATGGCGAATGTTGAGTTCTGTTTTCTGGCTGTGAAAGCACAAACCTAAAAAACACATGGAAGTAAAATTTCCTTGAGAGATCTGGGGTAAGATAGGTTTTTTGAGGCTTTTGGTCAGAGTTAATTTTAAGATTCCCCGGTGGACCCTCTATATCCAGTCACACAGCTCTGGGAAATCACAGGGGTTTGGGGCAAGCCTACAGCATTAGGAATAAATGCATATGGAGGTGTGTCCAGAGGGATTTTGAATTGCCTGGGGGGCAGGTCAGAATGTCTGCAAAAGGTGGATCCAAAGGGCAGGCCAGCTGGACTGTATCATTCCTGACCAGAAGTTGTCCCCACACCCTCAGGCTCTACAAATGTTAGAACTAAGTCCTTTGGGTCTTTCTGAAAACAAAGGTGCATTGACAGGATTAATGTAAGTTTCCCACATTATACTGCTGGACTTACCTTTCTACAGTATTTCTTATGTTTAAACCTCTGCAATACCCTGGTGTATTCCTGGACATTAAGAGAGACTCAATAAACATGAGCGAATGGATTTGGTCCATTTCTTTCTTCAAACAGAGAGCCTTTTTACCCCTGAAACCCAAAAAAGCACAAGGCTGAGCTTTCAAAGCATGTCTTTCACAAGATGTTCACCACAACCGACTGATATACACAATTTAAAAGTGCCATTGTTTTAACCAGACATCACCCACAAGAAAATTTGTCCCAAAACAGACAAAACATCACCGTGAAGCTTCTTGTTCTCACAGCCTTGCACCTTCACATCTCGCTATAGTGTTGTCACAGCAAGTGTCATGGGACACAAATGTTGCTAGCCTGAGATTCAGCCCTTCTTCCCCCTTTCTCACCCCTGATTGAAGCTTTGCGCTGGAAGAGGAGACCTGATGAGACACACGCCCAAACCTCAACAGCCAGTGGTCACACAGCATCCACATCTTATTTCAGAGAGCCTGCCCAAATCCTCCAAAAACACTCCAAGGATGAATTCTGCACCAAACACCATAGAGTTGTCACTTACTAGATTTCTCCTGCAAATGCTCGTCCCAAATGCTGTAAGTCTCTTTTTGCTACATAATGCTATTTCCTTAACTCAGATGTGGTAAGACTTGCTTTAGTATGTATGAAGAAAGATTTTTAAATAACAAATAAGAATTCAAAGCATTATATTAATAAACAGAAATCATGAATCAAGCCCTGTTTTCATATTGTGTCATTCCAACCTGTTACTGAAGTCAGAGCATTTTTCTGTGGAAACATGTACTGCTCCTAAATCCTTAAAAAAATCCCAGTAATTGCAGCAGAAGTTTTGCTAGAAAAAGACAATAAAGTTTAGCCTGTTGCAGGTGATTCAATCTTATGTAAAATATGTTTATATTTACAGAAGCAAAATACCCAACATCTAATAGGAAAACAATCAGCTAATTTGCCAGGTTTTGTTGTATTGTGAAAAAAAATGTGTCCCTATTCAGAAATTACTAATATTTTCCTGTGTGTAAGAATGGTGTCTTTCTTGAATACTTGCAGGGTTCTTATAGCCCCAGGTTTTGAGAATTTTACACACCTTTTCATTGTGGGGTTGGTTTTTTTTTTTTTTTTATATTGTATTTATCCTTTCAACTCTCCTTCAAGACAGTTGATAGATGAGGTATAAATCTCAGTCACATGACCAAGATATTGCAGCTGAACAAGTCAATATGCATTATCTGAGACATGGTGACTGTCCTTGTGCTAACTCAACCTGTAGCAAATGCAAGGCTATGTTATTTATCTTACATTTCCTTCATTGTAAGCTAAGTCAAGCTGAATTCACTGTGGGCTACAAGCATGAGCACAGGCAGCTGTTGTGGCTCATCTGATGCAGAGGAACTTGTACAATTTAAGGAGCTTGACTGCGCATCTGAGCACACCGGAGTGCTGGAAGTGATCTGCCTGCAGTTGCACAGAAAATATGTGGCAGAATAGAGAATCCTGCTTCACACTCAAATCAGTGGATAGATTTCCTCTTCTGGGCCATGTCATACCATGGTGAAAGTAGCTGGTGGCCCTAAGATAACACTGACTCCGAGCAAAGTATATTTTTCTTTTAAAAGGAAGACAAATATATGAGTGACTTCCGGTGCTGCAAACAGTGGCAAGAACGGCCCTACATTTACATACAATGTCCCTGAACAGTATTTTCCTTTTTTTTATTTTTTTTTTTTTTTTACTTACAGTTGACTGAACTAACATCTCTTATCATGGTCTGCAAAGAAAAGCTGTAAAAAAAATTAAATTGGAAAAGCTAAATTATTTATACAATTTCATGTGCTGGATGTTTTGGTACAGTTGAGCCTTGCTTCTTCCTAATAGCATAAGACTATTAGGAATTGTAATACTCCTCAGGGGATGTGAGATTTATCAACCCTTGCAGAATGGGATGGAAGCCAAGGCAGGAGATTAAGGGATACTAGTTAAATTAATCAACCTTCTCTCTGTATATTGGCCAGGAGAATGCAGTAAGTTGTTATTCATACATTTTGCACAGTAGGAGCACAATTTGACCACAACCATATGTTGAATTTAATATTAAACATTAGATCTTTCCAAAAACAACTCCATAAAAATGTCAATACTTTATTTTTTTGAAACAAATTACTCTATTCATTTTTAAAGGCATTTACACACACATACACAAAAAGCTCTGAAAAAGACCTTACATTTTAATCCTGCTTCAGGACCCTATTGTGCTTGTTTATGAGTCTAAGTCTAAAGCGAAGATTAATAGAGAAGATCCAAGAGTTACAAATATAACTTTTATGTCCTCTCCCTTTAGCTATAAAAGGGTCAAGAAGACATTTCCCATCAAACTGCAAACCTTGAAATGTTAACTTTTGCTTTATGCACAATGCTGAAGTTTAAGTTTCCTGAAATGAATGCACACTATTATTTCTGTCTCTACAAAATGAAAAGCATCATTATATGAGCAATTTTTTTGAACATATCAGACTTATGGAATGACATTTTCTCAAAACCCAGAAATTGGTTATAGAACTATAACATCAAAACTTTGGAGATCATCAAATTAGACCATCCTTAATCGTGAGTAGGTGGAACTAGTAAAGAGCATTTTTGTCCTTCATCTAACATCCCCCATCAGGGAAGGAAGTACATCACACACACTGTGTTGCAGTCAGTACCTAGGCACGTCCGTCAGTATGTATCGCTAGCCACTGGCGGTAGCTGACCTATGACTTGTACTATAAGAAGATTTGCAATGTCTTGTTGGACCAAGGAGCCTTTACACAGTGTTGCATTGCCCCATGGTTTCAGGTTAGTTTGTGCAGCCTTACAAGTGGGTCAGCTCCTGTGCTCTACCAGTTGCTGAACACCACTGTGACAACCTGGGCTATGGTCAGCAGGTCCTCAAGACCAGTCATCTGATCGGTCCATTGGCTGTTGTGGCAGTGTTACCAGCTTTGAGCCAAATATGGACATAAACACCAAAAATTCTATCATGGCAGAAAGTTACACAGCAGCAAATGCAGCATGCCTTCTTATTCTTTGTTCCTCTTGCCAAAAGCCCTGATTCAGAAATGCATTTGAGCATGTGTCTACAATGAAGAATAAATATAAACATGTTTCCTAAATAACACATTCTTTTGGCTGTGAATCATGGCAGGAAAACAGAATTTCAAAAATTCTTCATAATAACTGACATCAAGGTAACCAACAAAGTAAAAAAAAGATCAAAATATTTCACAGTTCAGATATTTAGGTCTTGTAGGTAGAAGAAATGAGGAAAAATTAAACTGCACTGTTTATCCAGTCAAATATGTCTCAGAACTGTTTTTCTATGCACTCTAACACTGGTGTACACTAAGGGGCTGTAATTTTTCAAACTAACAAGTGGGATAAGTATGTTAAATAGTAAATACATGGAAATTGTTGGAGTATGGGATGATAAGGAAAAAAAGAGAAAGACAGCAGGTTTGTAGTCCCCACAGCAGGTGTAGTACATGCACTGTGTCACACAAAATGGGGACTGCTGTATCACACAGAAATCCTCAACTGTATCTAGCTGTATGTCAGCTGAGTGTGGAAGTTGGCCCTCAATAATTATCATTCTGTTCACCTTTCAGCTGAACGGGATCAACAATGTGACTATATAAAAAATTTATTTTAAAATCTTGTCAAAAGAAACAGTTCTCAAGACAATATGATATCTTCCTGTGAGGATTTAAAAAAAGTAAATAAATAAATAAAAATCCAAAAGTAACAGAAAAGGAGGAAAAAATCTTCCACTGAGAAGATAACAGTGTTTGCAATGGCAAAATGAGACAATTGAAAGGGTAATGACTCCTATACTATGTCCACAGAAGTGTTTGGCAAAAGCTATTCAGCTGACATTATATCTAGTTGCTGTTATAGTTTACATGAGTAAGGGCCTGTAAAAATTTGTTTTTTCAGCCTATTATACTATCAATCAGAAGTGTTTGTTGTGAGTGAAGCCCTCTCTAGTGCCCATTTATTATAAGACAAAGACAGTAACACTGACATTAAACAAAGTAACCTTATTGCTTTCCAGCTTTTCTCCAGTCCATGCTCTGCACTTTCACAGACCATCTGATCTAAAAGAGGATTATCTAATCCTTTCTTGGAGGTACATAAGCTCTGCCTGAAATAAAGCATGTGGCCCACAGGTATTATATTATAGCAACAGCTAGGAAAACTAGTAATAAACATTTATTTCACTATGATTCAAAAAATCACCTATTGGAATTCATTGATTTGGAGACCAGTGATGACTCTTCCATCATTTAGCCTGACATTCTGTGTTACACAGACCATAGAGCTCAAGCAGTTACCTCAGCAATGAGTCCAATGGACCCTTTTCTCTAAACAAGGCCAAATGCAGCTGCAACAAGGATGAGACTCTACAAACATGTATGACTGGTCTACAGATGGCAAGGATCACACCTTGATAATCTATTTCAGTAATTTTTCTTTCTCAGCCTCGTAAGGATAACAATATTTGATGAGGTCAGGTGAATTGTTTTCACAAAACTCAACATTTTCCACAAAATGTGCAAATATGTCTGCTGTCTTGATTGCAAATGCATAGTTTCTATATTAAAGTAGTAACTTAGTTGTTCAAAGGTTAAAGAGACCAGAAAAAACTCTCGAGTCTCTGAGTTTGTAGCTCAGGTGTCTGTAACTGTTTCTTTCTCTTGCAATGTCCATTTCTTCTTTCCTCATCTTCCTGTAATAAAGGCAGTGGTACTTAGGTTTGAAGCTGCTGAAAACTTTACTGGTTTGATTCATCACGATCTCTTCTTTGTATAATGAAATTAGGGGAAATTGAAAAATTTAAAACTGATTTTCGAGCTCACTCTTTAGAAAAACTTTAAGTGAGAGAGAAAAAAACATCTCTATGGATGAAATAGAGTACACGCCAAGGAAGAGCAATACATCTTTCTTTCCAAGAATTCTTAGGACTTCATTAATTTCCCAAGCTCATTTCTTGCAGTTTATTAATCCAGTGTTGCTGAATCTTCTTCCCCTGTGATTTTTTTATTACCTGTTTTATATTCACAGGATGGGTTTCCCCAGTGAATCATCAGAACCCACATTACTTAAATTTGCCAGACTCCCTCTGTTTCTACAGATATGTCATGCCTGGGTGCTGATTTGGCCTGGGAAGTAACAGTGCTGTATTCTGTGTGCATACGGTACCACTGATTGCTTTTAATCACTGGCCTATGGGCTGTTACCCAGAAGATCAGCAACATGAAAAGGGTTCTGCTGCACTGGTAAGACTATCAAGAGAAGTTAGGCATCTAATCTGCAGAGATGGTTCTGTAAATCTTGTTTGTCACCTTCTGCCTTCTAAGCTGCCTCAATAGCTGCATAAATCTTGCCTTTGATCTACAGCGCTTCCTTCATATTGTATTACAGCAGCATCTACTCACCCATGCTCGAGGCACCATACAAATTCAGTAAGAGATCTTCCCCACCCTGAATAGCTTAAAAGACCTTTTCTATCTATATGAAGGAAAAATAAAACAAAACAGAAGAAAATCAAACAAACGAAAAATGGAAAAGGCTTAGAGAAGAAGCACAAGGAAGACCAGAATTATGGAGTGGCATCTGAAAGGAGAACTACCAAATACATGATCCCTCCCGGAAAAGAAATCAGTTAAGATGTACCAAAGGAAAGTGATAAATAAAATCATGAGTTAAATTGAGAGGATAAACGCAGTATGATCAGTCACTGTTCACTGTTGCAGTACAATGACATCAAATCAAACCAGCAGCTGACAGACAAAAGCAAACAAAAGGACCTGATTCTCACAGGAAGTGAAGGTGTGACATGGACGTCAGTGTTGCAAGACACTGCAAGAATCCAAAGGTTTACCCAGCTCCACACTGACAGAGGAGAAATCTTTCAGGGAGCGACTGAATACTAAGATAGTGCTTCTCCCTCAGGCAGCCCTTGAACTCAAAATTGCTGGAACTGGAGAGAAAACTCTTGTCAAGTTCTGCTACATTTGTCCTGTTCTTAAACTCTTTTGTAAGCTTCTTTTTATTGTCAGAGAAAGATTTTGGACTAAATAAACCTTTAACATGATGCAGAAAAAACTTTTTATTTTCTTATGTTACATTAAATAAGCAAATCAAGGACACAAAACAAATTTGAATCGATCTGCATCTGTATCATAGGCCAGCAAAAGAACTGGAATCAAGTCTTCCCTAACAGCTGCGCACCATCAACAGTTGCATCTGTTCTAGTAAATAAAAATAACCAGATAATGTTCTTTGGCCCTGAAGCCAAGTGGCGTGACATGGCCATTGTCCAAACAGCTGAACTCTTTTACCTGCTGAAACCAATGTTACCACATCCAGATTGGCCATTGGGAATGTTCCCTGGCCCATGTAAATTCTTAAGGATAATCATAATGTTAAGGAGAGCCTCATGTCTTTTCTACATTACCAGCACCTGGCTATAAAGAAAAAGAGAGAAAAAAAAATCTTCATCAGGGACCTTTGTAAAAAATGGTCTCCAAAAAATTTACATGTTTCTAGACATGGGATTTTTTTGTTGTTGCAGAATAAACCAAGTCTCCTACCTAGCAAATGTTTGGCATGACTCATATTATTAGCACTGGACTGCTGGCAATCCTGTAACAGTGCTTATGGTGATAATTAACCAGTGTCAGTTACTAATAACACCCAGTTCACCCCTTCATAGTCTTGGTTACTTCTATTAGACAAGAGCACTCAGAAGATGTATTAATATTTTCAACATCATTTCAGATTCTTGTATATACACAAAGATGACAAAACACTGTTCTAATGCTGCTGTGGGGCTCCAGGTCCTGGAATTAATGTCTTGTTGCAGAAACTCATGTGTGAGCAATCAGAGAGCAGAAGAACAGCGAAGAATAGTAATTCTGTATAATTTCTGCTGCTTTTGCCAGACTAGATTATGATAACTTCTGTTATTAAGTTGGAGGAGGGGAGATAAAGAATCTTATATTTTTGTTTTCCTTCTTTTTTTTTTTTTTTCAAAATTCAGCATCTGTAGTGAGCTAAGAAATATGGTTATCTCTCTCAGCTGTATACACACACTAGTGTTATTTGATATTCCTGACACCATGAACATACTGTTTAAAAATGGAACAAAACAAGGGGAATTACTCCACTCTCTCCATATTTTCTGCTTCTCAGTCAAAGAAAAGTACTTGAAAAATGTGAACATTATGTTTAAAAATAGTTCTGCTGAAATACGCCCAGAGATCAGAAGAAACTTCCATATCTGGAAGAACCTACAGTATGTTCTGCCAAACTATTTGGCTTTTCTTTAGGTCAAGGCAACCCTCAGTTTTGCTGCTGTTCCCATAACGTGCTACAGACAGGGTGAAAGTGCTCTCCTGTCACTTCCAGTTTACAGTACAGTTTGTGCTAGCTGGTATGGGACATGCCTTTGCAGTCAATTCTACGTTGAAAACACCAGTAACTAAAAAAGCACGTTCTCCCCTGCAGTACTTATATTTCCTGTGGGTAGACAGCAGGCAGAATTTTCTTCTGGAGGACAATAGGATTTCTCTCCTTTTTTTTTTTTTTTTTTTTTTTTTTTTTTTTTTTTTTTTTTCCCTCATTGCTTCCACTCCATCCATTCATTCAGAAGTATACCTTTTCATTTTTTAAAAACTTCTTTTTAGACTATTCGATAGGAACTAGTGCAAAAATTACATTTAATCTATCTAGATTCTTGTCCTTCCCTGTATTTTTTTCTCAAGAAAAGACTGGATTACACTATTTTCTTAAGATCCTGTTTGCTATAAAAAGTTTTGTTTCAGGAGCATTCCTGTTACCAGTAGTCATAGTAAGTAAAAGCTCCATTGATCTTACATTGGATTCATTCAACAAACTGTGATTTCCCCAAATTTTTGCCTACCTCTTTGCTTATCTAAAGAACTAAGTGCCATTGCAATGCTTCCAAATATTGTGATGCTTCATTATGTGAATTAACTCAAGTACAACCTTATATTACCCTTACTCTACTCTTTGGGTAGTTAATTACCATATTTGTATAGTACATTTGTTTTGCCTATTTTTTGCCTTGTTTAACTTTACTGTCTCTCCCAACCCTGCCTTTCATGCTCTACCTGACACTGACACTTATGGCTGCATTTTAAAGAAGGTTGTCACCTAGCTGGGGTCTGGCAGGCTGGAGGAATTATACATCTTCAGTTTCAGTATTTAAATATTTAAATCTCGCTCTGTTTCCAGGCCTTCAGAAAGCAGGTTCAATTACAATGTCAACTCTGCTCTCCTGTGCTGTTGTTCCAGAAAAACGGTTCCCTCTAGCTAAATCAGGGACTGCTTCCTGGGCGACCCTGGCAATAGGAATGTGCCATTTATTGTCTCATCATCTGCTGTTGCTCAGGCTGCTCGATTGCCCTCCCAGACTACCTCAAAGGCAGGATGAAATGCCTTCTCTTATCCTCAAAGAGTCACTGGTTTGTAAATTTTATTCAGTGTACAAAACTATATATCGTAAAAAAACATAATGGGCAGGGCAGTTGGCAACAATTGATGTCCAAAACAAATTCTTCAGTACTTCACTGTAACTTGAGCCAGAATACTTAATAAGTTTGATTGTAAATAATAGCAAGCAGCCAAAGACTCCCATTTCTGATCTAATTATATTTTCAATCCAGTTCTTAGCCACTCTCAGTCCCATCATTCCTGATGTGCTGCCTGTGCTCTTGAGGCCCTTTGGCCAAGGCAGCTCAAATGCAAAAGAAGCTGAGACTCAGCCCTGTACTGAAGGACTCTGATGATCTCACATTGTCCCATAAAATGCAGGATAAAGAGCTAAAGATTTGCTTTCAAGCTGGAAAAACGCATCCAGTAAATCCTACAGTTGGGTTTATAGGGACTTTGTTTTGTGGGCAAAATCAAAGTTAGGAAATAAAATTTGCTTCAAGCACGAAGGCTCTAAGCCTTGACTCTCCTTTGGCCAATAAAGTGTCTGATAGATAATATAAGCCTCCATCAAAGTCTGTGTATCTATACTGTCTTCTCTGGTCCCTAGAGCAAAGAAAAATAAAAAACTTCAGAGGCTGCTTGCAGCCATGACACCAGGCAAACTGGTAAGGCCAAAATACAACTTCAGAAATATTCGTATTTTGCATAACAATTTACTGGTTGATAAGTTCTGCAGAAGCACCGAAGGCTTAATTAATAATATAGCATGTCTCCAATGCCAACCCTTGGTTCAAGAGGAAGCTTTGCAGAAAGTCAGCACAGACCACCACAAGACTTCCCAGTGAGCCTTCCTTCAAAATCCTAGCGAGTACACACTGAACCTCTGAATTCATCTTTTTGGAGAAGTCATATTCATTTAGCATAAACCTGAGCCCTGTGTAGCAGTCAGTGCAAACGCTGAGTTTCACTCTGTTATGTTTTTTTAATTCCTGTACATAGACAAAAGTGAACTGTGGTGAGGATTCAATTCTTTTTTTCCAAGGGGAAAAATTAGAAATGCTTGGTGTAATGACTGTGGGTTAGTTCTGACTTGATGACTGATGACAATCCAAATGTAAGAAAATAATGTAACCTCATATCTGTCAAGAAAAATGAATCGCTTTTAAAATCTTAGGTAAACTGTGTGTTTTACTGAGTAAAATGAGACTATGAGTGAGGTTAAAATGGGACTTGGTTCTATTCACTTATTTGAATCTACACTAACAATATTTGTGATTTTTTCTGAGTCCTTGATAGTTTAATTGGGGTCTTGATCTGTTAAACATTGAATTTGCAGTGAATTTAAGTGGACTTCAGATATTTTTACCTCCTTAGGCTCCTTTGACAATCTCTCTTCACATAGAAATATAGCTTATATACAATCCTGGGGGTGACATGATGTACAAAGACAGATTGGTAAATGGTGCTGCTTCTGCGCTGTCCTGGTTTCAGCTGGGATAGAGATAATTTTCTTCCTAGCAGCTGGTATAGTGCTGTGTTTTGGATTTTGTATGAGAATAATGTTGACAATATGCTGATATTTTTGCTATTGCTAAGCAATGTTTATACCAAGTCAAGGACTTTTCAGCAAGAAGGCTGGAGATGCTTAAGAAGCTGGGAGGGGACACAGCCAGGACAGCTGACCAAAACTGACCAAAGTGCTATTCCTTACCGTGTCATGTCATGTTCAATATATAAACTAGGAAAAAGCCAGATGGTTGCTGCTCAGGTGTGGGCTGGGTGTTGATCAACAGGTGGTGAGCAATTGCACTGCGCACCACCCATTTTGTATATTCTAACATTATTCTTATAATTTTCTTTTCCTTTGCTGTCCTATTAAACTGTATTTATCTTAACACACAAGTTTTGTTTTTTTCAATTCTCTTCCCCATGCCACTGGGGGCAGCGAGGAATGAGTGAGCAGCTGTGTGGTGCTTAGTTGCCAGCTGGGGTTAAACCGTGACGTATGTGACAACATCCAGGTGTTGGACAAGTGAGTGCTGACAAGTGAGATAAGGTTGGCTCCAAAGCAGTGTTCATGGCAGCTTGGATGCACTTAGCTCAAATGCTTGCCACTGTGGGCTAAATTGTCTCAACTGGCCTGCCATATGCTTTTGGCTAAGAGCAGTCACAAGAACATTTGCCATGGCTTTGGTGCGCGGTAATCTGTTACTTTGCAGTCACTAGACTGAACATCTGACTCTGCCTCACCAATGTCTCTTCAGCTCTCAAACCTGAAAGAGCAAGTTGGGAAATTAAGGAATACCTTAAAGCGACTGAGAATCTACTGTTCTAGACGTTCATAACTGAGCCTTCTGACTCCTCTTACTGGAGCTGATGAGGAAACACTGAATAGTTGGATGCCCTCACACCCTCCAAAGCCTTTCAGTAGTGACTACTTCAGATGCTCAGAAGACCAGAAAACACTCCAGGCTGATCAGCCAGCTGCCATCCTCCTTCTGGATTAAAACCATCAAGAGTCCTTCTGTTCCAATCAGAAAATTGTTAGTCTGTTGTCTGTATCAGTCTTTCTACCTTTACTCTAGACATAAAGTGCATCATGAACTATAGGTTGGGGGCTATTTCCAGTCCTCCATAGTACAGGAAGTATTCTAATAAACACCACCACTGGAAGCAGCTGAGCCAAGGAACTTAATACATGAATGTAAAGCACTGCCAATTTATATAGATTTTGTCTACTACTTGTGGAATGCCACCTCCCATGCTTTTTTTCCTTCTCTGATGTGTTACATACTCTCAGTTAGTCACATCACTTTAATTAATGTGTCCTTACTGTTCCTTTGTTTTCCTTTCCTTTTCCTCCCCTTCTAAGAATCACAGCTTTTATTTTCCTTTCTGGCTTACACTAGAGCCAGTTTAGATTTGATCATCACCAGTGAATCAGAGGAAATATATAGTACATACCGTGCTTTCAGTTGGGTGGACAGGGAGCTATGCATAAAACTCAGCAATAATATGACTAATGAATACGCTGTACTATGGGTTTCCTGCAAAAGTGCAACACACACAAACCAGCCTTTATCACATTGTTTTTGTTAGCCATCGCTCTTTATTTACTGTCAGTGAGGCTGGGAAAGACGGCTTATTTTCTCAGCACTGTGCATATGCATCTGTGCTAGAGCTGGCAGTACAACTTGTTCTTCTCTGTTTTCCTGTATGTTTTATAACCTGTTTTTATTTTATAGTACTCCAGTAACTTATTGTGTCCAAATTAAAGTGGAATGTCCATTCTGTACATGGGATACCTTGCACATTGTAGTCTACTTTTAAGAAAGCATAAAGGATTATATTAGACCTTATACATCTCTCATCAATACCCTGAAGGTCCTATAAATCCAATAGTCTCAGCTGATCTATTCAGAGACACAGGTTTAATTCCAAGCTGTCAATTAGCTAGAGACCTTTGGAGGACACAATTTTCAACCTCTATAAAGCATACTGTTTATTCCAGTATCACTTATAGCTGCTTATACATGGGGCAGATTTACTGGACATACAGGAAAACTGTTGCTCCCTCCTTTGTCTTCAGCACTCTAGTACTTTCAGAGAGTAAGAAAATGGCCACACCACTGTCAGCTTCTCTTCCCCCACAATACTTTCCATTCTTTGCCACAAAAGCTGTACCTTTGTTGCCTAGGTGCCCATAATTCAGATGCTTGTACCTTAGGCATATAAACATAAACTATGAAAAAGTGTTTGAAAGACTTCAAAGTCTTCCTCGTTGCAAGATGGAAACCCTTCAAACTGACTTAACTGCCCAAAAAGGATTTGTTTATCCTGTTTTGTAGTCTTTAGGTAAAAGCTAGGTCCCCATAATGGCACTTCAGTATCACTTTTGCAGAAGAGAACAAGTACTTCTCTGACTAACATTTATAACAATTGCTGCAGTCAGGTCCTGAGTGTCTCTTGATGTGAGAGCTGGAGGAAGAGCACAAAAAGTTTTGCAGGACTACTTAGTCTTTAACACCTTCCCTTCCTCTGGGTTTGTGCTCCTTTCACATTCAATCTCTACGCTTGTTAGAAAAGCACTTGCAGTAGCAAGGAGGAGATACCAAATATCATGGGAAGTAAATTGTAACGGACTCTCACCAAAGATCTGTGGGGGCAATCTCTAAAACGTGATCATCCACTTAAACAACAAATACATATCTTAGCAAAACAGTTCAACTGCAAGAGAACAGCCATTAGAAAATCATTGTCATTTGAAATAAATGCCACACAGCATCCCCATTTCTTATTGTTCGTCTCTCAAAATATTTAGTTGTTTCTCCTGATTGCTTTTTATGAGCCCCGTTAGCCACTTCCTCTGTTCTGCTTCACTGTGCAGAATCAGGTAATTTACAACATAATTATCCATATTTCTGTAAAAGTAGCTGGTTTAAACCAAGGGAATAGGGGACTATGGTGCAAAATATGTGTGGCTGATGTGTACTCTGTCCAATATTTCTTCCAGTGATTAAGCCAAATCTCTTTCAGAGTTCAAATATTTAAAATAAGAATTCAGTGTTATTCTTGGAAAGCTTATTGTTTACATAAAGGAGCAGACTTCACAAAAAAAATATCAATTCTCAGGCTGTGAGAGTCAGGAGCCTCTCAGATTTTGTGCTTCTCTGACTCAGATAAAAAGGCTTCATGTCACATTTTGGTTCCTTGGCAAAATCCTTATCTGGCTTGTTTGTTCCCCTAAAAAAGCAACAAGAAATTAATGTAAAGTCCTATACCCAGCCAAGGGCTGACCCCTGTGTTAGGGGACATGCCCGAATGCTGTACCCCTCACCACCAACGGACCACAGGCTTCTGCGTGACCAGTGTAGAGCAGCTGTTGTAAAATTCTGTTTTGTGCCATCACAACACAGAGCTGTTGTAGTTTGTGTCACCTTTCCTCTCCCCGCATCCTCCTCTGAGGCAGGGATAAGATTATTATGTATGAATAGTATTGTGTGCCTAGGTCAAGCTGTCTTAAAATATTTGTTATTCTCTCTCAGAATGAAGGGTCACTTTAAGGCATTTTCATTTAGGGAATAAAAATGGAAACATCAGAACTACTTGGTACTTTCACACATTATTTTAAATGTAGATCACAAGCAAAGCTCTGAAGAAATACAATCCAACCCTACACATTCCTAAAATGCATTGGCTTGGTGAGTTTTTTTGCATCCAATTTTTGTCCAAATACCCAAGCTCTGTAGAGATGTGAAATAAACATTAGATATTGTACAAATGTGAAAAAAAACCCTCAGTATTTTGGAACTGCTTAAAACAGTGGGAGCCCCAGTCTGTAATCCTTAGGTAGAAATCACCCAAATAAAGTTCCCACTGAAGCCAATTATTTTATTGCCATTTATACAATTGTATAAAATGAGCTACATGCTTTACAGAACAAATAAAGAAAAATCACATGGTGCCTTTATCGCCTTTCCTAGTTTGTCTTACTCTCACAATCGATTGCATAAGAGAAACAAACTATAGGAGCAGAAGAGAAAAGAAACACCATAAATGGCTATAGAAAACTCTATAAAAACAACAGCTGGATGGGGCAAAAGTTCCTCTGTTGAAGTCAGATGCTACTTATTTTTAAACACTTCACATAATATTTTGCTTTTTGATTGACGAGCTGATAAATCACTGGAGTTTTACCTAAGTGGACATTAAATGGAGACTTGTGAATAAACCTGCTATAAACTATTAGATTACTGCTGTGTCTTATGGTATTATCTTTATCCAAAGTCTTTTACTAAAATAGCACAGCTTTCGTCTGAGCTGCTTTGTCAGACAGTGCTATGAGGGGCATTTTGGCACCACTCGCTCCCCCGACGGTTCTGCAGGGATGTGGGGGAGCAGCCGCCACCACCCTCCTTCCCACCCGCAGGGTGCCTCGCACCTCTCTGCTCTGGAGGGTCTCCCTACAAACACAGCTGACTGAAAAGCATTTTAGCAGAGCTATGGTTATTATCGTTATTTTTAAGCAAAGAAATCAGCTATGACTTCTTTTTACTTTTTTTTCTTTTTNACCATCCACATTCACAGAGGCTCCCCGTAAAGAGATGCTCAAAATGGCAATCATTAAGGGAATTTGGTTTACAAAGATTTCCCTACCCTTCTCTCGATTACACCAATATAAAAACAACACTTTAGCTGACAGGATTATATTGCAGTGAAATGGAGCTACGAGTGGGAGTAAAGTGAGATCCATTGTATGAAACTCCCGTTACTAATCATATAATTGAAGAGCAAAAATATTTTCAGGTTAGCCTTGGCTTTAATAAGAAAGGGCAGAGATATCTCTTTTCAGGCACATTAGCAGTAAAGTGGAAGAGACTTGAACGAAATGTGATGAGGACATATGGAAGGGTAGCACAGAACTCAGAGGTGGACAGGTAGAGGAAAGGGAGGGGAGCAGAGGGTTGGATCCACACTGTAGGCTGAAATGAAACTCTATTGTCATGGGTGTATTTAAGTGTGTTAATGCATTGCAGAAGGCTAGGAAGGCTTAGGATTTACAGAAATGACTGCACACCTGAAAGAAAATGCTCTACAAGTAACCTGTGTTCCAAGTACCTAACAAAGATAATGGAAGGTAGTAAAAGAAACATTAAAAAAAAAACAAACAAAAAAAAAAGAAAATATTTGGATAAATGAGTAGACAATGGATTGTGAAATGGGCATGTCATTGTACTTGTCTTATAAGCTTTTGTTGACTTGGACTGAGATTTTAAGTGGTTGTGAGATTCAAAATGTTCTACCTAACCTAGCTGCAGTATTTCTTTGATAATGACACCAAGCAAATATAGTAGTATATTCTACTTCAGCAACAGAAGCACTTTTCTCCCCATTCTGGTTCAGTAACTCCATGACACTGTGGAAAGGAAGAGATCAGTATTTAAGATTGCCTTAGCAAAAAAGAAAGAAAGCAAAAGTAAAAAATGCAGAAATGCTTCTCTACTTCAGAACAGGAAATCCTTTCTACAAAGGTGCTCACCCTTTTATCAAGCATTTGTAGGCCTGTGATGTGGAGCTTGGAGAAGCTCCTCAGTACTGTTCTTTGATGAATCAAAATAATAATACAACCAGACTAGATTTGTATGAATCAGACCAGATTAAATATGTTTTCTGGGCTTCAATTGATTTTGTATACATATACCTGAGCCAAAAATGTCACCCACTATAATGAAAATGAACTAATACAGTAACTACACTTAACCTTGCTTTGCAACTAAAAGTAATAGAAATACATTTAGTATGACCTGATTTTCTGCTCAGCATAACTAATACCTTATTTGTAGTTAATGGAGTTTGGAGCTAATTGAATCTAAAACAAAAGGGAAAAGGAAAACGTGATTTTTTTTGTGGCAAGGTTTCTATTCAAGAATTGTTTGTTTCTATAAAACATTACCTGGCTAAAGACCTGGTTCTAGCACAAGGAAATTTCTACTGACTTCTGCAGGGGTCTAAATAAATACTCTTGGTTTGGCACTGCGGTAAGTAACAGTATAGCATTGGTGAAAAGGGCTTTACTGGGTATTAAAAGGGGTCAGACCTAATACTGGCAGCATGGCTAGAGATAAACTAATGGAAACTCTGAGATGCAGAATCACTGTGCATTCCTCTGCTGGGCCCTCTATAAGCCCCACGCTTTTCCATGTCATATGCCACTTGTTACTCTGAGATGCAGGGCTAGATGGGTATAATCCATATATCTTTGTTCTTATATTCTGTGTTCATATAAGAGATGGTATGACAACAACGGTGCAGTAAGAGAACAGGTCAGAGAGGATACTACAGAAAGACACACCATGGCTGAAGGCAGCATCTCTTTTCTGGCCACCAGGCAGTACTTGCTCTTAACAGAGGCACAGCTACAATAGGATACTGCTAAAGCCAGAATTTTTGAAGATCTATTAGTTTGTACCTGCCAGTCCAAAAAAGAAATGGAGTAACTAGAAGGGAAATAACAGAGGGACTTTCAGTGGGACTTCAGTTCCCATCAAACTTATATGCATAGAGTTTTCACATATAAATTATACAACTGAAGTTATCTCTCTAGCATGTCCCACATTCTGAACTCATGGCTTTGAATGCAAATATCACAAATAGTATCACTGTAAGCAGTACTTATTGGCACCTTCATAAATCACCTTATCAGAATCTAAAGCCTGGATAATCCTGGGGACTAAGACCCAGATTCTTAAAGATATTTTAAGGATCTGTGTGCGTAGTGCCTTCTTATGTTTATCACTGATTCTTATAGTCTCTGAGAAAACTGTAACTCTGACATTTTCTTATCTTTCTGACCACACTCCCTCCGCTACTCAGGTCTTCAACCATCAATTGCCTCTTAGGGTAGAGTCAGACAATTTTCACATTCTCAGCCTAGAAATCCAACGCAGCCCCCACACAGCAAATCAGATTTACTGCAGAAAGTCTGACTTTAGTCCAAATCTTGCAGTTCTGGTCCCTTTTGGCAAAAGCCTCTTTACAGCACAACAATATTTACCAAGAACAAAACTGTTTCTAAGGAAATGTATTTTCAGAGCAATAGAACAGATAGTTGATTGATCTAAGTTTTCTCCCATAGCTTTGTTAATTCTGACACAACTCCACTCACTCTCTACTGCTTTCAGTCTTCCCTTTCCTTCTTAAGGACAGACTATCCTCAAAAACAGCTACACTACGTCAGTCCAAGCCCACACTATGTCAGCCCAGTCCTGTCTCTGAAAGTGGGATATAGTGACTTCTTATTAGCACCAAAGAAGAAAGGAAAGTATGAAGTAAACTTTCCTTTGTCGTGCACACCTTTAGTCAGATGTTGCATCGGACAGCTGTTTTCGGTAACCAGATGAACCAGTCTCAACAAATAGGCCATTTTTTCTCCAGATAAATAATTCTTACCCCCTCAGTACTTTTTCCTGTTTTTTTCCCTTAATAAGAGGAAGTGGCTTTGCTTTTGGAAAAAAAAAATGAGTCTTACAATCCACTAAAGATGAAAACAGGGTTCTTTACAGATTCCTCTAACTTTCCTTTCCTCCAAATTCTAGAGAAATTTCTATTAACCTACTGTGTGCTTTTTTCTGATTACTTTTCCCACAGTCTGGTGTTAAATTAGTTTATTGTTTTCAGCCAAACAGTTCTTAGTTCCCTCCTTAGTCTACAATTGTCTATCACCTTTTCCTTGTTGATCACAGATACAATTATCCACAGATGAAAATACAGAAGCTTCATGTCAACTGCATTACAGAGAAGTTTCTGATTCCCTTGTCTCTATGTAGCCAAATATTGTTTTCAGTCTCCACTGCTTTCATTCCAGCAGAGATTATAGGCACTACTTTGCCTTGGAAGATGGTAATAATAAAAAAAAAATTGAAAACTCAGTTTTAGAAGATTAGATATCATGCTGACATCCACAAATCTGGAGCTGGAATAGTATGGAAAGTAAAACAGAAGAGAGATTAAAAAAGGGAAGACAAAACAAAAAATTATCACCTTCAAACGAAGTGGTGAAGCCAAGCCAGGAGGATACATGAAGGCAGAGAGATAATAGAGTTTATAAAATTTTCTATACAGAAATATAAAAGAATATAAGAGAGTTGTCACTAAAGGTGTCTATGAGAATTTTACTGCCTTTTGTGTAGATCCATTAATTAGATACCCTTAATAACTCCAAGCTTGAATGTCTAATTGCAGACATTTTGAAAGGCACTTCTAGAAAAAAATAAACCTGGTCTGTCTCAGAAGACTTTCCTGTTCAGAGCTGGGCTCAGGATAAGGTGGTTGCCTGTTCCTTCCAGGGAAATCTAATAAGCATTTTTTTGTCTGCAGCCAAAAATCCTACAGAAGAGGGAAGCTGAGGCACAGTGACGTGTACGTTGTGTGAGCTTTGTGATACCTGCCAAAGAGTGCAAAAAATCATCGAAACAAGGGAAAACATGAGGAAATACAGAGGAACATGGACAGTGGCAGTATTCCCATGGGATCTCTAGTCTCCTATAGAGGTGGCCAGATCTCACAACAGAAAATGTAGAGCAGAGCACACGATTGCTTGTGGAGTCTGTTTCTCACCACCTTGACCTGCAGACAAGCTTAGAGGAAACAACACTTTCTCTTTCAGTATGTATAGATTCACAAGGGTTTTTTTCCAGGGGATGGAAGGCAGCGAGTTTGTGTTGCTTTGTTTTTCTAAACAAGCTACAGAGGCTTGAGTATTTCTCATTAAACTAAAGAGTCGCGTTCTGAAGCCCCACACAGAGTTCTGTAGTGTGCACATGCACTCTATAACTGTTAAGTCCATGATGGCTATAGGAACCAAGCACAAAGCAATTAATAAAATCCTGAAGGCACTCATGGGTAATCACTATGGTCCAGATCTCACACTTCTTGTAAGACTTTCCTAATAGCATTTAAATTATGAGATCTTTGAAACTCCATGCAAGAAGTATCTCATAAAGATATGAAAAGCTACGTTTCAGGTCTCTTGAGCAGTAACTATAATTACAACTATTGAGCAGTGGTTATAAACTTGAACTATGAAAATATTGAAGGAGAATCAGCCAAAATATGTTTTGATTAAATTGGGACTTCATGGAAAGAGCTCAGAGACTTCAGTAAAGCATAGTCTGTAACAAAAATTTGGAAGTCACAGATTGAGATTACAACAGGAGAATCAACTTCTAACTTTCAGCTATCACTGGTTCTTTACTTATCCAAATTCCCTCTGATTTTACTCACAATATAAACTTTAAAATCATCATAGAGCTTTGCCAAAGCCGGTTGCAAGAAATGAACCAAAGTTTGGGTCAGGTTGACTGTTCATTTAGCAAAAAGATATGACCTCTAGAAATTGTACTAGAAATGTTGGATGATGAGCTTTTCTGTTTCTGATTGCATTGGTAGGAGATACTGTAAAGACAGGATGTGCTTTGGCTTTTCATTTTTTTGAGAAGGGATAGAAAGTGCTGAGACACACAAAAATGTAATGAAATGCCAGTGGTTTCTTTGCTAGCCAACTGTACTTATAAGCCTACAAGCTTGCTACATATGCAGACCACATATGGACAAGTGATTAGCTAGTTTGCTCCTTAATTAATGGTCTGAATTAATCGGTGGCATGAAGGAGAATTACTTGAATAGGGGACTTTCTATGCCAAAAAGCTTTTTTTGTGGGGATATAGTTAAACATGGCACTAATGCACGATTTAAAAAAAAAAAAAAACCAAAACCCAAATGCTTCCAAGCCAAAGATCTGGTTTGTGCTGACCTTGCTTTGAACTTCTGAAGAAATGAATGAATTCTGATGAGCCAAAGTAGTTTTATCTTTCATTCCTGAAAACTGAGTGGGGTAAATAACAATATTGATAGCTCTGCAATAATATCATTGCTACCTGAGCATGAGAAGTGAGGCAGAATCAACAGAGGGGGATGAAGGGCTGCTCTGCCATGGCTAAACTTGCAATTCCTTCAGAACCTGGAAAATCATCTCCCCTTCACTCTGAATGGAGCCTTCACATTTTTCAATGCTTTGCCACCAAACTCCTCATCACCTGAAAGGGAGGGTCATATGGAAAGATTGAAAACAGTTGAAACAAATGAAGCTGGTGAAAGAGGCTGTGAGAGGCAGCTCTTGCTGTGGCCTCTTCACTGTGCAACTTCTTACTTATGGGTTTACTGCAGCCCATGTCTGGGCATTGGGTCTCAGGGGACTTGATTCTACCCTAGCTGCACCTCTGACTTGCTGGATAACACTGAGTAAACCACTTTCCACATTCTCTGCCCCAAGAGAAAATAAAAATTTAAAAAAAAAAAAAAAAGCTCATTCATGCTTCTGGTGCTTCTGGTTTTATTTGCAAAAGGTACTGTGAGCGTGAGCTAATATGTGCTATATAAAGGCAAGGGATCAGTATTCTTTTTTGTTAGCAGCAGTGAGAATTATTTTCCATATAAAGAAACAACCCAAGATGTGTTCGAGCCAGCTGAGAAGGCAGCGTTTTGTTCTGCTGAGTGAGAGAGGCAGTCCAGGTGCCAAGTTTTTTCTTTAAGCCAACAGAAAAGTTAACATGGGCATGGCGAAATAAAACCCCAGGGACACAGGCTGGGTCTCTTCTCTACGTGTTCAGTCCAGTATGCTACTTGCAGTCTCAGTAAACTTCAGGTCCATACCTTCCAGTCAAAGCAAAAGCTGCTGTGATGGGACCCAAATACAATGTGAGAAAGATGAAAAGCAGAATAGGGAATCCCATGGAAAATTTGAATTCTCTGAAACGCATCAAGAAGAACATTTAAGTGCAGCTACCCCTCAGGCAGGGTGATGACAGGGATTTTAGTGCATTACTTCAGTGCCTCAGAACTCAAACACGAAACCACAAACTGTGGGGTAAACTGAGCTTTGCCTTTCTAACTTGCAGACTGAGCAATTGCAGCCTTGAGGCCAGGAGAGGAGGAGCCCTGGCAAAGGGCTCAGATTTAAAACCTGGAACTTCCACACAGTTTTTGCAGATTGTCATTTCAGGACCCCTGAAAAAGCTCAGCCAGATAAAAGCAAAGTTTTGTTTTCCACAGATGCATCTGCTTTCAGAGACAAAGAAATAGTCCTGTCTGGGTACAATCTGGGAAGCAGATTACAATAGCTTTGCTGTCAACTCTTTCTCACGCAAAGTCAAACTGGCTGCAGCACAACAACAAATCTTTGCAAATGTGATTGTAGAAGACATAATATTTCTCTTATTTCCTGCACAGCATAAAAATGCAGCCTTTCCAGTTTGGGATCAAACAGAATTACAGCCTAATGCAACCTTTGCATGTCAAGGTGACAAAGTGGACAAAGTGAACATGATATGGTGACATCCTAACAATAGTCACAGAAAACAATGGTAATAATATCTCATGCAGAAAGAGCAGTTGTCAGGGAGCTTTAAAATGCCATGCTTCCACTAATCCCTCACCTTTGATTTTGACCACAATGAAATAATATGCAAACTATGACAAGGATAATCTTGACCTTCACCTAACAACCAGTTACCAGCTCTATACTGAAAAGTAGATCTGACATCTGACTTTAATCATAGGCATGTTAAGAGAACCACCTTTTGAGATAAACGAAAAAATTAATGACTGAAATTGTTAACCAAATAGAATTATTAACTGGATAAACATCTGAAGCAAGTATTTCCTCACTGACTCCTGCATGTGGCCCAAATTTAATTCCCACATCTCCTTTCTGGGCTCCTAAAATAAATTACATAGAAAAAAGAAATCAGCAAGGTGTCTCATGGTTGCCATACTGGTACAGCCTGGCAGATTGACCTTTAAGATTGAATGATGTTATGTGTTACAAGGCAGGCTCTAGAGTTCTTGGATTTGTGGTTAAATGGACACTGTAAACCATACATACTGCTCAGGCAGGGAGTGATAGAAATTCATAGCCAGGGCACTAATCACAGCTGTGATTACTTTATATTATTTGAGTAAATTACTTGACATTATCATATGTGTGTATGTATGTATTTATTTCTACTGCATCATTGCTCAAAAGCCAAGGAAATCAATACAAACAGTACACATGAAAGATACAGCACAAGTTCCAAAGAGGGAGGAAAAAGATCTACTTGTAAAAGTTAGTTGGATAAGTCTATTTATTATTCGCAGAACTCAGCTCTTCTCCCTTGATGGTGCCATTTGCTCATGAGAGTTGATGAATCATTGAAAAGAAGCCCACGTGTCTGTGATAACAAAATACGAGGAAAAAGGCTGAAAAGTTTAATCAAATTATCTCAATATTTGGTCAAAAGATTGTGTGTTGATTTGAAAGACCTCAGTAAGAATCTAAGGCCACTGACAAAACAGGAAATATTGAAGGAAAAATCCATTTAAATACTAACATCAGCAGAAAAACACTAGAAGCTGCTTGTTAAGCTTAGTGTCATTTTAAACTTCAGATTCTTTCACTTGATACCCAGCAGGAGTAAAATTTCCATGTACTTGTGAAGATATTGGTGTTTAAACAGATGTCAGAAGCTTTTTATGTATAAATGGAAATTGAGTTACAGATTATGATGGCTTAGGGATTTCAGTGGTGTATAATATCAAAAACTGTATCTTAGAAATAATGTAGTGTTGAAAATAATGATCTTCAAATTCCTGTACATGGAAACTTTTAAGTTGGCTAAAACTAGATTATTTTACTTTTCTTAATAATGATGTAGGAGGCTATAGAAATGAACAAAAAAAAATCAAAATTTAATTTGACATTTTCTCTTTCATCTGCCCGTGTATTTTTCCCCATGGTCTTCCAGTATTTTGTATTATTTTGCATTCCTCTTAATTTATAGCCTCCAGAGTGTCTAATGCAATTCCTATATAAACTCAGCCTGATAAAACCTGATCCACAAACATATCAGATAAATCATTAGCACCACCAGCTACAAAATTAAAGTCCTATACCCCCCAAAAAAACTAAGTTACTCACTGGTCTCCACTCACTCTCCAAAAAATGTGAAAATAAATGACCCTGATGAGTTGTCCTGAAGGTTAATACTTTTAGGCTGTTTCATGTCAGGGGCCTAGGAATTAATTTTTATATCACAATTTCTTCCTGATAATGGAAGTCAGGAAAGATTGCACATTAGGGGAGAAAAGGGCGCACAGGGATTATACAGTGGACTTGCCACAAGGACAAGGAATTCATCTGCAAAAACTCCTATAAAGAATGTTTTGCCATGGCTTGTAACATGCTTTGAAACCTTAAAATGGAACTGTCTGTTTCTCAGAAAGAAACACCTCAAGCAAGTAAAAACTACTGTGGTCACATTCTTTCCACTATGCTTCTCTACCCATAAAGTTCACTTCAGAAAATTCTTAGTATTGTAATATTTTATGTATCATAGGTATGTATTATATGTATCATATATTGGTGGTTATAGGCAGTTCACCATATGTTGGCTCTGCCACTCTTTCCTCTTCAGAGGAAGGACTCATATTCTTTCCTCGCTCCAGCGTGAGGTCCCTCCTACAGCAGGCAGTCCTCCACAAACTTCTCCATCATGAGTCCTTCCCGTAGTCTGCAATTGTTCATGAACTGCTCCAGTGTGGGTCCCTTCCGTGGGGTGCAGTTCTCCAGGAACAGACTGCTCCAGTCTGGGTCCTCCATGAGGTCACAAGTCCTGCCAGCAAACCTACTCCAGTGTGGGCTCCTCTCTTTCCATGGGTCCACAGGTCCTGCCCAGAGCCTGCTCTAGCACAAGCTTCCCATAGGGCCAGTCTCCTTCAGGTATCCACCTGCTCCAGCATGGGGTCCTCCCAAGGTTGCAGGTGCATATGTGCTCCCCCATGGACCTCCATGGGCTGCTGGGGGACAGCTGGTCCCACCACGGTCTGCACCTTGGGCTGCAAGGGAACCTCTGTCCCAATCCCTGAGGCACCTCCTCCTCCTCCTTCTTCACTGACCTTGGTGTCTGCAGAGCTGTTGCTCTCACATATTCTCACTCCTCTCTTCTGACTGCTACTGGAGTTGCACAGCAGTTTTTTTCCCTTCTTAAATACATTATCCCAAAGGCGCTACCACCATCACTGATGGGCTCCGCCTTGCCCAGTGGCAGGTTTTTCTTGAAGCCAGCTGGCAGTGGCTCTGTCAGACACAAGGGAAGCTCCTAGCAGCTTTTCACAAAAGCCATCCTGGTAAACCCCTGCTACCAAAACTTTGACAGGGAAACTCTGCACAGTGATGAAGAACAAGAAAAAGGTTGAGGTACTTCATGCCTAGTGACTCTGCAGCCACTATAGCTTCATTCTGTGTCAATGGAAGGAGCTGTTCCTTTCCTGGTGCAGGACTAGGCATTGGTTCTGGCTGAATTTCACAGTTACTGTCAGCCCACTCCTCTAGCCTGTCCAGATCCCTCTGAATGGCAGCTTTCTTCTCAAACATGTTGACTCGGTCTCTCTCCCCCACTCCCATTTTGGTGTCATCTGCAAACTTGATCATTGTTGCTACATTCAGGTCATTGATAGAGATGTTAAACAAGGCAAGTCTTAGGATAAACCCCTGCAGTACCCAACTGGTTACAGGCCTCCAGGCACAGTGCCCATCCAGCCAGATTTTACCCATCTGGTTGTCCACTGACCAAGACCAAAACATCCCTACTGGAGGACAAGGATACTACATGAGAGTGACAGGAACCTTCTTAAAATCAAGCATATCCAGTCATTTTATCTTTGAAGGACATCAGGCTGGTCTGGCACGATTTATCCTTGGAAAAGCCATGCTGACTGTTCCCTTTCACCTTCTCCTCCACGTTCCCAGATGGATGCCCCAAGAGGACTTGCTTCATGATATTCAGTCTGACCAATCTGTAGTTCCCTGTATTGTCCTTTTGACCATTTTTCAAGGTAGATGCAATATTTTCCTCCCTCCAACCCTTGTGGAGCCCTGCCCGCTCTCCATGACCTTTCCTAGGTAGAAGAAAGCAGCCTTGCATGGACATTAGCCAGTTCTCTCTGCACCCTTTAATGGAGGTCACTTCAGCCATCTCCACCATTTATCTTGGCTTGAAGTGCATTGTGATGGCAGGGGGCAGCCAGAACTGCCCTTCCCTTGGACATATCTCATGCAGCAAGGCTCCCGAGTGTCTCCCTGTTTGCTTTAAAATATTCCTCTTACAAGACTAGTCAGGTCTGAGTTTGACCCTTCATTAAAAACAACTACTCAATCTGAATAGCCATGTCTTACGAAGACTGATTCTTAGCTGCTAATGCTGTGTTAGGGACACAGTCTACATATGTCAGATACAGGAGGGTTCAACTCCTTTGAAACTCATAGATCTTTCTAACAGTGCAGAGAATCAGGTCTGCTGTCAGCTTCCCCACGTACTGAGGCATATTTCTTATTTTGAGTATTTTTGTCAGGTACACTGTAAATCTCTTGTTTCTGTTTATTTTAATGCAGTAGTTTACCTTTGCATGCTCCTGTGTGTTTAGTACTGCAGAAAAGATCTAAGCATCATGGTTTGGATTTTGGTTTGGGTTTTTGGATTTGTTTTGTGGTGGTTTTTGGTTTTTTGTGGGGTTTTTTGTTTTTGTTTTTATTTTTTTTTTAATAAAAGCAATGCCTGTAAAAATGTTTTCAAAACAGCTACCAAAGCTATGCTTTGCACTCAAGGCCCACACCTACAGCTGTTTCACTTTTTCTGATCCTCTCCCAGGTGACACTCAAACAGCATGCTCAGAGCACAGAGCTCAAGCCCCAGTAAGACACAATTGCCTATAGACACGCGCAAGATTACTACTTTTCTTACTGAAAATAAAGAAAGCAACGAATGTTTGTGACCCGCACTGATTATGCACTCAAATCAAGTAATTATATAATGAAATAGCTATATTTTTTACATGGAAAACAGAAAAATGAGACATGCAATGGGCAGTTGAAGGGAAAGATGTTGTTCTAGAGGTGGGATAATGAGAATGGAATCCTACCATCCTGTTTCCTATAGCATCTGCCCTTAGCAGTTATAGGACATATTCAATAGATTTTCATCAGGAAGGAATGTGGCTGTCTGTTATAAACACAGTAGCCACAGCAATGTGATGATCTACTTTCAGTTATTCAACAAATAAAAAATATTTGAAAAAGGACTGTGGCCCCAAATCTGCTCTTGGTAACACATATTCAAGCCTCTTGACATTATCTGAGAAAAGAATTTAGTCCAATTAATGCATTTTTTTTTCTTTCAAATGTTCTCGGTGTCTACAACAGTGCTAGTGCTAAGTTGGTCATTTTCTGTAAATTAATGACAAGCCAAGCGAAGGGCTCTCAACTACTTCACAGGCACTCAACAGGTCATTAAATGCCAGGAAATGCCTGTTCCATCAGTCATTAATACTGAAATAGCAGTTTGTTAATAATAGATGAATATCCTTCAACCAGAAGAGGATTGGTCTTTCTGCCACTAATGTACTAGACTGAATTGGACTTTTCCTTAATCTCATGCAATAAAGTCACAGACGGTAGAATAATTTATGTTGATAGAGACCTCTGAGGGTCACCTGGTCCTACCCTGTACTCAAAACAGAGGTAACTTAAAAGTTACTTTGGGATTCTCAAGACAATGTCCAGTTGAGTTTTTAATATCTCTGAAGATGAAGATCCCACAAGCTGTCTGACCAATATGCTCCAGTGCTTAACCACTCTCACCGTTATTTTCTTTCTGTATATCTGGTCAGAATTTCTCTTTGTGTGACCAGTGCTCCTTGTCCTTTTGCTATACACCTCTGAGAAGAGTGAGGCTTCGTCTTGCACCCACCAGGATAGTTGAAGGCAGCTATTAGAGCTTTACCTTCTCCAGCCTGAACGAGCTGCACTCCTTTGGGCCCTCTGCACAGCAAGTGCTCCAGCCCCATGTCAGTTGCGGTGGCCCTCTGCTGAACTCACTTCAACACGTCACCCTGCTCCCGAGGTGGCTTTCCAAGTGTTGTGTACTGGGAATAAAACCTTCTCCTTCAACCTGCTGAGTACTCTTTTGCTAATACAGCCCAGCATGCTGTTAGCCTTCGTGGATAAAAGGACACATCGCTAATTCATGTCCAGGTGGTTATTTACGAGGATTCCCAGGCTCTTTTTGCAGAGCTGCCACTTGAACAGCCAGTTCCAAGCCTGGACCGCTGCACGGAGTTGTTCCATCCCAGGTCCTGGGCTTTGCACTGTTCTTTGTCGGGCTTCATGAATTTTCTGTTTATGTGCGTCTCCTCTTGGTTGAGATACCTTTAGTGTATTACCAGATCATGTCCCTGCTTTGGTGCCAACTGAAGGCTTGCTGGGCCTGTATTTTGTCCCATTGCCGAGGTCACTGATGAAGATGTTAAACACATTACATGCTACGTGGAAGATACCACAATTTTCTTGTCTGGATTCTGTCTCACCTCCTCTTCTAACTGCCAGAGGGAAAAAAAAATAAAAAGCAGCAGAGACTACAAAAGCTATCCATTTCACACATGAGCAGCACGAGGTGGAATCTGCTATGGCAACAACATACACAAGTGAGGAAGCTTGACTTATTTAGCTGAGTCAAACAATAGTAACCCCAAGTCAGCACTAAATAGAAGGGAATATAGTTTTACACAACTTGACTTTTAATTTCTGGCTGTGTTTTTGTACGATGTTCCTAACAATAAAACATGTAGATGAAACTGCAAAGCCAGTAATAACAAGAGAAGGAGAGCAGCTCAGCCAAAAAGCGAGATATCCTTAAAAGGAGGTTAGAGCCATAAATACAGACCATGTGTTAAGTGGTGAAACAAATTTAATGGTTACTGAATAGTGTCACTGATATAAAAATAGACCATGTTGCCTCGTGATTAATGGACCATATCAGATTCAGAAGATAGTTACTAGACATTTTTGTTAGTATAAAATAGCCATATGACATAGAACATATCACATCACCCTGTGTTGGTAAACAATCAGCAAAACTAGGCAGTTTTTAATGAATAACAGAGAAATGAAAGAAATACATTTTTAATACCAGGATGGCAATGGGCTCTGTACATTAGATCATCTCTGAGAACATGTAATACATTCTACATGGTAGAAAGAAGTGGCACTTTCCTAGAAAAAGCAATCCCACTCCAGTCCTGTGTTACTGATCACAGCACTGGACCACAGGAAGAAAAAAAAAAACAAAAAAAAAGCAAAAAAAAAAACAGGCTGAGAATAATCTTCCACTGGTTTTTGGAAACTTCTCTGCAAGTTGTGAGAGCACTGTCAGCATCTTACTTCCCACTGACTTAATTTTAGAAGTACGTACAGTATAAGGCTAAGAAAAACTTAAAACTGCCACTCATCTTTTCACACCACACTGGAGAAATTCTTCACAGAGTGAGTCCAAACACACAGTATCTAATTTACTCTACTCTCCTCTCCTATTCCTTCTCCAAGAAGGTATTTAGGGAAAATCCCAAGTCTACCAGAAAATGCTGCCTTTACAAACCTTGGTATAGGGCTATGTAGAAAAGATTATTTAGATGAAAGACAGCATAATAACCCACTGACAGCCTTCAGAGATTACTATAACTTACACAAACACTGAGGTTGCCTAAGGTGTGGCCAGGACTGTTTCTGCTCAGAATCTCTATAGTAAATACTGGGTGACTGATCATTCTCTGGCTTCTAATGAAAAGCGAGGTCCAACATAGAATGTGAATTGTGTCAATTGCGCGAGGTATTGGAACCCCAGGCTCTGGTTCAGACGTCTCTGATACTGGCATCACACTGTGACCACCAGCACCAGTGCCAACAGAAGAAAAAAAAAAAAAGCTTGCCCTTTGTCCCTTTGTCCTAGTTTGTCCTAGGTTTTGAAAGGAATGGTGGAGGAACATCTGCCTGAGCATTCACAACAACTTGCAGTGTCTTTCCTGCAGGGAAGCAGAATTTGGTAAACTCAAGGGTGTCCCAGATTCGCTGTTTTTATTCTGCCCATCATGAGTGAAATCTCCTTCACTTTGCCTTTTGCAATGGATTGTAAATCCTAAATATGTCTTCCCAAGGCTCAAAGCAGCTCTGAATCTTCAGCTGAGCTAATTTCTTCTAGAAACACTAACATAAGTTGTAACCATTCGTCCTGGTTCTGCGCCAGCTTACTTGGCAAATGCATGGGTTTAGGCGGTTCCTTTCATCTAATTTGATGCTTTGCCAAGGTGGGTTATTTTTATTATTAGCCTTCTGTCATGCCTGCTGTACAACAGTTCAGTAACCTCTTGAGTGTTTGGCAGAGCAGCAAGGGAGACTCTCTGGCAAAGGAATAATAAGGACTCAAAACCAATGGTATTTAAATGATTATGAAGAATAATAAAACACTAAGTCATCAGAACAGCTTAAAAAATATCTTGAGGACCCTGCTGCATGCAGCAGTGAGAATTAGTGCTTGCTGACAAAGAAAGTATTTTGTTACTGTCAGGGTGGCCATTGAGAGATGAATTTGGTGTTCTGGCATCAGTTTGTACAAGACGGGTATCCCTGTGAACTTTTTTGATGTTTTAGTGGACATCAACAACTGACTGAGCATAAAATGACTGTGCTTTTGCTTAGATGAGAAGGGTGCCAGTGCCCCAAATCAGAAATTTTCTGGACTTTAAGTATTCATAATTTTCCTTTTAAATACTTGTGCTCTGTTTTCGCAATAGGATGGCTGATATTGTTCTCTACCCCAATTCCTTTTTTATTTTTAGTCTACGTCTAGCCTCTCCTCATATAAATCTCAGCTGAAAGACACATAAATAGCACCCACCTCCGGTCTCAAATGCTGATATTCATTTGTGACTCTTGGCTTTGTTTGGAATTACATAAGGAGTACTTTTGTTTTTTGAGAAGAAGTTGACAAAATATTTTGGATAACATACAATTCCTTTGAGGAAATCAAAAGCAATCAACCTCTTGTAGCAAAGTTTTATGAGAACACATGTTAAGAACTTCCTAGCCAAGGACAGCTCTGCAGAAGTAGAGACCTACCAGTTCCGAAGAGGTATTAGTGAACCAATGCCAGGTGAGGTATCTTATTAAGTTTTAAAGTCTCACTCCTGTTAACTTTTCATCAAACAAAGTACCTGGTCTGCTGGATTAGGCCTTTTCTGTCTTAGGTCACATTTAAAACAGGATAATAAAATTTATGGGAAAGAGCTTGTTAACAACCATGTTAACTGAAAGAGACTCTTAAAGTTCACAGATTTAAAGAGTTAAGGAGAATTTATATAGGCTCCCACTGCTCTCAGTTCTCTGTGGGATTTTCCTAATATCTCTCTCCAAAAAACAGTCTTTATGGGGGGTGGTCGCTTCACACATTTCTCACTCTCATATTCACTGTAAGATTCAGTCAACCCTTGTCACACCACTTGGTGTATGCATTAACTGACACGACAGCAGATTAAGACCATTAATAAAATCCCCTGCACAACCAGCCTTCCAATGAGAATGTGCCCTGTGGCAATGGGGAAACTGTCAGTAGTAACCAAAAAGGAATGGCAAATCTACAGAAGGAAACTAATAACCATCTAACCTATGTAGCCTGCAGTAATGACCTAACTAAAATGATTTAACTAAATAATACAATGTTTAACTTTCCTCAGTGAGAAGAAGAAAGCAGAAAGACAGACATGCTAAGAATTTAATTTTAGAAAGTTTGCTCAAGGGAACGTGATCGTTTGTTATTGCTATTTATTCTTTATTCTTAATATTACCTATGAGATTGGTAATTTGCCCTTTAACTCTTTTACTAAATTGCACATCAAGCTATTTTATTTTGAGGAGGAAACAAATAAAGGTGGGATAGGAATACAGACCTCCTTATTTTTCTACATGTTTACTAAGAGTGTGGTCCTTTCATTATATGTATGCAGCCAGAACAGATATTTCACTTTCTATCAGACGAATGGCAATGGAAAGATGGAATCAATGTGACAACATTAGTTTCTGTCAGGGCATTTAATGGACATCAGGCTAAGAAAAGTTTTGAGGAGAAATTTGAAAGAAGAAAGAAGGTTGAACTAGAGGGGACAAAACACAAAGGTTCATTGCCCATATAGCCCTTATTACATTAGCACTGAAAAGTCTGGACTGTAAAAGCTTGCGCAAACCAAATAAAATCAGTAGAATCATTTGTATGAATTAAACTTACATTATGTGGCACAGACACTTTACACAGCTGCACATTCTTCATGGAGTCATGTAAGTAATCTCCTTCTTTAGTATAAACAAACACTTGAGAGATCAGGGAACCTTGATCGACAGTAAAATGGAGATAGTCTTGGTGACTATTATCATGGAATACCAAAGGATTTGGTAGTAGGAGAGAAGGAGGCAGGACGGAAGAAAAGGAGCTGGGAAAAAAACATTGGTTTAGATCCTGATTTTCAGCCCGAAGTCAACAGTGAATTGCCATTGACTTAGCAAGGATCAGATCAGGCTGAAGGATGACTGAAGGATGATTGAAGGATGAGAAGGGATGGGGAAGGGGTAAGTGGGTTTCTTTCTCAGAATAATGTTGATTTCTGTGCATGGGGTTTTTTGGCCATCGTTACACTACCTGAGTCAGGCCCAGTGAAAGGACATAGGTAAACCAAGCATTTTTTCACAGTGATACTCCATCAAATCTTCTGTTCTCACTGATCTCCATCTTCCTGCGATGAAAGGCAGCTCTGTGATATGCAGAAAGCTCCCTGTGCTGAAGGTGTTAACCTTCTGCAGTGACCCAAAAGAGGGAAATGACTAAGCAAGGCAATGAGTCTTCTCAGAAATTATAAATGTCACTCTTTAATGTGTATAAAGAATCTCTTTCTTTACCTTATTTTGCCTTTCATGATCCATTTTAGTAGTGGATCCATTTTAGTACTGAATTTTTTTGAAAGCATAGGACTCCAGGGAGAGAGATGTAACAGTAAGAAAAGCTGCAGATAAGCCTGTGAGTCACATTTTCTGTTGATCTAAATCACTGTCGTTCCAGCTGCCTGCATCAGAGATACCATGATTTACACAGGCTGAGAATCTTGCCCTGTATTTTCAGGAATTAATAAACAGCTGATGATTCAAAAATCTGTATTATCATTCTTATTTTGTAGCTCTATCCTATTTTGTTATGAGGAGGAGTATGGCTTTATGTACAGACCGCATATTGATATATGGTTATCATTAATCGTCTTTTGGTACATGCTGCATCTCTTATTAATAGATGAACTTCCCAGCTGTAAATGTCAAGATAAATTGATTGGCCAGCTGGTACTTTGGAGATACAGTTTTTGTCTAAACTAGCCAAAGCTTGAAGTGGGGGAGGGGAATAATTTTATTTTATCCAGAATTCATCACTACTTAGTACAAAAAGAAATGATAACAGAACAAATCTGATTAACACATCTAGGTTATGAAAAAAAGAAAGTATTTTCTTTTAATTGTAGATTCTGACTTGCAAAACATTTCCTCTCCTCCTCTCCCTAGCACACACAGTAGATGTACCTTTGGTTTACTTTCCCATATTTTATAAAAAACGCATTAGCTGAACCAGTACCAGGCAGGCTGCCGTCTGCTGGCTGCTGCTCCGCAAAATAATCTCGTTAGCGAAGGCAATCTCATTAACCTGAGAGAATTGTGCTGTACGGTGACATTGATTCAGACATTTCAGAGGTTACTATTGCAAATCAAAGTACGTTTGGAAAAACAGAACAATAAATCAAAATTATCAAAATCTAATTTGGGTACAGTCTTTAGGATACACCCGCATTCAATTCCTTGTCAGACTTAGAGTAGTCTCAGCGATCCTGATCAAAGAACTTTGGTTTACATGCAGGAAAACGGAGGACTGAACCTGACACGTTCCTGCCCTTAGCAGGAATCCTTCTAAAAACTGCTGCTTCTTTTTATTTTGAAGCTGGAGTGAAAAGTGATGGGGGAAGGAGAGAGGCTGGATTTCTGAAATTCTTTCTTTGTGAATCAGCAAGATAGTGCTTCTGGAGATGGGAATGTTTCCTCTTGGACTGACTCCATCTCCTTTTTTGGTCTGCAAACCCTTGAGGTTAATGGTTGTGGTTGAAGAAGTTGGAGCACATGGCAGCGCTTTGAATATGAAAAGAGGAATTTGCACAATATGGGTGCATTAGTCATTTGCAGTTGACTAATTATCTGTTTTATGTTAATGCTAATGCTTCATGTAAGTAAAGTAAATTAACACGATAACATAAGAGAAGCAATTAATGGAATATATAACATTTGTAGCTATAATAAAACTGATTTCATTCCACACACAGAGAAAGCGTCTATTTAGGTCTCTGAAATAAATGAGGAGCTTGCTGAGACCTTGCTGCTCTAAGTAACACCAAGGACAGGCTCACATGACATAATATTGTTGCCATAGTAACAGGGATGTGCACCAGCGGAATCATGCCCATATATCATTAATTTAGTGCTCTGCTAAACACAAAATAATACCTCTCCTAATTACCTTGTGCCTTTGGTTCTTAAGAATGTAACATCACTATTACCTAGAGTCAACAGTATGAAATTTGAGGCACGATGGCTATCAGAACATATAACTTTACCAGAACATATAGCTGGTTGCACACTTTCTTGGATTAAAAAAAAAAAAAAAAAGGACTCCACATCCACACATCTCCCATATCCACAAGTCTCCCCTAATTGTCCTAAATATGCCACCAAGGAAGCTAATTGGATGTGTGCCATTTGGCAACATCCTTCTTTACAGTCTTCCTGAGGCTCTGTGATATCAGCCACTTCCCAAAGCTTGGTGGCTCAGCTTGATTTAGAACCGCATCTGGTGCTTTTGGGAAGCACACTTGATATCAGCAATCGCAGTGCACACACACAACTTCCCGCATATCACATCCATACCCAGAATACTCACAGCAGCAGCCAAAAAAGGGGAAGGAAAAAAAAAAAAGGCATAAAAAGCTATGACTAAATTTACTGATGAGAAAACACTGAGGGGGATAAAGTCACAGGATCATTTGAAATATTAGTAATGCTATTAAGTCACCTTAAAAGAAATCACCCTGTAGACTAATGTAAAGAAAAGGCTATTTTTTTGACACTGAGTGTTTCATTCAGGTGATGAATTGTTTCCAGAGCATCCGCAAGCTCCAGGAGGTTGCAGGATCTCAGGCTGCTCTCTATCCTGTTACCTTACTTTTGCCACTCACTCTGATTCAGTCAGGTATTTCAGTGCAGGCAGTGGAAAGACACCATGTGGTCTTGTTGAAAGGAAAAGCACAACTCATCTCCATCAGCACTTCAGTGTGAAAATGCCTTCAGGATTTGGAGTCACATTGTTTTATTTTCATATACCTTCATCCTCAAGCACATCACCCTGCTTCCTTCTAAGTGGGTTTGCATGATCAGTTTGCTTATTTTAACTCTTGGCTTCTATCTTGATTTGCAGAAGAAGGCTGAAGAATTGTGCAGAATGAGGGGCTAATTTCACAACTCGTTTCTCTGGGTGGAAGGCAAATCCCCGAGAACCTGCAGCTCCCCAGAACCCCCTCTTACTCTCCAGTCTGGCTGACCCATTTTGCAGGACAGCAATCAAGTGCATCTCTCCCTTTAATTCACCTTCTGATATTCCCCAAGACAGATATATTTACATTTTGTTTGATTTTCTGTTTCTTTCACCAGGAGGGGTTTGATTTTCTGCTTCTTCCCCTTGCCCCTTCCCCATCATATCCCTCAAAAAAAATCCAGAGAAATACTGTTTTCTTTTAACATTCTTTTCTAATCTAAATTCAGTTCCTAGCCCCAGTTAACTGCATGGATCTCCTGAGGTGAGGACAAAATAACCAGTTCCTTATATGTATGCAAGTTCTATTTTTAGCACATTTTAAACTCATAGGGGATTTTTTTTTTTTTTTCCTGAAAAGACAATGTAATTTGTATGCAGTTTCCCTAGTTATTATTCTGGGGGACATTTTTCTTCAAATGATGATTACAGTCCTAACAAGGTTCGATGCCTCCCATGGTTTCACAGGCGGCAGCACGATTCCGAGGACCACACTGTCACCTAGCGGGGACGCGTCTGCAGCGAGCCCGACACCAGCAAAACGCGTCCCTTGTGCAGTCCCTGTCACCGGTGCTGCCCGGGTGCCTGAGTCCCTGCTGCTGCCATGCTGTGTAGGCTTTTGTGTATGTAGGGAAAAACAAACAAACAAACAAACAAAAACCAACACACCAAAAACCAACAAACAAACAAACAACAAAAAAAACCCACACACAGACCAACAAAAAAAAATCACAGACAAGCTGAAGAAAGCCAGAAGGCAAAATCTGGGAATATCTTTATATCTTTTGCTGTTTTTATCTCTAGGCAACGAAAGCATCGCTTCTATAGTCTGTTTGGAAAATATCTTCTCTTATACAGCGCCTTGTGTCGTTCACAGCACTGTAAATAAGAGCTATATGCATGAATGGATTTGAGACTATATCTAGATCTCTAAACTAAAATCCACTGCAGGCGAATGTTAAATAATATTATAATTCAGTGTATTCCCACTTTCAATGCCCGCTTCCTTCACATATAGGATAGAAACGGCATGTGACAGAGCAAAGTAACATGTTTGCTTTCATTCTATTCTAAATTTGATTACTCCAACTTTCATATTATTGAGGCATAGCAGGCACCTGATTTATAAGATGATATTAAACGGGAAATTACTCCTACCAGTAGTCTTAAGTAGCACTTAACTTCTAGCCTCTGCTTCTTCCAGACAGGAGCCTTCTGACAGATCTGGGATTACAAGATGGATTTGCCTGAAATAACCTCTGATTTAATAAATCAGCAACAAGAATAATCAGCCGCAAGATTAGGACACATACTGTACTTTGGACCGGACTTTCCAATACTTGTCTAGTTCAAGTGCTGTCAATAAATATAGTTGGTTCCTTTGTCTGCCGGTCTGGTGCATATTTCTTGAGTTGGATCTCTGCTACTTTTGGCAAGGGGAGAGGGCAGCGACCGGCTGAAGCTTTATTTTTGCTGCCCAAACACAGTGACTATACAAAACTCTGACTAGCTCTTGGTAGAAGGCAGATTTGCTTTCTTTGATCTCCAAAAACCACCAAAGAGTTCTGATGTTCGATGTTCAGCAATGTTCCCCAAACACCCCAAAATCTCCTTAAAGTGCTCAGCCAGGCTGTAAGAGGGTTTGTACCCAGTCTTTCATAAAGTATCCCCTGGGGGCCACTTTTGCCTTATTTAAAGTCCTTCTTATACTTTAAGGATAGTGAAGAGAAGCATCATCATGAATGGTTACCTGTCCTTTGTCAGTCTATGCTGAGGTCCTTTGGACATAACCTGAACAGCAGAGCACTGGGTCACTCTGCACCTTCTGGAGTCTGCTAGGTGTGATTCCTCTACAGCAAGTAAGAAATTCAGCCACTGAGGAAGGGCAATATATTGCAAATAGAACAGAGCAGAATTTTACGGACTGGTTTTCATATTTTAGAAATGCTTTATAAAGTCGTGATGAATAATGCTGTTTATTGTGATTGTTTAGGCAAATGTGACAGCACTAGGTTCTTAGCAACAGCTCAGCCATAACATGGAGAAGCTGAACATATTTTTTTTCCTGCAAGAAGGAAGCTAGACAAAATTGAAGGATACAAAGGGACAAGTGCTATTCATTATGAAATTGTCAAATTATGCCTTTTTGCATAAGCCTTGGCATGTGCCACAGGCAAATTTTTCCTCTCATTCTTCCAGTATGCTGCATGACCCTATCACGGGACCACTAGGTGAAGGTAACTGTTATCCTGGAGTCCAAAGTACCTTCTGCATCTTACGTAGCAAAACACTAAATTTGATAGACATGAACAGTTAGCAGTGGCTTTCCACTATCTGCTTGTAACATCATGATTATTTGGGAGTGGGAGTTGTAGGGGGGAGAGTATGTGTCCCTGAGCATTTTGTTGCTGGACAAAACCAGTGTTATCATCTACACACCTGCTAACTGGGTGATATTTCCACTCAGAGAACTCCCAGATGGAGCCTGGAAGTGCCTGGAAGAGAGATTCACCAAATGAACTTCAGAGCAGACACTGGAGGACATCGTCATCCACTTGCAAATACTTCTGTCAACAGAAATAAAAGCTCTATTTTTCAAATTGCGTACCCTCTACAAATTACTCCCTCAACTGTAATTAGGAACATGCCCCCAAGTATAAATAAAACACACTGTAAAAAGCAGAATTTCACTCTGACATTTGACAGGGGCACTTTGTGAGAGGCTGATTAGGTTTCTTTGTACTTAAACTAAAAGCTGAATCAGATCCAGGCTGTCTAATATTGAGTCACTGGAACAAATTAGCTATTGGGACCTGAAGGTTTCCTATTATAACCAGCTGAATTATGCCATCATACGCTGCATCATTCCACATGAAAATTAGCTGTGTGCTTCTTTTCATAATACAGAGTACTGTAACTTGATTTCACCCTACTTTTAGCACCTCTACAGAGAAAACCTTTTAATTGCTACTAAAAACTGAGTGTGACCAACTCAGGACAGGTTGACCATCACTGTTCTGTTGTGAAACATGATGGTGCTACATGAATGCCTCTTGATGGCTGCGGTTCCCAAATATTCTTTTTTGGCTGGCTCCAGCATCCTGCAGTCAGTGGAAGTCCTGCCTTTGATTTTGGTGGGAGCTGGATGAGATTCCTAATTTCAAAATTATGAAAGCAGCTGGAATATGAGACAAACCCTCAGACTGAAATCTACGGATGTCTGGGATAACTTACAACTACAGTATCTGAGGAAGGGTAACAAGGAATTTTATTGCGTAATATTTCCCCTAGGAACTTACAGTGAATTATTGAAGTAAGACATATGGTTTTGAACAGCTTTACATTCAGCATTTCATATTCTGAACATTTCTGGGTCTCAAATAAAACAATGTGATATTAAACAGACACGATGTCTTCCACCGAAGGGTCTTACAATGCTTTAGAAGCAGCAATTAAGCTTGCAAGGTATTTAAGTGGTGCTACAGATGGTCACTAAGGCACAAAGGCATTTCCAAGGTCACTCAATCAATCAGTGACAGCAACAGAGCTAAATCCCGGGAGTCCCTCTTGCCCCACTGCTCGAAATGCTGCAGCCAAATGCAGGGCCAGCCTCTGCCTCTGCCCAGTGGTCTCTCTACCCCATGCTTTTTTTTTTTCTTTTCTTGGAGGTTTTTCTGAGTGTTGGATATTTGGTTGTAAGAAGCAGGCAAGCTAATCTGCTGATGCAAATTGGCTGGGTTTGATTGACTTCCGCGCACTGTATCATGTGCAAGAGCAGCATTTGCATTTAGCTTTGATACAGAATGATGTGAAGTATGACAGTTTGATGCAGTTGGCTGCAGTCATCCTCAGGCCCTGCAGGTCTAATTTAAAAGACGTTGTCACTGACTTCATTGGAGCTATGACAGTTGAAACCAGCTGAGGATCTGACCCAGAAATCTCATAAAACCTTTGAAAAATACAGAAGAAGCTAGAATTTGATATTACAGGAATGACTGAGATATCACACATCATATTGGGGCACTTTATGTATTCAACAGGCTGTTTAACTGTTTAGCTTCAATTAAGTGTTTGGTATGCAAACAACAACAACAAAAAAGAGATTTCTTCCATCGTTCTGATGTAAATACACAAAGAAACAGAGACTCACTGACTTCAAAGAAGCCAGGAGTAAATGACTATCTGGTAGTACATATTTCTTTCTACACAGTGAAAGAACACAAACCATTCTCATAAAACTCTGCTGTGAGACAATTTTCATTATCCATAATACACGCCTAGTTTAGACCATTAGAAAATATTTGGAAGTGGGGAAGGTGAGGCTGAAAGATGATGACCTTGCCTCTGGCCACAGAACAGGTCAGTAGTGGACAAGGGCTTAGACTATAATGTTCCTCAAATCCTCACCCCATATTCACTCCTCCAGAGCTCAGACTCCTAATTTAGGAGGTATGTATTTAGTGACACACTGTCAAAACAAGTCATCATTTTCAGGGAGAGATAATGTGACTGGAATTTACGAGTACCAGAACCTTTGCCATGTTTGATCATCAGCATAAAACTCTGTCTGCCTCCTAATGCCAGATTTCCCCAAAGTTGGAACTTTTCCACTAAGTATAATTGCACAGACCGGCAAGTCTCCGTTTCCCAGGTCAGCTCATTTGAGGGGCTGACTAAACCCTCATCCTCATTGCTCAGACATACATATTTGGCTTAAAAATCAAACCAAAAGCATTTAAAGGTTGCTATTAAAAAGAGAGAGATGATGGAAAGATTAAGCCCTTTGACATGCATTTAAAAACTATAAAAATACCTTTTGTTTCTGACTCATGACCAGTATACAATATTTGACCATATTCTGAAGGGCAAGAGAGATTGTCTGGATGGTAACCAAATGTTGTCTCATTCTCTGACTATTTTAAAATATTCATTAGCGTGAACCTACGCTTGTAAAATGGAATAATTATTTTAGCATTTTAATCGTAATTTATAGCATGGCCATTGCATGCTAATGACCAAGAAACAGCCTCATTGCTGTAAAATATATGAGGAAAACTACAGTAACTTGGAACTGACTCATTTCAATGAAAGCTTTCAAGACAGAATGGAATAAACTAGAAGGCATGTGACAGTTATATAAAAAACATTCCCTTGTTGAAGATTTATATTCTGTTAAAGTCATAGTTATGTTGTTAGCTCCTCATTCAGAGAAAAAAAGGGTGAGTTCACCCACTCCAATGCCCCTTGACCTTGTTGTGATAGGAAATTGTTTCATGTTAGAAAAACTACAAACATCTTCTAACTAATTTGCTGCTAATTAAATCTGAACTTCTAGCATGTACAGCTCTAAGGTAGTAGACTGCAGTTAAATCCAGGAGTACAAATAGGATTAAAAATTAAGAGGTTGTTCACTAGAACAGGAATATCCTTATGCTTATTACCATTTTACTTCATATGTATAGCCACATTTGTACACGTTATATTTTCCCAGGACAGACATGATTTCTGAAACCAAACGCCCCTTTTAATTCTCCCTTTTCATTCATGTTGATTCTAGATGCTGTGGAAAAGGAATTCTTGCAGTGATTTAAGCAAGTACCCAGCACCCATGTAAACATTCATCCTCCTACAAAGGCCGATGTTATTTTTTTTACAAACGTTTCCATCTCTTTTATGCTCCTTGATGCTAGGTTATTCAGTACCGTTTGATTTTTCCCCTTCCTCTCAGGCTGCAGTCACTTTTTCTGTAGTCAGCAGTTTCATTTGATTCGTAGGACAAATGTTCTTAGTGTTTGGGATATCATTCTTGAATTTAGATTTCACAAAATAAATGCTGAACTAGGCTTTTTTTATTGTCTGTGGGACAGAATTTCACCGTCTTAAAGGGCAGTGTCCTGAAGCACCAGAGCTCCACACATGAACTCCATCTGGAGACTCGATCTCCAAGAAATTTGGTTTAAAAAGGAGTTAATTTATTCGTACAGTTAAGGGAAGCTGTCTGTTTAAATCTCAGGAACTGAACTGACGGGCTCAGCAAGGATTCTGCACAGATTTAGGAATACACTAGTGTGGGAGGAATGAAAGGTTTGAAGACCAATTTTGTTATTTGTGAGAAATATGTCCTTCTGTAAGATGACTATCCCTTTAAAAGTCAAGAAGGTTTTTGCTAGGTTCTCAAGCTAAATTGTTGAATTAGGTCTATTTGGTAGTTATCAATGGCTTTTCAAAATCAAGAAAAGCTGAGAAAAATCATAAACACAGAGAACTGGTGAAAGGTTTAAAAAAATAATTAGTCTGTATATAATGTCAGACCTGCACTTATTTGCTTGCAGGTTAGTCAAAAGAGGGAATAATAAATGACAGCTAATCCATACCTATAATGTGAATTATGACCAACTGTGTGTTTGAAGAACCTCACTATGTACAACTTGATCATGGGGATTTTTCACTATGTCATGATAAATGTGATGCTTGTTTACCATCCCTGCTGCCTTCCACTCTATATTGACTTCACTCCACTGGAAGTAAATTTGCATCTGGCACATGGATAATAATGAATGGTCATTAAACCTTAATTATCATCTGAATCTTAACTATCATCTGTTTAGAATAAACACTTTGAGACAAAGCAGTGCCTACAGACCAAGACATGCCAATATTTCAAGACGAGGAGAGGAGAGGAGAGGAGAGGAGAGGAGAGAAGAGGAGAGGAGAGGAGAGGAGAGGAGAGGAGGGGAGAAGGGAAGAGTTATTTACAAGGAGT
>VWYH01009227.1:292212-498906 GCA_013399365.1 Pampusana beccarii
AGAGAGAAGAGGGGGAGAGGGGAGAGGGGGGGGGGGAAGGGGAGGAGGGGAGAGGGGGGGGGGGGGGAGGGGGGGGGAGAGAGGAGAGGAGAGGATATTGTGGAAGGAAAGTTGGTAGTTCAGTATTTAGTAAAGAGGGAGGGACAAAGAGGAAGAGACCACAGTGTGGAGAAGAGGCATATTTAGAAGTTTCTTATGAGCTCCTGAAGGCCTCTCCATCTATTGTTCAAAAGTCTAAAGAAAATTCTGGACAATAAGGCAAGAAAATGCATAGGCTGTAGGCAAAAGTTATGAATGACTGGTTTGGGAATGGTGCTTGTTTCTAGTGAAGAAAAAGCAGACAATGAGCACTTCCCAAAGATGTGTGTCCAAAAGGTCAATGAGTGCAGGAGCAGATTCAGACAGAAGCCAGGCTTTACGTCCTTTGCTTGTTGATATCCATACTCTTTATGTCCAAGGTAGATGCTTACATCTAGTCAGATGAATCCCAGCCAAAGTGTTTAATTCGTGTGAGCCAAGTGTGTGAAGCACAAGCACAGCAGTCAGTCAGCTGCCTGGAGGCAAGAGGAGTGCTGCCAGGGCTCAAATAGTATAGACTGTCCATTTAAAATGTCATGTAAGTCTTAGTACTGATAAGAGAGGGAAATAATTCATCTGTTAGTTAAAATGAGTAGGATCTGACTAATCTCTCTGTTTGCAAATCCAAGTTGCCATTTCCTCCCACTGTCAAATGTTTGTAATTTTATAAATCGATGAGCCATCTTCCTTGATTTCTTTTTTAATCCACAGAGGGTAGATTTTTTTTATTTGGTCATATCCTTGAAAATGTGTGATTCATGATCTGTGTATTTCAGATTATTTCTGCTAGGTATTCCAGGTTATGCCCTATATGTCCCTTTTTCACCTTCTCAGGTGCCTAAGTAAATCCATCCTGTTACACCACAAGTCCCCATGATCTCAGCTGCACCACAAGACTAATGATCATGAGTCAGGTTTTATCAGCTATAATCACCCCCCCTGGGAACAGGGACAAGTGAAGGTTCAGCCCTTTCTAGTTCACTACCCACCCAGGTCCTTGGCAGCGAGGAACGAGTGTTGGGTGGAGAGGTAACAGCTTCTCTTGTACACCGTACCTGCTTGTAGTCTCAGCCAATCACTTTTATGAAACTTCACATTTCTATACTAAGCTCCTCAAGGAATACAAGCAAACACTTTGAATATCATTATTGTAAGAAAAGAGCATTTCTTCTCACAGGAACGTCAGCTTCATTTGTAGCCCTTTCCTACAGAGTCACCAAAAGTAGGTGAACGTATGAGAAACGTCATAATCCCCAGCAGACAGAGTCCAGGGTCATGACAGATTAAGATTGTTATAAACCCATAGCACTAAGTTTATAAAATCTTTCAAAATGTATGTTATCATTCACTATTGTAAATAAGGATATCCTTGGGAACCATATAAAGATCCAGTTACCTTTTAATCTCATTCTTTCTTCAGCCTTAACAGCATTCTTTGCAAGAAATTTTAATATTTACCTGCTCTCTACAACTATATATTTCTTTTTATCTATTTTGAATTTACCACCTCTTAATTTCATTAAAGTCCCCATATTCTTCTCTTACGAGACAGGGAGAACAGATGCTCCTGATCTACCTCTTCTATACTGTTTATTATTTTGCATATTTTTATCACATTTCCTTATTCATCTTCTTTATCCCAGTGTTTTCAATTTCTGTTATGAGTTTCTCCACTGCTCTATTAATTGTATACCTGAAGATGAAAAATGAAATAAATGAAATATTTAAATCAGATAAAATGGCTGAAGCTTACAAAAAAAATAAAATTATATACTTTTGTGGGGATTTGGGTTTTTGTTGTTGTTGTTGTTGGCAGGTTTTGTTTTGTTTTTTTAAAAAAACAACTCTTTAGTGACACTAAGGGGAGAAAATATTAGTAACAAAGTATGTTCTTTGAGACAAAGGCCCCAGTAAAGAAAATGAATAGATTAAAAAATGAATATTATTATTATATCTATAAATACATATAAATATACAAAACCACTTACACAGATCTAAACGTATAAAAGCACACATGTACATACAATATGTTTGACTTAGCTGGAGACATTATGAGTCCTGTGGCACTAAATCAATGAAACAGTTGAGTTAGGATTGTGGCCACAAAGATTTGCCAGTGCATGCTACACCTCAGCATGCTCCAGACACTGAAATTGATTTGCCAGATTGTTTCAATATAACAGACAATAATATGACAGAATTATAGTTAAAATAAAATCTTCACAGTATTATAGAGCAAGCAACACAGTGCCTATAACTCCGTTCTGTTACCAGGGAAATTAAGGATGGGTCTGACACCAGCTGCTGAACCTAGCCTTGCAAATATCACAAATAAGTAAGCTGACTCAAATGCATTTATCTTGGCTATGTTAGCTTTCTCATCTTTAATCTAGGTCCCTGCTTCCTTTGATTTATTGCCATCATTTCCCTCTTAAATCACAGCCCGAGACACCTTTTTGAGCTGAAACAAATAAATATTCTAGTTTCCTACAAGTAATGCCACATATTTATTTATTTTCTCAGTCTGCAGTTGTCCTTTTACATTATAAATGACAGTGAATGCACTATATTTGAACAGAAAAACTGTAATTCAGTCTAGAATCTCAGCTTCCATATGAAACATGGATTATAATATGGTTTACAGTGATAGCACAGTCCTTGGTTGTATTAATGTCTTAAATCACCAGTAGTTTCCATCTGTCTATATTTGATCAACACACACAAAAAACGGGAGCCAAGATATAAAGAGCATTTGCTGAAACTTTCCATGAACATGTCCAGCTTATTTTACACTTCAAATAGATAGAAGCAAAACCAGGAGTAAGAAAGATAATCTCACACAAGTTAATCTTAGTTTCGATTACCATTCAGCAACACACTTTGTGTCAGACCATCCTCCATGTTCCACCAAGGTCTTATTTGCTGAAGCAGAAATGAGCTCAGGAACGGCCGTGAGTACACAGCCTGGCGTTGATCACGGTGTTTCCACACAGCCCTGGGAGACTTCAGGAGGAACAGAGTTCCCTTAAAGAAGATAAATTAAGACTGTATCTGCATTTATTCACCATGTTGTCTAAACCAAAGGACAGATCAATGGCTTCTGCCTGTCCCTGCTCATTTCTGAGCCATTTGGCCGTGCTCCCCTGGACCAGAGCATGAATAGTCTTGTAATCTGCTGAAGTCAGGGCGTCATAACCCAGAGAAGGAAAAAGGTTTGCTGTCCTGCTCTGTTCACCTGCACTGGAGCCAGCACAGTTGGATCAGTTAGCAGTATCTACCCTGTGTCTGTCCAGGCAGTAATGCCGTACGATGGTTTTGACTGGGAAAAGACAAACATGATCTTTTCATGCCCAATAACACTGGAGATATGGCCAATTTCTTAAAACCGTCAGCGAAAACCAGAGGAAAACTGGTACCTTTCTGCATTGCAATGGCATTTCCTTGACATATATAGCTCAGTTTCCAAAGTCTGATGTAATGCACGCTGAGTGCTGTTTCATGATTATAAAAGCTTTAAGAAATGGTAGTGCTGAAAGAAAAAAAAAAATACTATATGAATTCTGAAGATTTCCAATTGAGACCTGAAGATTTTTCTTTCATTACAGAGAGAAAGTCAAAATTTTGGCAATTTTTAGAACTCAAACAGCTGCACAAATTTCATTTTCAATTTAACAATAGAACACAGCTTGTTTCATTTTGGTTTTGAAAGGTTACAGCAGGATACTTTTATTTTTGAAAGTTCTTCAAAATAGGAAATACCCTAAAACTGATTCCTTCTGCAGTTTCAGTTTTAATTTTTTTTAAAATGTTGAAAAATTCAAGTCCAGTTCTGGAGACGAGAAGACTGATTTATCTCCTGACAGTAATGGTCACATCATTGAAATCAAGTGCAATGTTTCAAGTGTATCTTTCTATGACATCAGCCTGGATGGATGCGATTTCTAGGCCCAGCCTGTATTTATGTTTACCGTATCCATTGTTCCTTTAAGGCCAAATACTTCTTCTTGTGCAGGGCAGGTGTTTGAGTGCAAAGAAACAGTGTATGCACATCCCACAAAGGTTGTCTCAAAGCCAGGCTTTGTCAATATACTTCAGTATGGGAGAAGTTGAAGATAGTCTGATGTACCCTTGCCTGCAGATCTGGGGACTGCAAATTCAAGCTATGTTTGGATCCACTGCTGAGGGGCTTACCAGCAGCAACAGCATAGCAGAAAGCTTGGTTTTTGCATATATGACGTAACAAAGATAGCTCGACTCTAAAAAGCCAGTACTAGTGTAGCTATTTCAGATGATTTTTTTCTTTTTCACATGAACAATCTGCAGCAAAATTCTAATTTAACTCACCCACTCTGCTCCACAGATGCTCAGCAGAAGGGCTATCTGAAGGTCTTCTGGAAGCTCAGGGTCTGATCCAAAGCCCATTGAAGCCAAGGAGCCTTCAGGCCCCAAAACACAATGAATCATCCATCCTGCAGCGGTTTCACACTTATTAAGTTTGCTCATTTGGTGTCAACTGACCAAGACAAGTAGCCAAATATTTATCACACTCCATTCAGCCTGACCGCCTGGTTCCATAATATGTCTGTGCTGCATAAAGAAAATGCTAAAGCCTGAGAAGTTATTCAAATTCAGTTTTCCACTAACTGTGACGTAAAACTGTTGGCAATTGCTATAATGAAAACTGAGCAGATGTCACTCTTTCTACAAGGAAGAGAGAAAAATCTGTGATTCTATGCAAGAACCTGTCCAAAAGAAAGAAAACAAAACACTGAAACCGCACATTTAAGAGGCTGCAACAAAGACTCACTCGGTAATTAAAATAAATTTCTCAATTCAACAAATGATATCACCTTGAGCTGCATTGTTAGCTGTTAAAATTCCTCAGAGGGACATTTTTAACTGTGAATTGTAGTGTTTTCTGTACGCGGCAGGTCTGGGTACACAGGACCAAAGTCCAAGGCCAGCAGAAGCAGTATCAGAGCTGGCTCCCTCCAATGTCCTGCTCCCTCTTGACCAGGGCAGACAGACGACCACGAGAGATGGGGGCCTCCACGTCCATCCCGCTCTTGGTCTCTCTGTCTGCTGACATTGCCAGAGGGTCGTTTTCAGATAGAGACAAGAGTGCATCACAAATGCATAAACATGTCAAAACGAGACCATTTAAAACTCAGTTTTATTACGCTGGAGCTTGCAGCAGTGATCTGGAATGAGTGATGAGTCTGGGTTTCGGGTTTGAGGATGGCCAAGTTTTCATTAATTTACATCATTTTTGGCCTTGACCATTCACTGCTATGTTTTTTAACTTTTTTGCTGGCACAGTCCTGATTGATCCCCATCCAACTACCCATCTCAGAATAGGTTTACCTCATGCTTTTCAAAAGAGGTTTTATTAGCATTGTCTAGTGGTGAGAAGAAAGCTCAAAGAGCCCAGTTCAGCTTTTAGTCAGAGAATGCCAAGCCGGTGATGTATTAAAACCACTGCAGTAAGTCAATGGAACAAAAAGGGAAGAAAATAAGAAATAATAGTGATAAAAATAAGAGAGTAAAGACGAGATTCTTCCGTAATTAATAGGTTACAGAGCTCTTCACTATTAATGTAGGTTCAGTTCAGATACCTTTGTGTTCTAGACCATCTTATTGTGCATATGCAACTGTTCTTCATTATTACCTGTTCCATTATGTCTTTTATATGTGTTTTCTGTCACGAAGCCATCTTACTCCATGTCATATATGAAACACATGCTCATTCTAGGTGCTGAATGGGTAATGAAGTCATCCATTAAAGCCTTCTGGTCCCCTCTGTCATAGAGTTACTCAGTTTATTTAGCAGGAAAGTGGCTCATGAACATGTATGTGACATTCTTGCAGCCCTTCCAGGAGGAGATAGTCCTGGCTGACCACATTTCTGACAAACTGCAGAAGCCACGTTCCCATCGGTGGCTCCACATGCTGCTTGCAGGTCGTTCTCCCTGCCTGCCAGCTCAGGCAAAGAATTGCAGACACCCCAAAACCAGCCTCCAGTACAGAAGTAAATGCATCTAGAATTCCAAGTCACGTTCAGAAAAACACTTAAGTACATGCTTAGCTTTCAGCGGGGCCAAGCATGTGTTTTAAGTTAGATTTGGTTAATATGCTCTTGTGAACAGAGACAATTTTCTGCATAGGTTGTTAATGAACAAATGCTAAGTGAGATGTTTTTTTTCCCTACACATACAAATGTATCATGATCATTTCAGACCAGCAAGTAATAAACTGTATTGTGAGGAATACCTTACTCAGAAAATCTACTACGAAATGTTATATAAAAATAACAGATTGTTCAGCATTTGATTTCTCCAAATGATCTCATTTAAATGCAAATTTTAACTAAGTTATGCTTCCCTTGGTGATATTACTGTTTAAACTAATTGCTGGCTGTTAGAACTCAAAATCATGTGTGTATGCAGCTGTGAATAATGAATTTCTATCATCTCACTAAAGAAAACAGGTTTTTCTCTCTTGGTATCTCTTTGTCTTCATGGTATCTATCAGAACTAGTTTTTATACCAAATGAAGTTAAAGAGAGGTAACCTGAGAAATCTTAAAAATAGATTTTATAAAACATGAGGTGGATCCCTTCAGAGGGAAATGTAGGTAAACTTTCACAATTTGACCTAAAAGTCACTTCTCTCAGCACAAAATGACCTCTTACAAATCTTTGCTGTCTTGCTTTTAGTTTCTGTATACTTTTTTTTCCTCTCATCAGAGAAATTTATTTTTGGTAAAATTTACAATATGAGGAGTAGAATAAACTCCACAGATTATAAATAAATGGTATTACTATGCTATATCTCATGACTGTGATGTGTTTTTCTCGCAGATTCCCTCCAGTTTGTAGTTGGGAATTCTGCATGCTCATGGCCATGTTTGGATCCTCAGGTTTGTTTGTGCCTTACAGGCGTGACCACATGCAAAGACCAAGATTTGCCCCAGAAAAATACACATGTAATTACACTCCCTTTTGAGACTCTGCAGGAAGAACTGTGTGTGTTCCACCCATCCCCAGGACTCAGCTTTCTCTCCCAAAGAGCTACAAAATGGTTCAGTAAGGTGACTACAGTTCATGCCTCTTCTCTTTGCTCCCTCTCTATGGTCAGATGAGCCAACATCAGACCCAGATGCTTCTGTTCGCTACATATCAGTGTATGAGATAACTGGGGGCCTAGTGTGATACAAAAGGGGAAAGCACGAATACACGTGGTGCAAAGTGTTTCCCCAAGGCACTTTGAATGGATTAGGCAGAGATGGAGCTAAGAATGCTAAAGAAATTGGAGATACCTGTTTCCGAAAGAGAACACCATCTTCTACCAGTATGTAGAATTGACTGGATAGGGTGTATGTTCATAATAGCAGTTTGGAGCCACTCTTGGGATCCAAAGTGAGGGCCTTCAGCCCACGCTTATCCTTCTGTATCCTAACAGCACATTGCCATATAAGCAATATGGGCATGAGACTGCTTGATTCCCCATTGTCTGCCTTCCAGTCCTTTGCTTTTTACCATGCACCTGAAACCTACCTTGATCTTCCACTCCTCTGCGCTTAGAACGCTTGCCAGCAGTCTTCTTGGTTCTGGTATTTGACTCTTCCGTCCTATTCTTCTCTCTTCTGCTTATAAGTAAATAGAGCAGGAAAGAGAAGCTGTTTGTCTATCACTAATTTCTAAAAGGTTTTTAATGTTGCAGAGGGGAAAGAAAATAAAGAAGAATCACAATCAATGAATGATTTGACGTAGGAATGACATAGGGAGGGAGTGACAGTTGATACTATCTATCTGAAATTTATAGTTTCACAACATGGGTGATCTTAGACAATTTTTATTCCATATTGCAGCAATATATTTGCAACATTATAAAAAAAATCCCGATAAGAGTGTTCTCCTAAAATGTGAAATTGCATTTTATGAGTTGCTTACATATTATGGTCACAAAAAACCCATGAATGCTGGTATAGAAATGTAGGCAGATAAAGCTTCAATGAGAGTACAGTCAGAAGACAAAATGTGAATTACAGCTACTTCTGAGAAGTAGGAGATTTTTCAAAAACCCTTGTCACTTGAAAAACCAGATGAACTGACTGGGACTCAACATACGGTTTACATGCATTATTTAAAATGCAGACTACTTAAAAACAGAGTCTTCCTTTCTGAATCTCTTGCCAGCAAAGCTGAAATGTTTTACTTTGTCCAGTTTCCTTTTTTCCTGCCAACACTACAGAATAAATTAACTCATTCATCCTGCTGTCACTTTGCTTTAAATTAAGTTTCCAAATATTCATTTAAATCAAAATACAAGCTGCTGACAATAAGTTTAGCTCGGAGCTGGGAGCTTTAACGATTTAGGAAACAGCAACTGGGCAGACTCTTTCAACTTTGACTACCGGTTAAAGCCTAATCAAAGTGTAACCTTTCAGGGGCTGGTTATGAAATTCATTGACACCTAATTTCATGAACAGGCAACCACTTTGTAACTGGTGCTTACTGGCAGACTTGTAGGCAATCCAAGCAGAACAAATTAAGATTTAAGAGATTTAGTAACTGAACCTTTTCCAAGTGTCAAAGAGAGCAGCAGGTCCTTTTGCTGCTGTAGATGATGGGCTCGACTCCCAAGCTGGAATCACTGGCAGTCCTGCCACATCCCACGTGGGCTTCGGTTCACAAGTTAAAGCTTAACTTTAACCTTTCTTGGCAGCTGCTCTGGGACTGTTAACAACAAGTGTGTCATTGCTTTATGGCTGTAGTTCATTAGCTGGTGGTAGGTGTGTTTTAAGGCTCCTGCACATAGTTCTAGGAAAACACTAACATGTGGTAAAGAAATGGGTCCTCTCTCAAATAGTATAAGCTTTATGGTTGCCAAACTTCACACACCTATGCTTAACACACCACTAGATAGCCAAATTACACTGCAGTAGTTAATAGTTACCAGGTCACCATATCACATCAACAAAACTAAAGTACTGCACTCCTTTTTTTAAATAACTTCATGTTCCCCCACATTTAGAGAAAAAAAGGACAGTATTCTGCAGTAACACTTGGACAATGCTGATTTCTCGTAGTTACCACAAGAACATAAACTGTGATCATTGCAATCAATAAAGTTGCATTTGATTTAAAGAATTATTTTATGCTCAAAACAAATGAGAACACTTGAATAACCATATATTTTGTTCTGTTTTCTAGTCTCCTAAAACAAATGGAAATGACATGAAAGTATATCACGAAGATATAATAAGAGTTTGGAAATGAACCAGGAAACATAAAACTGCGGTTCTGACCACAGCCATTATATTTTCCACATTGCATAATGTAGTTGCAGCGTAACTTATTTAGATCGCTTTAAATCAGGGTTAGGGCAGCTCAGATTGAAATTCCATTAATGTTAACTGAAAAGATACCTATTGAATCTTGAGTAGCTTGGGACAAACTTAAGATATATTTTACTTTCATTTGTTCTTCTTCTTTGGAAGTTAAATTACATAATTCTGACAAAAAATATGGGCTTTCTCTTTGTCAAAGGAGAAAGATAGCATTTGTCACTTTGCAATATTGTCTCCATCGAATCACGTTTATCAGGAGAGTCAGTAGTTGTTATATTATAAAATTAGAAAAAGAATGTGGAAAATCTCTTGAACAGCTTAAAGCAGGATCTGTAGTGGGGAAATTGTAATCCTCAGCCCTCCTTTTGCTTGAACTCTCTCCATAAACTCTAGCTGAATATCTTTTTATTTGTTTTCATGGATTGCCTACGCAGCTATGGAACATTAGTTAAATTGTACCAATATAGATATATCGTTTTGTATTATTGAAGGCAATTTTCCTTAATTAGCATAATAAGAGAGAAATTACGTATCTTAGTAAGGGCCACTTGTGTAATTTCCCTGTGTACACAGGTCTTCCCAGCTGATTCTTTTCAATCAACCTAGAAAGCTCTACGAACAAAGCTGCTGGAGTGTAGCAGTCTCACTTCCAAGGCTATTCATTCCATACATGACATACTTTCAAACATGGTGTCTGAGATCCAGACCACATGAAAGGATTTCTTTTGACTGTTTCAAAAAGTTTGCGGTCTATCTGTTCACTTAAAGTCATCATGGAAAGACTTATTCAATGACTGCATGTTTTCAGTGGTTTAGATTTTTTTTCTCCCTTTTCCGTCTTGTGAGTGAAGATGAAAGAACTTAATTACTCTAGGATTAAACTTCTTTATATGAAGGAAATCTCACTGTGACTTTGAACACTAATATCACTAGAAAACACAGAGACAATAATTCTCAGTTACCATGCAGGTTCAGATGATGCAATGCACAGAATGAAAGGATGTAAAAGTATAATTATATACATACAACTTGTCAGAAAGTAAAAGGAATGTTACAATAGTCGTTAATTAACTTTTACAGTGTGAGTAAAGTTGGTTAGGTATTTTGAATTACGAGAAGTTGAAAAAACATACTTCTTCTGAACTTTGAAGAATAGTCAGATGAGCACTTTTCCTCCAGAAATATCACTCAAAAACCAGATAAACTTGTATTTGAACTTGGCATGCCAGTAATGGCTAGTGATCACATTCTTTGATGCACTGTAAAAGATTTGTTTACCAAAAAATACAGGGCAAGTAGCAGCTACAGAGGCATAGCTCTGAACTTTCAAAAATGTGTTGTCATATATGCACAATAAAAGTAAATCTAAGAATCTGTCACACAAAATGTCTTTCGGCAGTATTGCTTTTCATTTATTATGGAAGTTTCTTCACTTTCAAGAGACAAGACATGAGAAAGGGAGCAATTTAAAGAAAATAATATTTGTTGTAAAAGATTCCAGAAATTGTAAAAATGCAAATTTTTATAGGTATTTTACGTTTATCATAAGACTACATAATAAACAAAGTGACTTTTTTTCATTTTGTAGTTCCTTTCTTTTTGTGCAGATGAAAATAAGTTACATTTCTCAAACAATTACAGCAGAAAATAAAGGAACTTCTGACTTACACATTTTTATATACAACCACTGTTGAGCAACCATGATTCACAAGCTTACAATAGTAGAAAACTAGGACATGCACACTAGGACAAGTAGCTAAACTCTACCTTTGGCTGAATGTTCCCGTGTAGATAAGTCTTAATTACTCACCTAGAGCCAGCCTGATAACTTTATCTGTAGTGAACAACACCCAGCTTCACCAGAAATCCAATGAAGACACCGGAGGAATGCTGACTGAAAAGAACAACGCGAAAATCTGCCTTGCAATATGAATTCAATCTAAATCTGTACGTAACACAGCCTGCATCTACTTTGAAGAATCTAAGCTAGAAGAAAACTGAAAGTCCCATCCATGCCACAAAGTATTGCCCAATGCTTCTGGGCAAAATACTGATTTTTATTTTAAAATGACCTTTCTATAAAAAAGACAGACTGTCATTTAAAAAAAAAAAATCATTCCGTGACAATTCCATTTGCAGAGTAGCTGAAGATTTCTTCCGTTTAAGTCAAATTTTCAAATCTCAAAAATCCTTTTTTGATTTTTTGACCCTTCTTGCCTTTACATGGACATCACTCATCGGCAGCAGGATCATCTAATTTTCCACACTTCAAGCAAATCCGTTTTCTTCTTGGCCCAAAACCATGCAGGATTATCACAGCTTTGGCCTATACCAAAGCAGTCATGACATAAAGCCTGGCATACCATGTGTCAGCCATATTGCTTATGTGCCTGCAGTTCTGAAGTATGATGTTTACATTGCAGTTCACAAGCCTTTGAGCCAAACCTTTCTGTTATTCATTACTTGCCTTTCCATTCTTTCCAGTACATGTGCAAGATTGTAGCATTTGAAGAGACGTGTTATTTGCTTTTTATAATAACCAATATCAACATTCCCTGCAGGTTGCATCCTCTCAAGTAAGAGACTTACAAGGAACAAATAAACATCACTTTATGCTCCATTAATTAGCATTTATTTTGCAATGACCAAAGGCAAGGTCACAGGGAGCTGGGAAGAAGCCATTTTTGTAAACTTGTACAAATTCAGCGCCCACACTTCTCTGAGCAAATAAAACCCAAACTGCTTTTTGCCTAGAATTTTTAGATGTGAATTACCCACAAGAAGCTTCTCTGGCTTTGATTCACCATTTAGATTACCTGCAATTTCTTGCAAGCACTTAGATGCAAATAAGCACCATTTCCTTTCAAGATCAAAGATTTATTGGATGTCAGGTTTTATCTTTGACGATCACAATGCTATATGCATAAGCCTAATGCTGTATGTTCATACATTCAGACTCCTGTGTTCACGGTGTTAAACAGAAAGTAGGTCATTGTCACATAGCAAGTGAATGAGCACAACAGTATAAGAAATCTATAATTCTCTCTTGAGGGTTCAACAAGGGAAGTAGGGAAAGAGATTGGATTAATTCTGCTGAAACAGTGTGGTTGGTCATTATTCTTTATGTGGATCAATATGAATTGAGTCTGGGCTATTCTAAAACGTACTGTTACTTTCCAGAAGGCGGGGAGCTATTTTGGTGGTGTGCTCAAACCATAATAGTTACATTTGTCAGATTATCCATTACACTTCACATCTCCATATAAATTCTGAGTGCTCAGATGGGCTGTTGGAATCATCTTGGGTACTTTTACTTGGAGGTGAGATAATACAGCTGGACATATTTTGGGCAATTTTTTAATGATCAACCATTCTTTAAAAAAAAATACTGGGGACAATTTGGTTGTAATTATCCCTAGCCATCTAGGCTATTTTAAAAATTCATTTACTGTATAATCTAAGAACATCGGAATATGAAAGGATTAGACCTTAAAATATTATTGCCAGCTTACTATGATTAGCAAAGTAGCTACTGCACAGGTTTTTCTCCATCTTTGAATTACACAGCTTACTTTCTTAACACCAGGATTCCTACAGATACCCAAGGTGTATGAAATCCCAGCTGTCCCTTGGGAATATGTTTTATGGTGCTGTTGATGTCTACTGATCTGATCCTGTAAAAGGCTGAACAGCTTCTGGAATTGTTAAATTCTTTCTTCTGAGGGCTAGGATTTTTGCTGGTGTAAACTGTTACTGAAATAAGGAGAAATACTTAAATGGATCTACCGTAATTTAAATCAGCTAATATTTTGCCCTCACTTTTGTGATTTCAGGAGTTGCAGCTTTTCAACACCACACTGCAGGATGGAGCCCTGAGGAATAAAAGTTAAAAAACCCCTTACAACCTCTATCATAAGGACTATGTGCTCAGAATGTATATTCAAGGAAGTGTTTGGAGCTGCATAATGCATGCTGTGCAAATGTCCTTCCTCCTTTTGACATTGACACAGATTGTCTCAACACATTGCAGAATTCTTCCTGCTTATAGCTAACTTCTTTTTCATTTATCTTCACTGTATCTAATGATAGCGGGTGCAATGTGCAGTCATTTGGACCAAAGCAGTGTGCTTATATGCATTCCCAGTAAATGGGAATGAAACAAAGACATCCAGAAGCAAAGAAGGACTGCAAGAAAGATATGGAGGGCACTGAAAAGTCAGCTTTTTAAAGGGAATGTGTGAGGAGATTGTTGTTATAATCCTTATATGAAGATAAAGCATTTGACCTTTATTTTCACTGCAGCATTTAAAGGACGGATGAAGTGTTTTGTTTTTTAATTCAAAAGGCAAGAAATAAAATGTGTAAAAAGGCACCTCTTTTCAGTGCTAGCTACATCAAGAAAGTAAAACCTATTTTCTCGTATAATGTTTAGTAGACACTGCTGCTTAGTAGATGTCAGTCAAAATGAGTGAAAAGAGATGTGAACAGTGGCTAAAAACCTTTCTTCTCTCATTTGTTCAGATTACAGCCTCTTTTCTCTTGAGATGTCATAATTTCATTGTATCTCCAGTTACCATAGAGTCTTTCAGGATGGACAAGAGCTGAATGCACATAAAAGAACAAATGACTAAGAGAACCAAAGAAAAACCCATTTTTTTTCCTTTCCAAGACTACTATTAAATGAGATTTTTGTTCCTGACAAAATAAACACAATAGATTAAATTAAAGCAATGCTGACATCATTGTGACAAGAAAACGCAAGGTCATTATTCATTTTTATATACCACTGAGTCACAGAATTTAGAGAACATGCACTATCTCAGAGTGCATTACCCAAGGTCCTTGATCCTGCTAATATGCACTTTAAACATGGAAGTAATTTCATGTGACTGTAATGGAAAAACTGGCATGCATAAAGTTAAGAAGCTGCATAAACCTTTGTGGGATGGAAATTCAGACGCATAAGTCAGCTGATATGAATACAGAAATTAACCAGAATTTCCTCATACTAGCTATGGAGAAATAAATATTAAGTTCACTTCTGCTGGAAATGATAGCTTAATTTTATCTTGTGGATATCATTACACAACAAGAATGCAGGGAGTTTAAATCAATATGTTAAATTTGCAAACCAAAACTCTTTAAAGTATAGAAATTCCAGTAACAATGTTGCCTAAAGGTAACATTACACACTTCCTCAAGGTATTTGCGTTAAATCAACAGGGAGTTCAAACATGCAAAATCCCCACGAGCTAGGTCAGTTAGGGAGGTGACTGACTGGATTTGCGATTAGCATTTTCAGATAAATTAGATCATTCCTCCACAATACTGCCTTCAAACCCAAGTGACTAAATGATTTAAATGTCTGAATCCTACTGTCCTTTTCTTTGATCTACTGAAAATCCTAGCCTAGCATTGAAATCCCGGTCCCACTAAAGTCAATAACAAACCACTCATTTGATTTCAACAATATCAGGATTTCTCCAGGGACATCTATCTTTACCCACTCCAGAGGAAGCATTCCCTAGGAGCTTGTATCTTCACCCACTAATGATTTCATTTAGAGCTGGACCAAGCCATAGGAGGTCAGCCTTGACTTCAATTCAATTTAAGGTGAACGACTTTTAAGGAGAACGATCACGTGGTGACAATAAGGCACGAACGAAATAGCCCAAATAAAACCCACAAATTTCCGCAAGGAGGACACGTAGGGTTTATTATCCTGGCAGAAGCCAGTATTGCTGATCTGTGCTGCCACCCTGTGTCATCAAGCACTCTGTCTCGCTATTTCACTTGCTAACACATGGGAGTATTTTTTGTGCAGCTCAAAATCCTTTACAATATCGGCCACATATCCCTTTCCTTTGTATCGAACTTCGCCCACAGAAAACACCCCACAGTAGATTTCCATTCAGAGAGTGGGATATACATTCCAGTAAGAAGTATTTGGTGACAGCCAGCTTCCAAACATGTGTGTGCCTCAACAGTTAAAATATAAAAAGCTTTCATCATACCAAAGTCAAACTGGTATTATTTTACCACTAGGGACAGACATCATCACATGCTAATTGTCGAATAGGTTATGCCCCAATTGAATTGGAAAACCACAATTGAAAATGATGGATAATGTTTTCATGATGTTTGTTTTAAGGCATTGCTTAATCATACTTATAGTTCACGATGGGGAAATATTTTAAATGGATTTCACTCAGCCAGTCTGAGGACAAAGACTGCCCTTTCATTTTTATGTGAAGTGCTTCAGGTAAGACTGTGATCTTTAATCATGGTCTTTAAACACAACTACAATTAATAAATACATAGTTTACATACGTATATATATTTAGCTGTAAATTACAAATTTTAATTCTGTGCAGATGTTCAAGAGCTTGAATGGACATGGGAAAACAGAGCTGGCTGTTGCCTCAAAGGACAATTAGCGTTTCCCTCTGTTGAAGGGTGTAAAGGGTAGAAACATTCATTCCTTTCAACCACAATGATCCGATTCCTCAAGAAAATATTGTATATAGAGAATCAACCATTTATTTCTTAAAGTTAGCTGTCAGCTCAACCACATGGTGCCCTCTACATTGGCAGACAGGAATAGTTTTAATTAAAGAATGATTGTCTGCACTGGGCAGTATTCATCGACCAGCGAGAGCCCAAACTTTGTTTTCTTACGTCTGAAGTTGAAACCCCTCCACTCTCGTCTGGTTTGCCATTCACTTCAGATTTGTAACACCCAGGCGGCTTTACAGAGTGTCCACAGTCTTGGCTTTGACTCTTCAGGTTGTTTGTTCGTAATTCAGTCCTTTTCCTTCTGAACTACCGCTTTCCCAGACTGTTGAGTAGGGAATTTCTCGTAGGTCCTGTCTCTTTTAGAGGAATACTTGCTAGAGATCTATCCTTGCATCCTATTTCACGAAACTAAGTTAAGAGATTTTTAACTGGTATACAAAACCAAGCACACAGCAAATATGAGACTGAAGATCATTAGCTAATTCTTAATTAATAGATACTGTCTTTGATCACATATTATTTTCCACAGTTTTGTTCAGTGCTGAGAATGGATAGTACCCAGTAAATTGATACTCCTAGTAATCCTCAGACTATTTAGCATTATGACTTTATTTACTGTGTGCAATTTAAAGCTGTAAGGGTACATAGGATGCTTCATCTCTTCATGGGCTTTCGCATGCTGTTCTTCACAGCCATAGCTCAGTTTTCCACAAATATCATTAATTCCAGGTATGGCTGCACCAAGTAGTGGCGTGTTAGACAAGCTAGTCACAAAACTAGAAGTGTTATAAATGCAACAGCGTCACATTGCATCTTGTCCTAGGAGTGGTTTTTGCCATGGTATTTCAATCACACTGTTTCTGTAACTCAGACAAGTATGTCCATACAGGAATTCACTTTTCTATTTAGCCTTCCAAATTACTTGAAACTAGCAGAGGAATCTGGAACACAATGTTTTCTTGTAGCATCAGCACAACCTTATCTTCACTATGCTGAGAAAAAGTAAATACTGTTCTTCCTGTTTCAGGTAAAAGACTATCCATTTTTGCTCCTGTCTAGAAATACCTTCGGCCTGATTTTTCAGAGCAGTTAATATTTTTATGGCACTGTAATACGTAGTTCCTTTTGGCTCCATTTGCAAACCCACCAGATTTTGCTTTCAGTTTCAAGTTAAAATAATTTCATTTCAAAGCTCTGTCATGGCATGGCCAATTTTGTGGAAAGGTAAACAATAAAAACCCAGTACACACTGCATATTACAAATTTTACATTATTTCAGTGGAAATCCACGTCTCAAGCCAGATCCTTTAAAAAGCAAACTATAAATTGCACATGCAATAGCTGCACTCAATTTTCAGAGAAGACAGTGAATAACATTGGAGGAGGTTTATCATTTCCCAGTAGCATCAGATTGTAGCTTTAGAATATAATGTCACCTATCTAATGAGCTCTAAGTGCACAGCTTGTCTCACTGCCAACTGTGTCAACAGAAAGCTCCTTTTGGCCGGCAGCACAATCGATAAGGCGATCTGAGTGGTAAAAGGAAGGAAGCTAAAACCAGCAGCGTGACCAGCAAGAAAGCAAGGGTTAAGCTGAGGCTTTGCCATAAGAAGGGGTGATAACATCAGTTTTAAATGAGACAAGGGTAGAAGCAATACTGTAACAGGACAAAATCCACCTTCAAGGAGGTTTTAAGATACGACAGGGAGCCCTTGCCCTCCAGAGGACTCATGACCAACAGCCAGCTCTTGCTCTTTCAAATTTACAGATCCTTTATTGCAGCTCGTGAATGGTGTGAAATGGTTTGAGTTACTGAAACTGCCTCTGCAGCCTTTCCTCCTCCCTGGCATCAGCCCTGCTGTGTTCCCTGGGCTGCGGGGAAGCCGGAGAGGAGGAGGCAAAACACGATGGAAAAACTACTATTGGTCTAAACACTAAAGCTACTTGGAAGATGATTCAGAAGTTTCTGAAACTATAAACTTGCAGATTGTGACTTTCCTGGAACAAAGCAGAGCAGGTGTCACTTTCCAATACTGTTTCTTGAGCAACAACTCTGTCATGCTCTACAACTGCACTTAAACATGACGTTCTCACCCTTTCCCAGGGCACAGACTCAGCTCACCTCTTCTTCTCCTGTCCCTTCCCCGGACAGCTTTAACCTCTCCATGGCTTGAGCCTCCATCAGCTTTCTGTTGCACTCTAGTTTTTCTTCTACCTTCTCCACAGTCTCAAAAGGCATGGGAGATGGGTGAATTTTTAAAATTTTCAATAATCTAACACCTACCATCATGCGTACCTAAAACTTTCCACTGCCAATATCAGTTCCTTAAAAAAGCAGACATTAATACATGTGAAGAAAGTAAAATTTGCTATCCAAGGAATATATTTGGTATAATAAAATCTAACTTTGGTCATGGAGGGCAAAGCATTTCTGATAGTTCCAAAGTCAGTAATCTAAAACAGTATTCCCAAGATCCTTTAAGCAAGGCTAAACATACCATTTAAGAGAAAACTCTTAAATATGCATGGCATGTAATGGTACTTCGGAAGAAGTTTGTACTTTTATTTTTGAAATATGTGTAAATTCGACCAGGGTTCCCTAAGGTGTAAATTTTAAGGCTCAGTTGAATTTTAATTGCCTACTAACAACATTATGTGATTCTCCAATTAATCTTCTCTCAAAACAAGCTTACCCATGAGATATTATTCCAAGCCTATTTGTGTAAAACTGTTATTTTTGAAAATGAAAACATATTTGATTTCCTAGCTGGAGTTAATATTTTCTATTGTGAACAATGTGTCAAGCCGGGTCAGAAAGTGTAACTGCCTAGGTTTTTAAATAAACGCAGCCCTCCTTGTGATTTAATTACAGCAAGCCTCCCACTGAAAACTGTCAATGTACCAGAAGAAGGTTTGGGGCCAACATTAGGACAGCAGAGTCTATAATCTCAAACTGGATGTATTCTTTGCATGTTTGGTATTTTACTTAAATTATTGCGCATGTATGATATATACTTGGGTGCTTGATACATTACATAGCACACAGCTAAATATTTTACATTAGTCAAACACATCTGAAGGCAAAATGTGTGTTTAGTGAGCTCTATTATCAATAGACGAACTATTGAAAGAAGCATATCTGTAAGCAGCCCTGGGGCATGTACATTCAATGATTTTTGCATGTACAGTGATTTTTCTGATGACTGATGTATCTGACATTCAGGCTATACATTATTCCAGTTATTGAAAGCTTTGTTGGTTCTGTTCTGAATGGCAAACTGCATATGCTTGAGTTACCACAATAGAAAAGCTTATCATAATAATGGCACACAAACTGCAAGAGGGCAAAAGCTTTGGCCCACAGCAGCACTTCTGTATGCCAAGGTTAGACACTGTCGCATCCGAATGAAACTGAACCTTAAGTTGTGTTTAAGAGTCGAATAAGTCAAAGTTATTATAAAATTCACTTTTATGCTTAGCTGTTTCTCAAGGGATCTAGTCTTCTACCACTTACATGCTGCCTGGCCTTATTTTTTTTACTAGGTATTCATTTTATAAGGCAAATTGGAAAATGGTGTTTCACGCTCCAGAAACAGAGTGCCTCTTTCAGATTCGCTACGTACAGAAATATGAAGTATATAGTATGGGTAAAATGAAAAATATTATACATATTTTATTGACAGTAAGTGTTGGAGGCTTCAAGGATTCAATATTCATAGCTACACCTTTTTAATTAGACTCTTCCAATTTCTTTTTCATTGCCTTTTGTCATAGCCCCATAACTACAGGCTAGAATTTTTCTGTTAGTGATTATAGACCCCCTAGACATGGTGATGTCCAGTTCTGGGTATCATTTGCCCTGACAAAATGAAAGGACAAACCCGCATACAAAACCTTGTTGTACTGATCCTATTTGCAGACTGGTCCTTGATTTGATCAGCAATTTTCACAGCTTCATCATTCCTCATTTGTTTGTGAAAGATGTGAAATGACCTTCCAACAGATAAAAAGCTGAGTGACATATACATCCCACAGTACGTATGGATGCAAGCCCTACTGAAATAGTGCTTGTTTGCTTTTTAACAGTGCAGGAGACTGAAATGACAATTATAATTTCATAAGTTCTTTTTACACTGTTTTTGCTATGATTTTGGTCAGAATGAGCAAAAGCGAGCCTCAGAGAATTTGCTGGTCTTGTGGAAGATTCACCTCTGAATCAGCTTTCACACTGCCACGAAAACTACATTAAAAAAAAAAAAAAAGTCAAAACGCATAAAACCACCACAAAGATTACTGAGAAGCCTTTGTTCGAACCAGATCCACTTGTTCAGAAAATCCATTTATGCAAAATAAATCTTTCTGAAAACCACCTTGTTTTGAAATTCATAATGAAGGATCAAGGTAAACGCATATTTGAATTTCAAATACACACAAATAAATGTGCATATCTGTAAAAAGTGTGTCAACTTTACAGGAACCTCAGAAGTTTTACCCATATATGTCAACACATAGGTGCTATATGATTCTGACAAATGAATATTGTTCTTCAGTTCTATTGATTAATTAATGTAATGCTATTAACTCATCTGTAAAATAGATAATAATAGCAATTTTAAATAGTTATTTCTTTGAGAAACTGAAACTGCGAGGCTTCATGACTGAAGTAGAGATCATAGTGATGCAAAAGTCACCATTAACCTCAGCAAGGCCAGGGTTTCTTTCTGTAAGTCAGCGGCAGAGTTAAAAGATTCCTGGAGTCATGACATACAGTCTTCAGTTTTAATAACTACTAAAGCCATCAAAAATAATAACTCGATTCTTTTTCATATTATTGGTGCAGGCAGCCATCCAACACTAAGCTTCTGTAGTAGGTTGCCTTCAATTATTAAGCAGCAAAAGGTGGCAGGTCTTTATCAGGAACAGAGATGAAAGAGAATACTTTGCTTTAATACAAGAAGGGAGAGACATGTTGCTGAACATAATGAACTGTATACTATGTGGAATACATCATAATGGGCTCTTTATTTGGGTTACATGTGGAAGATGAAACAAATATGTTCATACATTCCAGAGGCATCTTTTCAAAACTTCAAACCATCTCATTTCATTCACTTTGGATAATACTTTACATCTGACAAAGCATGAGATCATTCGGCAGATTAGGTCACATTGCCTATTTGAAGACGTTATGGATTATTCAAAGGAGAGAGACTTACATGCCCTGAAAACTGTAAGTAAAAGTAAAACATTCATGACAAAACCCCTGGCTGAGTTCTGCAGCATTTCTTCGGTAAGTCTCCCGGTGACACACAGCAGAAAGCCACTGCTGCAGGACTGAGAGCTGCAGTGCCCTGGCCGAAATGCAAGAGCTGCGCAAGTGCAGCTGTCTGTCAGCAGGCATGCTCTTCCAACTTTCTGTGAGGGCAGAGGGTTGGTAATGGTCCTTATGCACCTGATAGCTGTCATTACAGCTACAGATAAGTACGAAGCACCCTAAAAAACAAAAGCCATGGGTCAACACTTCACTGGTGTTTACTTCATGGAATGTTATTTACTTCAGTACAACTGACTACACCATATGTAAGACAGCAGGCACTGTTTGACCTGTGAGACTTAAAGACTAACTGAAAACAAGGCTGTTGAACAAATAAAATAAAAAAAAGGTACTGTCTTCAACATTTCTGAAGTGTTTTGACTCTGAATCTTCAGAACAACTACCCACATTTTAAAGTTTAACTTCAATGGTACAAAATGATGTCACGAAATACAGACATTCAACAAGACTTACAATTGTGCCTCATGTCTAGAATGTGATTATAAGAGTTGGCCAACTGCAGCACCATGTAGACATTAACAGTAGAGGATACAGATGGTTTCTGCCTAGCATTTGTTTGTAATAATAAAGTGTAAGTCAAGTTGCATTTTGTGCTGCATTTTAAACAGCTGCATAAGAGCCAGTACAAAATCCAAAACCAAGTATGACTTGAAATATAACACTGCTTTGCTTTTCTCAGAAACAGTCAGTGAACTGGAGAATGTTTTGATTACTTTAACTCGATATCGTTTGTACATCTTGGCTTTCTAAGAAAATTAGACTTGCAGCTCATGCTTTTCCTGTCTGTCATTGAGCTCCCCTCTCCTCCACCAACTGACTAATTGCAAAGGAACCTGACGAGCACAGAAGTCTCAGGGATATTAAATTCCATGTTTTGTTAAAGGAGACAGATGAGCAGCAGAAAAACTTAAGTGCTCAGAAGAGGGAAAAGCAGGAAGAGTCCATTCATTATATGCTCAGTTTGCTGAGCAAGCTGTCCATGCATCACTCCAAATCAGCTACAGCATATGATTTTACACTTCTGGCACGGGCAATGAAAAATCATAGTAGGCATGAATAGCTCCTGAGGGCATTGCAATTTGGGCACAGATAATGGAGAATTGCTTTACTTCGATGTAATGGATGTCACCAACAAGAAACAATATTTGGTAATAACTGCCGGTGATGGAAGAACTTGTCTAAACACCTACTTCTTCACATAACAAACTTCCGATACTTAAAGTAGTCACAGATGCAAATATGGCATGTTTACTGTCACTGCTACTTCAGCATGTCAGAATACACCCAGCTGAGCACACTAAGTGTTCAAACAAGCATTCAAATAAGGAAAGTTGAAGACTAGTAAAGAATTGCTCCTCTGGCTATTGGACCACAGACCCTGGCTACACCATTCCCTGATGATTCAGATCACACAAACATTAATTCACGTTCAGGCTCTCTTTTGGAGTGAATAACCTAGTCCTGAAACAAAATACGGTAAGATTATGGAGACAGTTTGCTCAAAGACCTCTTCTAAAAGACAGCTGGACCAAGACTTTACTGGATTAGGCTGCCATCACCTTACACAACCCTCAACTTAATCCTGGGGATTTGCACCCTCTGATTTCTTCAAGGCTCTTTCTCCACACGTGGGGTATGCTGGAGTTTCATATAATAAAATCAATGTCCCAGTAGCTGTATTACAGCTGTCTCACTACTTCAGGTAATTTAAAGTGAAATTCCCCTCTCCTCAGTTAAATAGTAGGGCCACAGAGGGACCAGAGGAAACCAAGGGCCAAGTGTGGACTTCAATTTTTACGAACCTTCTCTGGCTTAACAGTTAGAAGATGCTTTTTATCATGGGCAAGCTCAGTTACCCTGACACTTAAGTATGTAAAAACACCCAGGAAATGAGAGTTCGATGTTTTTTCTCTTCCTTCCCTCCTCCACCCCAAAATGAAAGGTAAGAGATAACAAGAAACAATTCTTTCCAGCATGTGGCAGCTGAGACATAAACAGATGCAGAGCAATTTTCTAACCATTCCAGACAGTGTCAGACATGGACTAGATCTCACCTCTTCTCAAAATACATTTCACTTGTACTAAACTGAGACATACATTTCATGTTTTTTTCCATTACTGCAGCTCCATGGGATCTAGCATGAGGTTTTGCAGATATGGGCAGTGAGGTCACTTAAATGAAATCTTTACATAAACTCCATAACTCCTTTACACAGACGTCGTTCTTCCCACACACAAAGAGTACACTTTGGCTTGTATCTGTGCTATGTGTGTATCTGTATGGTTAAGGACTTAATAAAGGCTCTCTGTCAACAAGGTGACAGGAGCAAGACTGAGGTACCTTGTTAGAGCTATGTGAGAGACCACATCTGCACAGCATTAATCTCTATTCTGGTTTGTCTCACTCTGGTGCAACAAAGAAGTCAAGGAATGAAATATAACCCAACTAAGGCTAAAAGAAAACTCATAAAGTGTGGATCATTCTGCAGTATCAAGAATGAAGCAGATGGCAGAGTTTTCTGCTTGTTTATCCTCTTCTTGGTGTTGTGGATTATAGTTTATGTCTGAGACAACAGTCAAATTTGATAGTAGTGAGGCTTTTGTTTTTCTTCTGTGGCAAAAATGGACTCTGATGTAATTCATGATTATGTATGTCACAGCTATCTTCCTACAGCAAGTAACATTACTAATGGTTAAAGTGAAGATATTCTCGAAGTATTTGTAAAACAATGAATGAAAAGACTGATAAGAATATGTACGCCATGCAGCTACATATTTCTGGGTAATATAAGCAACCAGCAAAGGAAGATCCTTCCAAGGAGAATCTCCTAAGGAAATTAGCTATAGATTTTTAGCCATGCTCTACAGAATAAAATACTGTGACTTCGCTAATTCACTGTTTGTTATCCCTGAGATTCATACTCCTTCAGCTGTCATTATTAACATGTGACTCCCACAGAGTTTGAATATAGCATTAAATTGCAATTTGGAGGCACCACACAAGTTGTGCATGAAGTTCTGCTTAATTCCTGAGAACTGAGGTGTTGAACCAATTTCCACTCCTACATTTGTGATATTCTGTAGCAACGATTTTCAGTTAATGATAACCCTTTTTAATACCCTGTTTCCTAAAAACAATACTGATGTCTCTTTAGCTTTCCTCACTTATATGTTTGCATAATATTAAAGAACCACGTAATTTTTGCCAGCCTTGATACAAGCACTATCTCCCTTCCACCTTCCTCTCTACTTCCTCTCCCTGAATTCCTCACAATGTTAGTAGGTGAAGCAATTAAAATATTTAAATCTTTTTATAAAGACGCAGGAAAATATGCAAAGAAGGAGAGTAAAATAATTTGAAATGTAAGCTACTAAGCAAGGTTTTCGTCTTGACTGTAACCAGGTGTTCTAGTTTAAGATAATCCTAAAACACAGAAGCACTTCTGATACACTACGTCATCCCAGGCTTTTAGCAAGACACACAATTTGCCTTTTTTTCCTTCTCTCAAATCATTGGTTCAGTACAAACCTGCTTCTGGCACTGTGGCACTGGGAGGTGTCCTGCTCTCTGACAGCACAATACAAAGCAGGGTTTGCACATCCCAGACTCCATCCTGCACGGGGTCACACAGCCCAGCAGAGAGCTTATTTGTACCTTGGGGGATCTCTTTGAGATAAATTGTCCAAAAATCACCACACTGAACATTGCCCTCAGTTTCCATTCCATTTCCTACTGTAAAATCTTTCTGGGGAATATTTCCCTCTCTTTCACACTACCATAAAGCATTTAATAATCTTCCACTGACAGGAGTCCTGCTAATGGGCGGACAGTCTCTGGGATACTCCAAGTCTTGGTTTCAAGCCATTTATGAAGGTGGGAAGGATGCAGAAAAACAGAACCATCAGCCTCTGTCTCTGCCTTTTACATGCAACCTTGTCTGGAAAAAGGCATGGACAGATAAATTAGGAGGTGTGCTGAGACCTGGCAAACCTTTCTCTCCACATGGCTTTGTAAAATACTGATTTCAGTGCCCCACTGAACGTTGGCTGACACCTGTGGTGCAAAACCCCTTGCTTACTAATGTTTTCTTATTGAAGAGAATACACTCAAAAGCAGGAGCGCAAATAAATAATTTTGTGAACAAATCTGACACACAAGCAAAGGGTACCGGTAGGGCTCAGTGATGTTCAAAGTAACAGCTGAAACTGGGGTCATGTTCATGTCCTCTCAAAACCCTGTTCCTACCAGGCCCTCTCCCATGGAGATGATGGGTGGTGACGGCAGGGAACCGGGGAAGAGAAGGGACAGCATCTGGGATGTGAAAATTCATTCTTTTCAACTCAGCGGCTGTGACACCGTTATTGCGTACTGCCTTCACAGTCTTCACTCACGGCCTTCAGAAAAGGGTTGACAAGCAGATAGTCCCCTCGTTATTTTGTCCACTGACAAAGCACAATTTCTGAATACCAACTGTATGCCCTTTGAATTTCTGTCTTTCAGCAGACCTTGAGCATAGCTTTTTTTCCTTTAACTTCTGCTGAATTTCATAAGGAGTTTTATGTTGTTTTTGACAAGTAGTACAGAGCTGTGCAGAAAATCACTGGGCTCTCCCCTGGGAGGGTGAACCAGACACAGAGGAAATAATTTTTATTAACTTTAGCCCTGAGGAAATCCTAGAAGAAAGGTGCAAGCATGGTCCGTGCTCTGTGCAGGGAGAAATTATGAAATTCAAGAATGCTTGGTAGGCAACAACATAGAAAATATAGTTATCCAACTGTAACAAGCATCTGCTATGTATTTTTCAGAGATTTTAACTTGGCAAAATTTGAGCCTTATTGTCCGTAAGAAAAGACGCACTTGAAAAGTGGGAGGGACCAACCTCTGCTCCAGAGGATAAAGAATGAAGCTTGTTAGTTAAACACACAGTAGCGTTTTCATTCCTAAACAGTTGATTTTTTCTAAAAGAAACAGCTTGTGTAGGCATGGGAATCTTTAGCCCACATATTTAGTTTAGATAAACTTGTGGCTGAAAACAAAAATCTTCTGAAGGAAAATAACACTAAGTAAAGGTATCTCTCTAGGCAAACACTGGGGATTAAATTGTCCTCTCATTTTCACCGGTGGAAAAGCTCTTTGAAGTAACTGCGGTTACATAGAATTCGTTGCTAAATAACTGAAGGCAAAATCTCGTCACGGTAATCCAATTGGTTTTATCTGATTTATCAAGACAAGTCGACCTTGTCGTATTATAACTGTTTATAACTGTATATAACCGTATTATAACTGTTACATTTTTACATGGCAGTGAGGTTTTTCTGAATTATCCTTTTCTTAAGATGCAAAAGTTATGTTTACAAAATTATATATATATTTATGCATGTGTGTGCCCGTGCATTCACAAGGAATGTCATGTACTACTCTAACATTACCAGTGCAGCACTAATCTTACACAGTGAGAAAATGGAGAAAGAAAGTATAACAGATCAGTTTCTGCTTCATTTCGCAAAAGAAAAGCTCTGATGTACAAAATATATCAAAGGTAGTAGGTGAAACAAAAAATGTTTTTAAAGTTGTCTAAGGGATACTATAAAGACTTCCATTCTGTGATGAAATTTAAGTTTAGGAATTATGTTCGATATATGCTGAAACTCTGCCCACTCAGATTGGTTAACTTTGTGAAAGGTTGCCTGTCAAACGCTTTGTCAGTGATAAAAAACAGACAGCCAGTAAATCATCTCCCCAATATAAACACCAACTAAAAATAAATAAATGTCTGCAGCAGAATGCCAGCCTGATGTTCCATAAAGACGAATGTTATAAACCATGAAGCAAACTAAATATTGATGACAAGAAATCTGTAAAAAGAGACAGTAGCTTATGGTCAAATTAGTAAACTGTTAGTAAAACCAGGGAACTGAACAGTCAATAGAAAAAAAAAGCAGAGTCTTTTAAAATAAAAATTGCAGCAAGTTAACCCTGTTGTGACCAACTATAAACCACTGGAAAATATCTAGAAATATTTGAAAATTGCACCATGCAGTGCAAACTCACTCAGTGTGAGTCTCAGAAGCACTTCTTTTCATACGTTTATTCTTTTGAGAACATTGTTCATTATGTTTGTCATTACTTGGTTTTAGCTTGAAAAAAAACCATAGACTTCCCATAAGGACTGTTTTTTCATGGTGCTAGAAACATGTAGTTTCTGGAAACATACACTTAAAAGAAACATACACTGGAAGCAGCTCCTATGAAAGTGGTGTGACTTGGTTCTCATCTGAAACAAATACAGAAAAAAAGGACAAAAAGGAGGTGAAATGGTAGAACGCAGGGAGGAAATAAGGTAAAATGAAAATATGGAGCAAACAAATTGCATTTGCTAGTACACAGCATCTAAGCTTTACATGAAAGTTACTGGACCTTTTCACTAGCCTTAAAAAAGAATGAGAAAGATACGTAATTAAGATAGATGACAGGTTATATAGGTTAATGCACAACATCCCAGTTTTAACTACAGCAAGTTATTGGCTTTTTTATTCAATTTAAAAATTAATGAAATGGGAAAATCACATGGAAAACACAAATGAGAAAACCAGAGGAAATGAAAGGCGCTGGAGCAACGAGGAGCCACGCGAGCGGGGAGGTGGAAGCTGCGCGGCAGGGCCGGGAGGGCAGGAGGGCAGCGAGAGAGCTGAGTCACGCAAGGATGATAAATCCCTGACGTGACAGACGGCAGGCGGCAGCGAGACACAGACAACTGCACAGCAGACAGCGACGAGCAGGAAGAGGTCAGAGATGGTAGAGACAAAAATCCCCGGGATACTTTAAATTCCTTTTTTTTTTCATTTAGCATCACAGCCGAAGATCTGAAGACAAGCAGCATGGGATGCGTCGAGCACATGTTGTTCACTCTGTGTTTGTTTAAAATCCCACATAGTCTCCACTTTTGGCATCAGGGCTCTTAGGTCTAAACAGGCTCTCAGGTTCAGGAGTGAGGGATCTGCAGTCTGGTGGCAGCACCTCCCAGGTTCTGGCCTTCTGGGAAACCTCATGAACACACAGTGTGAAATCAGTTATCAAGCCACGATCTAAAAATCATTTTAGTTCATGAAATGGAAGCAATAGAAGCCTAGGCATGGAAGTACAATGTACAAGCACTTTTCTGGTGGGTACCATGACATCCTGCAAATCTTCACTGGGGTCCCTGGTGTGACGTTTACTGGGAGAAGATCTGTGCCTGCCAGCTTATCCAAACCGTGCTGCCCTGTGCGAAATGCCTTGTGCGGGCGATGAAGGCTCTGCAGAGACACCATTGCAGCATTAAAGCCCAGGTTAGTTTCCTGCTTACTCCTGGTTACTTTGCTCATTTTGCTCACAAAATTTTTGCATAGAAATGTTAAGATGCATTTGGCCAGGCATGGACGAGGGGAAATGCTAGCACTGGAAACACATTTATCTCAGGTGGTTGGGTTTTGTTTGTTTTTGTTTGGTTGGTTAGGTTTTTGGGTTTTTGTTGTTGTTTGTTTGTTGTTGTTGTTTGTTTGTTTGTTTCGATGTGGTGTGCGGTTTGTTTTTTTTTTTTTTATTTGAAAAGGCAAACAACGGGCTCCACCCAAAGATCATCCCTTTACAACCAACACAGCCTTTGATTTTCCCGGGAACTTCCCGAACAAGCACACACATTTCCAAACGGTCCCACTCCACCCCCAAGGTCAGCCCTCCCCAAAACGAGAATGCTCTGGGGTCGTGTTCCCGGCCTCAGTCCCCTCCGTCTCGCTTTGGGTCCCGCCACCCAACACCACCCGCACCTCGGCAGCTGCTGCCACCGCGCCCCCCAGGCTGCAGCGCCCCGGGCCGCCCCCACAGCCGCCCCGCTGGGCCGCCGCGNCGGCTCCGTTGTGCGGCCCGTCCCGCTGCCGAGGCGCCCAGCCATGTGGAGCCGGTACCGGGCCGCCGGGGGGCTGCTGAGCCGTGGCCGGTGAGGGTGGGGAGGGAGCTGGAGGGAGCGGGCCGGGGTCCCCGCCAGTCTTTTCCCCGCCGGTCCTTTCCTTGCCTTGGCCGGCCTCTCCGCCGGGGAGGCGGCCCGTCCTCCGCTGCCCCGGGCTCCGCCGCGGGCCTGGGCGAGCTCCGCGCTGCAGCCGGCTCCTCGGCCGAAGGGCTGTAGCGTTGTGCCGTGTCCCTGACAGGGACCCGGAGGCCCCGAGCGGGCAGCTGGGAGCCCCCGCTCCCCAGGGGCCGCGGGGCTGGGCGGCTGGCCGGCCGTCCTCCCCCCGCTGCCTCCGTCCCAGCGCGGAGGTGAGGGAGCGGGCGGAATGGGGTCTCGTTCGCTGCTGTAGCACCGCTAGTGGGGGTGTGTTGGGTTTAAAGAGAAATGTTATTTCAGGTCGTTGGTGCAGAAGTCGTGGAGGTGGAGGAGCGTTCCGGCTGACGAACGAGCGCTGCGGTACCGGGTGGGCGAGCAAATCCACGGGTTCACTGTGGAGCAGGTGAGCGTCACCCTTTGCTTATGTTTCCTCTGTGTTTGTATAGATAATTTTCCTTTGGTTGGAAGGCACCTGAGTGAGGCCAGGAGTTTCCACGCTAAATATTTGCAGAGCAGCTCTGTTTGGACAGTTAAAAAATGATACAGTAGTTACTTGTAGTTATTCAGGTTGAGGGAGTTGGGGTTGTTCAGCCTGGAGAAGTCTCTGGGGAGACCTTATTGTGGCCTTTCAGTACTTAAAAGGAGCCTATAAGAAAAATTTTTTGAAGGCTTTTTTGAAGGGCCTGTTATGACAGGACAAGGCGTGATGATTTTAAACTAAAGAGGGAAGATTCAGGTTAGACATGAGGAAGAAATTTTTTACACTGAGGGTGGTGAAACACTGGCTCAGGTTGCCCAGGAGGTGGTAGATGCGCCATCCCTGGAAACATTGAAGGCCAGGCTGGACAGGCTGTGAGCAACATGATCTGGGTGAAGATGTCCCTGCTCATTGCAGGGTGGTTGGACTGGATGAACTTTAAAGGTCCCTTCCAACCCAAACTATTCTATGATTCCTCTGCAAGCGAATTCTTAAGGTAACATTAACACATGTAGCTATGGGGAGCTAACCCTCCTAGCGTAAATAATGCACCCCAGGAATTTGTGTCTGCTACAGATGTTGGGCATTCACTGTGGTCTTCTAGAAATCCTGACAGGTAGCTGAACTTCACTGTGTGCTGTTTTGTGAAAAAACATTCAAGTAATAGTTTGTTTCCTCATCTGCTTTTAATACCTTTGTTAAGAAGCTGCAATGGAAATATGATGTGAAACTTCTTTTTACTTTTTTTTAAAAAAAAGCAGAAGCAGAGAGTCAAGGTAATTTGCAAAACATAATTGCTAGTGACAGAGCTAGCGGTAGAACCGGGTTCCTTGATTTTTCTTTTGCTACCCAGAGCACTGACATTTGAATATATGCCTTTTCTTTGTATTTCTGATCAAATTGTTCTGGTCTTAATGTCTGTACCAGAAGAGTATAGTTCTTTGGTTGTAGTGCATTTGAATTGTGGTTTTTTTCAAACTGTATTTTCCATTTACATCTTTTATTTGCCCCACAAATTATAGAAGAAAGAATTTAATACTGTATATGATGGTATTATGTGCAGGATCAGCAAACTGATCATTGCTATATCATCCGTGATTTATTTGACCTAGTTGCAGTCACAGTGTAACACAGATGTTTTCTTCAATGCAGGTGACAGCTGTTCCTGAGCTGTTCCTGACTGCAGTGAAGCTTAGTCATGATGGAACAGGAGCCAGATATCTACATGTGGCACGGGAGGACTCCAATAACCTGTTCAGGTAAAACATTTTTATATATATATATCTCACATTCCATCTCAGTATCACCTTGTGGTTTCTAAATTGTAATCCAGATTCATAACTGGATTTTTCTGTGATAACAAAGACAATTACACTTCCGTTGTGGGACTTCCTTGGAGTTTTACAGGTTGGAACAGATGTTGTGAGGTCTGTTGTTCAGTCTGCTGCTAAAAACAGAGTCAGCACTTAGTTCAGATGAGGTCTTCAAACATTTGTCCAGGTGAAAACTTCCAAAGACGGAGATTCTACAACCTCTCTGGGCAACCTGTACCCAATGTCTGACTGTCTGTATGGTGCTATCTTTAATATCAAGTTAAAGCCTCCCTTGTGTCTATTTGTAAACAATGTCTCATGTCCTTCCGTGATGAATATTTACGCAAAGAACCTGTCTTCACTGTAAACTCCTTGTAGATATTGAAAGGCAGCTGTGGAGTCCCTTCACCTTTCCTTCTCCAGGTTGAATAAACCCAGTTTCTTCAGCCTCTTTTCACAGGGCATGTGCTCCAGCCCCTGACCGTTTTTGTGGCTCTGCACTAACCTCCTACAAATTTATTATAATCTCTTCTGTATTGGTGAGCCTAAAATCAGACTTTACAATAAATTGCCTTATATTCGCAAAATGTCAACCAGTTCTTTTAACCATAATCTTCCATGAAGTTTTTTTCTGAGCCTTTTGGCTAAAAAAGAAATGTTTTTAGTTATGTGCTGAAAACTGCTGTCTCATCTCCAGAAATAGAGGTGCAGAGGTCCTACACCCTCTAGAAGACCTGGCCGCGCATTCAAGAGTCTAAAGAACTTGATAACTCTATATCCTGCTGTGAGCCATGTTAGTTACTAGACAGTGAGAATGTTCCCATAAATCTCAGCTGCAGGCAGGAGGTGAGTGGGCTTCTCAGCGCTAATAACCATGTTCCTCTCTGTGCTCTCTGTCTTGCAGTATCCAATTCCGAACCACTCCACTGGACAGCACAGGGGTCCCACATATCCTCGAGCACACTGTGTTGTGTGGTTCTCGAAAGTATCCTTGCAGAGATCCGTTCTTTAAAATGTTAAACAGGTCACTGTCCACTTTCATGAACGCGTTCACAGGTGAGTGCAAAGTAAATAATACAACTTAAAATGCATGAGTTTTTATTGCAGTAGAGCTGTCTGTCGGCTCTCCTTAATTTCCCTTTGGAGAACCATTATTATTAAGTGTGAATGTTCTGAGTGAGAGATTAGAAAACTAACAAGGCAAAGCAACAAAATAGATCCTGTTTGTTTTGCAGCTACAAAGTCCCGGTAGAGCTGGATCTTTGTAGTATACAGCAATGCATTTAGTTATTTATATGTATTGCAAAAAATAATTGCAGCATTTGAGAGATGAGAGATTAGATATAAACAAGGGCAAAATGCATCTCAGACTTTCTACAATTCTGATCTTTTTGTGTTTATTTATATGCAGCTAGTGATTACACGCTCTATCCATTTTCAACCCAAAATCCCAAGGATTTTCAGAATCTCCTCTCGGTGTACTTGGATGCGGCTTTTTTTCCATGTTTGCGTCAACTAGATTTCTGGTAAGATGTGGACAGGTTGAGCTGTATGCAAACCTTAAATTAAAAACCAAAACCAAGCCCAAACCTTCAAACTCCCAACACTTCCTCTTATTAATTTTTTCAGGCAAGAAGGTTGGAGGTTAGAACATGAGAACCCAGCTGACCCCCAGACACCTCTTGTCTTCAAAGGAGTTGTTTTTAATGAAATGAAAGGGGCATTTGTAAGTTTTGTGAATTTTGTTTTAAGATCTTCTATGTGGTGAAGTGGCTTAAGCTGCAGGTTATCAAGAGTATTATTGGACCAGAGATTTCCATTTATCCGTTGTGAAATTTAAGTTCTCAGTAAAGTCAGCAATCTGTTACATGGTTATTCTTAAAATTAGCCTGTTGAAAGTTTGTTTACATTTAAAAAATCACCTTTCTAATGGATTTTATTGTAGAATTTTCTTTTAAATTGACATAATGTAGCTACTTTTACGCAACTGCATGGGACTACAGAACAAAATGCTTATATGAAGAAGGGCTCTGAGGTCTTATTATTGAAGACCTTTTATTTTTAAAATGTGTTTTGATGACTTCTACTGAAATGTATTTTTTTCCTCTTAAGACAGATAATGAGAGGATATTTGCACAGCACCTGCAGAACAAAATCCTTCCTGATCACACTTATGGTGTAGTATCTGGTGGAGATCCGTTATGTATTCCTGATCTCACATGGGAGCAGCTTAAACAGTTCCATGCTACGCATTATCATCCAAGCAATTCCAGGTATCTGGTTATATACCCTGTTTCCCCAAAAATAAGACAGGGTCTTATACAATTTTTGCTCCAAAATATACTTACTTTTTTACATGTATAGCTGCCTGGACCATATTTAAATTGACTTTTTTTTATGAACTGTAGCTAGGGCTCTTTTTTTGGAGTATGGCTTAAATTTCAGGCATCCTCAAAAATCATGCTAGGGCTTACTCTTGGGATAGGTCTTATTTTTGGGGAAACAGAGTAGTGAGTTGACAGTCTGTTGGTATTTTAGTGAAGGAAAACCAGCGATACAGTGTTTCCATGTGTATTACCAGCAACTTTGACAACCTATGCACTCCAGCAGGTAAGACAGCATTGAAGTAAGGAATTTGCTCTAGGGAGAGAAGTGTGAGTTGGAAAGCAGAGGCTGCAGAACGAGAGATGGCTGATTTTCTAGAGTACGTCTGCCTGCTTGATTATGGGGATTTGTTTGGGGGATTTCTGTTTACAGGTGATTTGCTTTTAACTCATGGGTTCAGGGGAAGTGGAACATATTTAATAAGTATTTGCCAGTAATGTTAGGGAGTTAAGATACAAGTAACACAGATGTGTCTAGGGGTTCCTGTTCTCCTTGAAGTCAACACAGATTAAGAGTTATAGAAAGAAGTTACACGTGAATGGCTGTTTGCTCCTAAATCACACGTTACTGTATCAGGTACTAAATAATGGATATCCAGTAGACTCGGATACTAATTCTGTTGATACTGATAAGGTCTCTAAGCTAAAATTCAGCTTGCTTGAAAATTTGAGGGTGATATGGAGGGAAGTCTATAGCATCATTGTTTCTTCTGAACTGATTTTGTGGTCAATCTGTTACTCTGGTTAATTCACTTATGGAACATCAGCTTGTGTTGTGATAGTGAATTTACCATCCTTTGTTTTTCTCGTCATCCCAAATATTCTGTTGTACCTGTGTTTAGATTTTAATTGGGGAATAATATTCACCTGAGACATACCTCGTCCTCATATTTAATCCAGCAAAGCCAGTGATGTGTCTTATAGATATGGGAGTGCACTTTGGTAGTCTAACCCACAGAACCAGCTGTGTTTTATAGATCAGTTGAGATCATCGTATTCTATACATTATGTGTGAGAATTTCATCTTCTGAAACTTTAGAGCACTGAGATTCTAGCTTCAACTACTAATATTTTTTCTTAGAACATTGTATATTGCTGCAACTAAACACATTCTTTTTGTGGACTCCAAAGTGTGAAACAGAAGCTGAAAAATGTGGGATTTTGCCAGCAGATCCAGGGGTTTTATGTATATGGCACACTGGTAGGCCTTTAACCTAGGTACCTTAGAAAGCATGTTCCCTTCTTGATCTAACTGAATCACTGGAAATCATGTTGAATTTGGAATATAATAAAAGCTTTTACTGTAAATTTAATGTAAAACCTAATGCTTAATCCCAATCTTTCGTTTGAAATGCAGATTTTTCACTTATGGTAATTTTCCACTGGAGCAACATTTGAAACAAATACATGAGGAAGCACTGATAAAATTTGAAAGAATTGAATCAAATACTGACATCCCAAGACAGAAACTCTGGGAAAAGCCTGTAAGTAAAAAAAAAAAAAAAAAAAAAAAAAAAAAAAAAAAAAAAAAAAAAAAAAAAAAAAAAAAAAAAAAAAAAAATGAAATTGAAACAAACAAGCAGAAACAGTGCACATCTGATCTTGGAGTTGCAGAAACTGAATATAACAGGTTAATATTTTAGCCCAGCCTGCTGAAATTGTTTTGTTTGTTTAGAAGGGTGTTTGTTTGAATGTGCTGAAGTGTTTTTATTTTTTGTTAAAACGAGGGGAAAAAACTACATCTCCTTTTGATTTTCAGTAATGTAAACATTGCATGCAGTTGTTTATTTTTCTTATTTCCAGTTTTCAAGTCTCTCAGGATTTGGAGCATTGAATTATTTATTAATGGAAAGCATTTAGAGCTACTTATAAAAATATGGATAGTTATGTGTCAGGAAATATGTCCTCTAATGGTACCTAAACTTCCAAACATTGCTATGAAAAATAGCTTTTTCCATCCTCCTCCCCTCCCACCCACCCGTCTCCTTCCTGGCTTGTTCAGAAGCTTGAGTGTTTCTTTGAAACCCAGCTCAGAGAGTTGATTATGGCCAGATTTTCTTGATCAGCTACTCTGTTTCTCCACTTGTAAAAGCTGAGCTATGACTCATATTTTTCACTATAACCTTTGTTTGTGTATTTACTTATGAATATTGAGCTTACTCATGAGTATCTGTAAAATGATTTGAAATCTTCAGAAGAAAGATGCTATGAAGATGCAAGCAGTCATTTTTTCATTTGTAACTTCTGCTCCGAATTTAGTCTGCATCAAATGTATTTATAATATTTTACAGAGAGAACACAGTGTAACATGTGGCTTAGACTCATTTGCTGCTGATCCTTCCAAGCAGACAACTGTCAGTGTCAGCTACTTGTTGACAGAGTAAGTACAGCAAAATGAAAATTCTGAATCAGAGGCTCATTTTGGAATGATACAAGTGTATTTTGTGTCCCCCAATCCCTCTTCATAAATGTTAAATAATGCCATGGGAAAGCTAGACAAAGCCTCCTTTAGTAGGTGTAAGTTTAAGTACTAAGCAGAATTTTTCTTATCTTTAGCAGATAGATATAAGGAAAATCACCCCTTATCTTACAGAACTGTTCAGTGGATTAGAGTTTTGGGAATGCCAGCTTCCTGTATTTCACTTTCCTGCCATGTGCAAGCTTTTCTGTATGACCCTACTACTAACCTTATCCTTGCAGCCCAATTTAACTTGCTTTACTGCTAATTATAATAAGTGGAAGACTCAGGGCCAGTTCAGTAAGCTTTGGTGCAGTGTTTGTAATTGGCAATTATTTCTCCCTTGCTGCCTCTATATTGTTTTGTAGCAGTAATTCATCTGAAGCGAACTTGGCGATGTTGGGTGTCATATATTTGTAGCCTGATGGTTTTTATGGGCTGTTAAATTTTTTCCAGTATTACAGACACTTTTGAAACATTCACGCTAAGCTTGTTGTCTTCACTGTTGGTTGATGGGCCAAATTCTCCTTTCTACAAAGCCTTGATTGAGTCTGGTGTTGGTACAGATTTTTCTCCTGATGTTGGGTAAGTGTTGAAATTTATATTTCATCCCAATAAGCAATATTTGAAAAGTTACAAGCCACTATTAAGTTGAGAGAAGTCATCTCTCATACAGGCAATTTATACCAGAATAGTCTTATTTTAACATTAAAATATCTTAAGAGTTTCTACTGATGAATTGTAAAGCATTCTGAAATGTAATTTTGGCTTGTCAAAATAATTCGATAAAAGCTATGCTAGTTTAAACAAAGGTGTAGTGTTTAAAGCTTATTATCAGGAAAAATGGGTAGATGAAAACATTGTATACTTTCAGTGCCCTTACTTACCTGGGGTTTCCATCTTGGTCGTTTGATATTACTCAGAAGAGTTTGCTAGCTTTTCTCTGTACTGTGTTACCTTTGCTTTTTTCATTTAATTCCGTGATTTAGTAGTAGGTAGGAGTTGTGGTTTAACCCAACAGGCAGCCAAGTGCTGCTCAGCTGCTCGCTCACCCCCCACCCTGTGGAATGGTTGAGAGAATTGAGGAGGGGAAAAAAAACAAAAAGTGAAACTTGTGGTTTAAGGTAAAGACAGTTTGATAGGACAGAAAGCGAAAATGACAATAATAATAGAATATACAAAACAAGTGATGCACAGTGCAATTGCTCACCACTTACCTACCAATGCCCAGTTTGTCCCCGAGCAGCAATTGCCACCCCCCAGCTGACAGTTTATATAGTGAGCATGATGTCATATGGTATGGAATATCCCTTTGGCCAGTTTGGGTCACTTGTCCTGGCTGTGTCTCCTCCCAATTTCATGTACACTTCCTTGCTGCCAGAACATGGGAAGCTGGAAAGTTCTTGACTTAGTATAAGCACTGCTTAGCAACAACTGAAACATCAGTGTATTATCAACATTATGCTCATGCTAAATCCAAAACACAGCACTATACCAGCTACTAGGAGGAAAATTAACTCTGTCCCAGCCAAAACCAGGGCATTATGTTTGGCACAGATGTGCTTTTGTTGAATTGGGTGCCGTTAACTTGCCATGGCCTTGGGACAAAAGGGTATGTGTGTCTGCTAACACTTATTCGAGCTGCAGCTTTTGCAGCCAGTCCTCTGAGCTGGCCCCGCTCTGCGGGCAGGTGGATTCACTTCACCCAACCACAGGCTCAGCTGCTCGTTGTAGTTTGCCTTGATTGTCACCAGGAAGAAAGAGGCACTTTCAGGGCATGATTCATCTGACTGATTTTAGACTTCAGGGTGACAAAAATCGTGCCTTTGTCTCTACTGACTGCCTCAGATGTTTAAGCGGGAAACTTTAATATACTAATTTATGATTTTAGTGCCTCAGGATAGGTACTCTGCCTGGGTTGAACTGTATCTGTGTGGAGTCATGGGCCTCCTGTGTCATGCATGTCAGTGCCATGCAGACATTTTGATATCACAGGGCATGGCACTAGAAATCCCTGTTTAGACACTGAAGAAGTGATTCAGTTGTTGGATGTTTTGTCTGCTAAGCCTTTTCCAGGTTGGCTATATTAATACGGTGTTGAGACATAGAGTGAGTTTGCTTTAATTTGCCTTAGTGGCTGTGCTGGTGCATCAATCTAGAAGAATAAGTTGCAGTCCAGAGATCGATATTCCGGAATTCAACACCTGAGTCTGCCATTGAATTCCTTCTGTCGTTTTTAGACATGGAATAGTGGATGTTTAGAATAGATGAGCACCTCTATTTGTTGGCTTTGGTTAGAATTGCTACATGTGTTCTGTATTTCTGCAAGTGTCAATTTGTCTCTCTAAGGATGAGCTATTATGGTTAACTCTGTTCGGCAGTTTGAACAAAATTATCTTTCCTTTTTTTTAAGTACTGTTGAAAATAACTGCAACAAACATGGAACACTTCACATTCACCTCTTAGTTTACAAATACTGCTTCAAATGTACAAATTTAAAAGTACAGTTCCACTCATCTGCTTAAGTAGAATGTATGTGTTTGGTGTTACAGGCAATTAAAATTTTCACCTTAAAGAAAGAGTCTTCATTGCCTGAAAATACTTGCAGATGAATAAGAAGATGAACAGAAAATACTGACTTTTCTTCTGTAACTGCTTTTCTTTCTCTAATATCGTATGCCATATGTTCTCTTAACAGTGGCTACTACTACTGGAATTGAACAAAAAATGCTTTAAAGTTCCATTTCTTGCCACTTTGGTAATTATTTTTCTTTCTGTCTAGCTTTTAAAATCCTCTGTGTGTATGTGGAAATGACAGGTGGTTTTCCCCTTCTTCTGCCTTTGCTGGCAGGTTTAATGCTTAATTTCTAGTGCTTGTCACTGAGTCAGATATGTTTTATTCTAGGTTTAATGGCTCAACAAGAGAAGCTTATTTCAGCGTGGGTCTACAGGGTATTGCTGAAAGAGACATTGATACTGTGAAACAGATAATTGCTAGAACCATTGATGAAGTTATAGTGTAAGTAACATTAAATTTTTGAGAATACTTTTAGTTCTTTCATACAGTCTTTTGCAATTAGATAATAATAATATAATACTATACAGGCATTTATATGCCTTAAAAATTTAATGATATTAAGATAAATGCACCAAATAAGCAGTAGTATTGTTCAATACTCTTAAAACTTGTATCTGCTACTTCCTCTATTGCAGTGTGTTCAGCAGTGTAACCTTTGGGAGTTTAATGATATTAGTGCAGTTTCACTAAATGATACCTTGTGATAAGATTAGTTCATATCAGTTTTAATTCAGTGTGGAATACAGTATGTTGTAATTCTTCATTTATCAATATTGTAATTAATCTTCATAACTTCACTTGAAATGATTAATGTTAATGGATATGGTTTCCTTCTCTTATGCCCCCTTCTCAAAGGAAAGGATTTGAGGAAGACAGGATTGAAGCTCTGCTTCACAAAATTGAAATCCAGCTGAAGCATCAGTCTACAAGTTTTGGACTTGCCCTGACATCTGTAAGTCTGTATGTGTGCCCAGGTGTGGAGTTTTTTTTAGAAATGCATAAGAAAGCTACTGTCTACGTCTTTACGAAATACGATATTGATATGTAAAACTTTTCACTTAAGGGCTTTTCCTTTGTCATCTCATGTACATCTTTCTTCCTTCTTTTCAGTAGCCTTCAAACTGTCACTGGACTCCACACTGTAGGACTTAATCAGGCAGTGAACCTGTTGTCTTTGCCTGAATAATAGCTTTGATTGCACGAGCAGCAATTACCTCTGTAAGAGAGGCATGCCATACTGGCTCTTGGAACTCTATGGTTTGGCAAGATGCCTATGTATTTTTAAAAGTCAAATAGGACTGCTTTTTGTATGGAATTTAGGGTTGTACTGCTGTAATGAAATTTTAATATTCACAAGCGAAAATATACACTAATTCAATTCTTGGACTCAAATTTTGATACCAAAGCTGTATCAAAATTTTGGTACAGAGCGGTTACAGAAGGCACTTCCCACAGCAGAACGTGGTTTCTGAGAATTCTGCCAATTGTAATTTTGGGAATGCAGTATTTGCAGTCAGGCCTCACCGAGAGATCTTGATAGATTGGACCGCAGAGCAATCACAAACTGTATGAAGTTTAGCAAAAACAAATGTGGATTCTGCACCTGGGGTGATATGATCCTGGATATACATATAGGCTGGGGCATGAGGCTGGAGTGCAGCCCTGCAGAAAGGGATCTGTGAGTTTTGGTTGGTGGTAAGCTCAATATGAGTCTCATAAAGCTGAAAAGGGCCAACCATATCCTGGGGTGCATTAAGGACAGTATAGTTAACTGGTCAAAATAAGAGGTTGCCCCGCAACACTCAGTGCTAGTGTGGCCTCACCTCAAGATGAGGCCACAAAAGATGTTGAAGGGACTAGAGGGCATGACTTATGAGGAGCTGCTGAGGATACTAGGTTGGTTCAGCTTAGAAAAGAGGAGGCTGAAGCCTCATTCAACTCCCTCATGATGGGGAGTGGAGCAGGCAGTGCTGGTCTCTTCTGTTTTGTGTCAGGTAATAGGGCATGAGGCAATGGCTTCAAGCTGTGTCAGGGAAGTATAGAATGGTTATTAGGAAGGAGTTCTTCACAAGCAGGGTGGTCAAGTATTGGAACAAGTTCCCCAGTGTACTGGTGAGAGTTAAATGTCTTTATAGTAGTTTGTATGGAGCTGTGGTTTTGATTTTTGCTGACTGTGGTGCTGATAACTTGGGGATTTTCTGGTTACTGCTGAGCAGTGTTCACACAGCCTCAAGGCCCTCTCTGTTTCTTATCCCACCCCGCCAGCGAGCAGGCTGGGGGTGCACAAGAGGTTGGGAAGGGGACACAGCTGGGACAGCTGACCCAAACTGGCCAAAAGGGTATTCCATACCATATGACGTCATGCTCAGTATATGAAGCTGGAGGAAGAAGAAGAAGAAGAAAGGGGGGACATTCCGAGTAATGGTGTTTGTCTTCCCAAGTCGCTGTTATGCGTCATGAAGCCTGGCTTTCCTGGGGATGACTGAAGGCCGGCCTGCCGATGGAAGTAGCGAATGAGTTTCTTGTTTTGCTCTGCTTGCCCACTGCTTTTTCTTTACCTATTAAACTGTCTTTATCTCAACCCAGTATTTTTCTCACTCTTACCCTTCTGATTTCCCCTCATGTCCCACTGTGAGGGGGATGAGTGAGCTGCTGCGTGGGGCTGAGCTGCTGGCCAGGGTTGAATCGTGACACCAAGGACATGGTCATGGCCCCGAGCCTGTCTGTATTCAGGAAGCCTTTGGACAACACTCTATTTAGATATATGGTTAAACTTCTAGGATGTTTACTGAGAACGAACACTGAGTTGCTATACTGACACAATGGAAGCCTCGAATAAGTGGTGACTACTCTTATTTCAAGAAAATTAAATTGAGCATATTCTAAAAGAATTCCGTTCTTTAAAACACATTAGGGAGTTTCCACAGAACAGATAATAATAGATAGTACTGAAAAAGTGTGGAAGACTTGTGATACCTGCTTGTAAGTAAAGAGGTAAGAAAAGATAAGGTGGTGTTGAGAGTTCCAATACATTTGTTTTCCATACACCTTTAAAGGCTTTTTCTTCTAAATGTCCTGAGGGTTTTTTAATTTTGCTTTGGTTTATTTTTGCCCATTCAGACAGAGTAGAAATGGAGAAAGTTTTGACATCTTGCCCTGTGGCGTATTTGAAGAACTTTCAGTAGCGACTTAAGCAAACAATTGTCTTAAAGTAGAGAATAAATCTAGAATAAAAGTCCTTCCAAAAGAAGTATTCTGGGAATATTTCTGGTTATTTAGTACTTCCTTTCTCTGAAGTCTCATCAGTCTTATATGTTTGGCATACAATAAATGGGTAGACTATAAAATTTATATACTACTCTGCCTCTATTACCTGTTCCTTTTTTCCTTCTTTCTTGGGCTGAAAAATGGTTTTATTTTAAATAGGAGGGAGGAAAGAATATTAGAATAGATTTCCAGAATACAGATACACACACCTATTTAAAAAAAAAAAAGTTTGATACGATAAAATTAGAGGAGAGAATGGGGATAACACGGAACAGAAGTTGATGGAATAGTCTTTCAATCTGAACAAAGATTTCAGCTTTTTTTCCCCTCCAAATATATTGGAACTACTCATTATATGTCTGCTATTCAAATATAAATGGTAAGGTGGTTTTGGAACACAGATGCTGACAGTTATAGAAATGCTAATGGATTGTCCTGCTTACCTAATTATTTTTTCCCGTTCAGTATATAGCTTCCTGCTGGAATCAAGATGGGGATCCAGTGGAGCTTCTGAAGATTGCAGATAAAGTCTCTCGGTTTAGGCAGTGCCTTAAAGAAAATCCCACATTTCTTCAGGAGAAAGTTAAAATATATTTTAAGGTAGGAAAATAGATGGAAAAATATCTGTAGTATTAATTTTTAAATCACAATTTTGTATTTAAAATTAAGCTGAAGTCTAACTTTTATAACCATACTACCTATTTTTAGGTGTAGATGAACAACAGCACCTTTGAATGAAGCATGTTGACTTCAAATGGTTGAAGCGAAAACTTCTATGGCTGGACATTTTGAAACACACGTTAGAATATCGATAAAACACTAATGTTTTACCAAACTGTGATGCCTGATGCTAAAGAGGGGCACATGGGTGTCTGCTAATGAGAAGGCCAGATGTGAACAGAGAATTCTAGGCCTAGTTGTGTGTTCCTTTGTTTTGGCATAGCATGATGTATCTCTTTTTCCTTGAGAAGACTTTGATTATAAATAAGATTGGTCTGGTGCTCCTCATGTTCACTGAACTGCTGTCTGAATTTTGCTGTCAGTGCTGATAGCTTTCTGCTCTTTTTCTTGTTTTCCTCTCCATAACTTCTACTGGAGTTCTTCAAGAACTAAAAATAGTAAAGGCATTGTAACACTGAATAGTTCTGAAGCCCCAAATTACCCAGCGCCAGAAAGAAAAAACCCAGTGATAACAGTGCAAAAGTGGTTTTGTTTTGGATTTTTTTTTGGTGTTTGTTTTGTTGGTGGGTTTTTGTTTGTTTGTTTGGGGTGTTTTGTTTTGGTTTGGTTTTGTTGTTTGTTTGTTTGTTTTATCCCATCAAATAGTTCAAATTGTTTTGAAGGGCAGATCTATTACAGGTAACCACCAACCTGATTTAATACTGAGTATAAATGCATATACTCAAAGGCAACAAAAGACAGTGGCGTCAATTGAAATCTGTATTTCCTAAAGTCATTATTAGTGTCTGGATGTAGTAGGGAGCTCTTAAGCTTTTGGCTTTTGTAGGGGAGGAAAAAGAGGTGCAGTATTTTTGAGAATGTCCTTTACCATGCAATTCTGCTGAGAGTGCCAAGGCAACCCCTTGACTCGATAGGGAGTAACGAGAACAGCTGGATGTTCTTGTATCAGAAGGTTATGCACTGCTGTCGTGCCTGGAGGTTAATAAAGCAGGAAGGCTGGGAGCATGGGAAGGAATGCTGTTCATCCTCTCCATTTTATTATGCCTGGTTAATTTTCCATTTCCGTCTTCCCTCTGTAGGCAATCAGGTTTCCACGGTCTTTCCACATAAGCATGGGGGAGATAAAGTCATAAAACAGAATCCAGTTACATTTTCGCAAACTATTGGCAGTGTCTGTCAATGACAGATGTTGCTTCTTGACTCCTACTTTGAAATGGGCGATTTTTGAGGTCACCATCTTTTGAGTAGCCTCCCAGAATTACATAAAATGGAAGCTGCTTGAGTAATTTTGTTATTAAAATTCCACAGTCTGGTGTCAACAAAGAGAAATTCAACAGCAGTTGTGACACTCTCATAATGCACGGAGTTCTCTGGCAGCCAGACTGATGTAAAGCGTTTCTGAGCAGGATTAGGCATGCACGCTTGATATCGCATGGGATCTCTCTGCACTCAGGCTTGGGGAAGTTGAAAGATGTTTAATGAAACCCTCCTGCATTTAACTAGATTCCTCATCTTGGAACATTCTCCAGATAAGACCTGTGGCATGCTGCTCTATAGCATTTGTACAGTTGTTTAACCTTGATTTAATTAAACTAATGAGTACTGTGTGCTGTTGAGGGATTCTTACTCTATACTGAAATTTTACATAAGGTTGTTCATGCTTGTCCTTGTGGTAAGCTGCTCTTTTCCCCACCCTCGCAGCAGACTGTTCTGTATGAAATGGAGGGTTTAAATTGCCTGTTTGTGATACTTTTGATAATATGCAAGCCAAGTGATGCATAGACTGTTTGTATCTACTGCTGCTGAAGCAATAATCTGAGGCAAAACAGAAGGAAGTTGCCCTCAAAATTAATATCGCTTTGTTTTGGAATATATTTCTGCAGGATAATCCACATAGACTGACTCTGTCAATGAGTCCAGAGAAAGACTACCATGATAAGCAAGCAAAATTGGAAGCAGAAAAGCTGGAAAAAAAGGTCAATGCTCTTTCTGAAGAAGAAAAAACCAAAATCTTTGAAAAAGGTTAACGTGCTTTTTCGTGTTTTTATTTGAGTAACTGCTTAAGAACACAGCCAGTTTTTTAGCTGGTGTTCTCTAGAGTATCTTAAATTCTCGGGCATTCTCCAGAATTTGCTCTGAAAGGGATGATTTTTTGTTTGTGTTATGGGGCTATGCAGTGTAGTGTTTACACAGCAGTGTATGACCTGGTATATTCCATTAGTTTTAACACTCAAAAATAGGATGATCAATGTCTCCAGTAGAGCAGAAGAAGGGAAATTGTTTTAAAATGTTGATCTGCTTATTTTTTCCTATGTTAACTTGCTCTAAATACAAGATGAATTCCACCATTTATTTTGAAGCTGTTTATTTTTGAGTGTTTGAAGCCTCCTTCATGCTCCTATAAAACTTACATTTTGTAAGTTCATTTCTTTTCTACTTAAAAAGCCAACTATAAATATAATGTTGTGTTCAAATTATTCTGGACAAAATCTTGGAGACCCTGGGCAGTCATCTAATTTTGTGAAAACAGTTATCTAGTCAGAGAAATCCTCCAAAAAAGTGACATTAATCTTCTGAAGCTTTGGTACTAGGCAGGAGATAGGGGAGCAAAAAATAAGATGAGGATTTCTACTCAGGAAGATAAATTTGAGAGTACTTAGAGGTGAGCAGCTAGAATCTGAAAGGCTGAAATGTAGAATTAAACACAACAATTTAGCTGCATCGGGGTGGTGAGTGAACACTTGAGTAAGAACTGGGGGGAATGAGTTGGAAAGAAGCTTCTTACCTGCAAGGTCTGGGTTACCTGGGTTGGCCTTCACAGAGCTGGGTGACAGGACTGACAGATGTCACTTTGTCAGGGTTTAAATTGCATGTTACTGTAAACAGGATGTGAAGGGGGGAATGGAAGGAGAATTTACGAAGACAGAGTGTTCTGTTTGCCGTTGTGATGTGATAATCTCCAGAATCTGTTTCAGTAAAATATTTGGAAGAACTGTTGATAGAAAATTCTAAACTTGAAACTCCTGCGTTTTTCCGATCTGCATCACCTCAGTAGGTTCTGACGGCACTTTCGCTAAAAGCGGAAAATGACAAACTGGTATTCTGTTCTCCTTACTAGGTTTGGAATTAATTGCTCTTCAGAGCAAACCTCAGGATACCTCATGTCTCCCAGCTCTAAAAGTGTCCGACATTGAGCCCAAAATTCCATTCACTGTGCTGGAAACAACACTCGCAGGTTGGTTTAACTACTAATTCATCCTCGAAAGAGCAACGCTGTTGGCTCCAGGGAGACCTTATTGCGACCTATACGACCACCTTATTGTGGCCTATGAGAAAGACGTGGACAGGCTTTTTAGTAGGACCTGTAGCGATAGGACAAGGGGTAATGGTTTTAAACTAAAGGAGAGGAGATTGAGGCCACACATAGAATCCTAGAATGTCCTGAGTTTGGAGGGACCCACCAGGATCATCGAGTCCAACTCCTGTCTCTGCACAGGACAACCCCACAGTTCACACCGTGTGTCTGAGGGTGTTGTCCAGTCTCTTCTTGAACACTGTCAGGCTTGGGGCCGTGACACCTCCCTGGGGAGCCTGTTCCAGTGTCCAGCACCCTCTGGTTGAAAGAAACATTAAAAAGTAATCTTTTATAGTGAGGGTGATAAAACACTGGCCCAGGTTGCCCGGAGATGTGGTGGAAGCATTCAAGGCCGGGCTGGATGGGGCTCTGAGCAAGCTGATGTGGGTGATGGTGTCCCTGCTCAGTGCAGGGGGTTGGACTGGATGTGCTTTGAAGGTCCCTTCCAACCCGAACTGTTCCATTATTGTTATCTAGTTGCTTGCTCAGCTGTTACGCTTTGTAAAGAGGAAAGAAGAGAGCATGCACTCTCTGTTGGACATAGTTACAATGCTTTTCCTCTAGTGCACCGCCTCTGCAGTGGACAGTTTGCAGTGGATCTGCAGGCACTCTTTGCCGTGGCCTCTGTGGGGCAACATGGAGCTGTTCTGAATGGACCCAGGGCTCTGCTCTGCGATCAGAGCGCTCCGTGGTGAGCAACCTCCCCGCTTTCCAAACACTTACCCAGGGTGCAGCAATACTGGCAGCTCGTGCAGCGAACCTTCGTTACTGTTCTCCCCCCCTACACGTTTTTTACAGAACATGTACAGGAGCCACGGGGAAAAGAATAAATGGTCATTCTTTATAACTTCAGTGCAAGTTTCTCCCTCCTTTGCCAGTGGCTGCCCCACAGATTGATAGGAAACAAGAAATTGTAAATCTCGATTTTGTTACAGTTGTGTCAAAATCTTGCAAGTAATACTGCTCTGTAGTATATTTCTAACAGACACCTTCCTGCAAAAATTGGCAGCAAGGGTCAAATACTGTACAATTTTGATATTTAAATGACCTTGTTTTGCAAAAATTCTAATGCATATACTCTAATGCCCTAGCTTAGAAGAGAACATGCAGTGTGAGAACCTGCTTTCCTCAACTTTTGAGGTGATGAAGACGAAAAGTAGGGGAAAAAAACTTGTTGACTTGTTCAGAAACAAATTACCATTCCTTCGTTTGAATGTTACCTCTAAAATGTGGCCTCTTTCAAAATAATTCTTTCTTCAAGTTGTCCAGGTATCCATTACCTTACCATGGACAGAAACAATAAAACCCCTTCAGTCCAGCGTTCAGCGTGATGTGGAGAGTTTAAAGCAATGGGTCTGAAGTGCCAACAGAAAATTGTCCTTAGTGTGAAGTTCTTGTAAGAAATTTTTTGCTGTTATGTGTTTATAATAGGAAGCTGCTGACTATTCTTCGCTTTTGTGTTTTTTATCCCTAGCTGATGAAATTCCTGTCCAGTACTGTGCTCAGCCAACCAACGGGGTGGTTTATTTCAGAGCTGTTTCCAGCTTGAACACGCTTCCCGAAGAGCTCAAACCATACGTGCCGCTCTTCTGCAATGTCATCACAAAGTGAGAAGTTTGCTTTCTTCAAAACTAAAGTAATAGGATGTAATACAGCTGAGTGAAATAATATCGCTTTTAATAACTTTAGCAGCTGTTTTTGTTATAGGAGGGAAATGCTGGTAAGTTGGTGTCCTGCTGAAACAGTGGTCGTCCCTCTTCTCCACAGAGCTGCCAGCTCCTGTCCCCTTCTCCATCAGTCACTGCATTGCCTTGTTCCCCAGCGTCCACACGAGTATTCCCTGAACTGATTGGAAAATTGATATAAATGGAAAATAGCCTAGCAGAAACTAAAGGAATAAAGAATTAAAGGAGGAATCCGTTGTTTTTATTGGTGATGTTTATGTGATGTTTATGTGATGTTTTATGTGATGTTATTACTGTAGTTCCATATGGATGTTGACTATGCCTGTACATAAAGCACACTTTTTAATACACCATTTTGAATTAACAGGATGCTTTAATTACAAAGCTTGGTGTATGATTTTTTTTTTTTCTTTTGTGAGGTGTGAAGTATTGTGTTTGCTTGATAATGCCCCAAATTGTTTAGTTGCTAAATTGGTATTGACCTAAACAGTCTTCTTTGCAAATGGCATATGGATCCTGGTTTTGGCATACACTGAAAATGGAAATAAATCTCTGTTGTTTTTCACAGGATGGGATGTGGAGCCCTTGATTACAGGGAACAAGCCCAGAAAATAGAACTGAAAACAGGTGGGATGTCTGTCAGCCCACATATCATTCCAGATGATTCACACCTGGATGTGTATGAACAGGTAAATTAATCATAAGCTTTAAGACATTACACTTGCAGTAACAGCTCTGTCGTTAAGGGTCAGTCAGGGCTTCCAGGTGGAGAGTCAGGTAATGTACATTGAAAACTTAGTGTATAAAAGGACTCTTGCCTTTTTGTATAAGATATAAATTTGAGAATTACAATAACGTAGTATTTTATTTTAAGGGGAGTGTTTGATGTTGTTATCCATTTGATGGCAGTGCTTCCCTAGCATCTGTCACTGTATTTTTGACTGCTGCAAAAAATTTTGGAAGCAGAGGGTAGAGGACAGAATAGTACAATGTTCTCCATGCAGATTGCTGTTAATGTGCATGTGTCACTGTTAGTGTGGTTCAGAAACATGGAATCTACCTTGGTGTTGGGCATAACAATCCCAGCAACATCCTCTTAAGACTTTTTTCAGACTTGCTGGTGTCTGCTGCTGTGGTTTACTCCCCATGGATCCCAGAGTTGCATTAGGGAGACTCCTTTTCAGGAAGGTGCATCTCTAGTACAGTTTTATTTGGACTTCATGTGAAAAATGAGAAATGCTGTTTCTGAACTGCTACTTACTGTTGAGAAGGAGGAATTGACAGGCTTGCTTTGTGTGAAGAGCAATCGCATTTCATGTCTGCTCAGATTTTAGTAGCACAGCCTGCACTGAAGTGGTTTTGTGATGTGTAGCGTTAGTTTGACATCGTTGCATCACTTTCATAAAAAGTTGTGCATTTCTCAGGCCATTGCTTTGGTTGTCTTGTGTGAAGGGTTTTTTTGTGTTTTGTTTTTCTTTTTTTTTTTCCTTCAGGGTGTGCTCTTTTCATCTCTCTGCTTGGATAGAAATCTGCCAGACATGATGCATTTGTGGAGTGAAATATTTAACAAGTACAGTACATTGGGTTTTGTTTGCTTGTTTGTGTTTCTGCATGTGTTTTGGGGTTCTCTTTTTCCCTTTTGCCCAACCATTCTGTTCTTCTTAGACATCCTACTTTGGGATTTCTTTTTATAACTGTATCTTTGACTGGCTTCCAGTTTCTAAACCTAAGTGTTTCGTCATTTGCATGACTATATAGTGGATTAAATGGAGAACCAGCAGTCTAAAAGCATTTTGAACTTGGAGTGGTGAATGATTCAGTATTATACATTCCATTGGTGTGCTTTTGCATGACATAGAGACCTGCTTCTACTCTTTTTCAGCCCCCGGTTTGAGGAGGAAGAGCATTTCCGAGTGCTGGTTAAGAAGATTGCCCAGGAGCTGTCGAACGGGGTTCCGGATTGTGGGCATTTATACGCCTCTATTAGAGCCAGCAAAAACCTCACGCCTTCTGGAGAACTGCAGGAAATGTTCAGTGGGATGGATCAGGTGGGAAATCGATGGCATCCTTCAGCAAGGCCCAAGTCTGCAATTACAGTGCTTGTTTTTGCTAATTCGTTTTATTGCCTAAGTCTGAGGTCTTTCTGCCTTCCCTTCCCGCACAGGTGAAGTTAATGAAGAGAGTAGCAGAAATGTCCGATATTAAACCAATACTGCGCAAACTGCCGCGCATTAAGAAGTATTTGTTAAACAGTGACAACATCAGGTGAGTTCAAGCTAAAAAGAAAAGGGGCATTTTGGTTGAAGAGGGGCCGTGGATTCTGGATGTGCATTTCTCAGTGCGCTTCATGGAGTACTGGGCTTTAGTGAAACAGGTGCTCTGTGGAAAAACTACACATATGTTACTAGTTTAAATTCTTTTTGCTAACAAAGAGGGAGCTATGGCTTATTTTGTTAGTTGTTTAACAAGTATGAGAAATTTATGGCAAATTTCTTATTTAACAGTTGTACCAAAAGTGTGTAAATTGCCTGTGGGATTTTACAAAAATACTCGAAATTCTGCTTGTTGGGGTTTTTGTTGTTGTTGTTTTGTTTGGATTTTTTTTTTTGCTTGGTTGGTTTGGTTTGTTTTTTTTCCTTAAATACGACTAAGAGACAAATACTGTTATATTGTATTGTAAGAGTAGAATGCAGTTTGTTTTGGATTTTTTTCTCCTAAACCGAAAATAGCGACATTCTGGAACCTGCTTTACGCATCTATTGCAAACAGTAAGAGGATGCTTTAAGGTGTTTAGTTGCAAGCGCATTATTTCAAAAAATAAGTAGTTTTGAAGTGACATAAGTTGCAAAGTTTTGTTTTGCGAAGCATGGAATGATGAATAAAATTGTGGAAATATCTATATGGTTCAAAACCACGGTAGGTCTGCCTGTGAACAGAGAATACAGAGAACATTAATTTCTTTGTGAGACATTTATATTTCGCAAAACTGATTGAAGTCCTGTCCTGTGCACAAAAGTGGTTTGACAGCTACTGTTAAAGTTTGGGTCTGAGGGTGGTTTTGGGCAAGCAAAAGAAAAGGAGTCAGACTGTGACTTCTGTTTTTGGTATATCAAGTGCTGGATTACCAGTATTTTGCTGTTTTCTGTGATAATGATTATCAGTGACGGCAGATCTAGCGTTCTGATGAATTAATAGAAAATGTTTAGGAAGACAGAGTGGTGCAAATATGAGAGACTGTCAGAAAATACAAAAACATGTTTAAAAACCTGATATGTATTATCAACAGATGTTCAGTGAATGCAGCACCTCAACAGATATCAGAAGCATCTAAAGAAGTAGAGAAATTTATAAAAAGCATTGGTAGGAGTAAAAAAGAGAGAAAACCTGTTCGTCCCCATGTAATTGAGGTAAGAAATTACGTCATTTCTGACTAGGGCATGAAATGCAATTGGATTTGATGTTGTGTAAAGGCCACTGTGCAATCAGGAGAAGATCATTTGAACTCAGATACCACGTCCATGCGAAGATGTCTGGAGAATTGTGCCAGAGCCAGCTCTGTGGTAAACGGTGCTGTGTTTTGCCACAGAGGCTGTCTTCACCTCACTAAAACAGACAAGAGTAATCCTGTAGATCAGCTGTCAAGCCTTACCCTCAGGTTATGGCTTTTGTGTGGGATGTGGAAAAAGAAATTCTTCCTTTCTCTGTCGCGTAAAACTGTAAGTTCTTGATTTAGCTGAGCTTTACTTGAAATGTTGGCCAAAAGGAAATAGGGCGTGACACGCAGTTTCTCAGCTGCGTAGGAATTTGTTTCGTTATCTGGATGTTCAGGACATGTGGCACAAAATGTGTTTGGCTCAATAGAGTTGACAAAGGATTTGCTCTTTCAGTATGCAGATCTGTCTTAATCTCTGACCAGACTGGAACAGGCCGCCAGTTCCCTACCCGTGGGGAAACGGTAGTCTGAAACTTTCTGGGTGTCATTTAATCTCTGTCTTGGCGTCTTTCAGTGCCAAATCACTCTTGGAAGGAAATTGATTTGGCATTTGCTTAGAAATGCAAATTTAAAGTAGTAGCTTGCTTATGTTTATGATGACCTGGTCTGGTGGTGGTTTCAGAGAGGTTTGAAGGGCAGAGGTGGCATTCGTAGTATTCTTGGTCTAAATTGTTAAATCATCTTTTAATATGAGGGTTGGGTCTCTTGTAGAAATCTTCAGAAGTCAAACCCGTGGGAAGTGAAATGCTTACTGGTTTGCAGATCACAAGGAAACTGGTTAATGTAAGTACGTTATTGGTGGAGGGTATTGGTGTTAGAGGGTTGTTGCTCTGAAACATCATGTGCCTTTCAGTTCTGCCCTCTGACTGTTGTTCTGTTAAAGTAACCATCAAACTTCTTCATCCTTCTGTGTCATCCTTTTTGGTCCTGGCTTGAAGGTCATTTAAGCCAGCTTCACACCCCTGTGCAGGCAAATAGCTGCTTGTGCTGTGTCTTGTAAGCAATGCTTATTTTATTTTTGGCCTGGTTTCAGAACCAAACTTGTGTGGTGTCACTCCCAGTGTAGCCCCTCCCTTTCCTTCCTCTCCTCCCTCAATCATTCCGAATGTGATGGCACCTCACAGAAGAGCATCAGTGACAATTCAGTAAAATTGAAAATCTGTATTTGGTGTCAGGAGAAACAGCTCAGCGCACCCTTCTTTGTGAAGAAGGCAGGGAGAGCTCAGCCCATGGTTTTGCTTGCTGACCAGTCATGTGTGCACCGCTGTCCTTGGCCCAGGCAGCCAGAGGTGTGCGAGGGGCTGCGAAGCCAGTCCCTGGAGTTCAGGAAGGCTTGGGAACATTGAAATGGGGTCATAAAAGCCACTGGAGGCGTGTAAGGCTCTGCTCGTGCTTAAGTGAGCGCACAAGCAGGTGTACGTGTGAAAGGGACAAAGAGGCGAGTGCTGCAGGGGCCTGAAGCTGTGAAAAGGACTGGAAGTTTTGAAGTGGGGTTGTAAAGAAGAACGGAGTTTATTGCAGGGGATGTTTGAGCAGAAATTCATATAGCTGCTGCTGTTCTTAAATAATTTGTTTTTTTGTGTGTGTTTCAGTTTCTGAATCTGTTTTCAATATCTAAAATTTAGTAGGTAGACTGAAATATGATGTGGTGACCACGTACTTACATGGACAGAAGTGGAGAGTTACCAACACCTGTTTCAATCCAAGTAAAGAGGTGGCAGGGGAAGCGTGTCAGTCAAAACTCATCATTGGAACACACGGTCTGCACAATGAGAAGCCGGTGTGCGAGAATGGGCAGCTGATGTACAGTGCCCACATACTTTAGTTTCCCAAGGCAATTCTGTGTACTGGATTGTTAATATGGGCACAAGTGAAATGTCAGTGATCGCAGTGTAGCTCAAGCAGCAGCTTTAGCATTTGTGTGTCTGTATGTTTGGCAGAATTTTACAGTTCTCAAAAAAAACCAAAACGGAGTTCTCAAATGGATAACTTGTCTCATCTCTGCTGTGACAATGATGTGTTTTTCTCCTAGGATCCTACTTTCAAACCGTGCCAGATGAAGACCCATTTTGTACTGCCCTTCCCGGTGAACTATGTCGGGGAATGCATTCGAACCGTTCCCTACACAGCCGCAGACTACGCCAGGTGGGAAGCAGAATCAGCAGGAACGTTCTACATACGTTGCAAAACACAAACCAAAATTGACGGTGTTAGTCTGACCACAGAAAATGGAGTGTCAATAGAAATGCTTTGCGGGGCATTTGTCACAAATTCTTTATGGAGCGATCTTTGCGTGGCTAGGTCCAGAAATGCCCTGTTTTAGTAAATGCTGAGATTAAATAACAAGGGGCTACTACCCCCTAACTTACAGATAAAAAGCCCTGCCTACTTGGATGTGTCTGAGTTGAAAATCCTATTGCGTGTAGAAAAGCTTAGGGGGCTGCTTTTGTATTTCATTACAATGAAATAAATGGAAGTAAGGAATGTTCCAAAGCAGTGCCACTCTTACAATGATGCCACATTATTCAGTTACTAGTAAATGTTGAGTATTGTTACTGTTACTGTTGTAGATTACAAGAAACAATGCATTGCAGGTGCGGGGATCTTAGTGAGCTTTAGTGAAAGTTGAGAATACTGTTATCCAGTTCATCTCTTTGTTGATGTTTCTCTCATTACAGCCTTCGAATTCTTGCACAGTTGATGACAGCTAAATTCCTACATAGAGAAATCAGAGAGAAAGGAGGGGCTTATGGTGGAGGTGCCAAACTTAGTCACAGTGGCATATTCACGTTCTACTCCTACAGGTAACAGTAGGTTCATTCTTTCCTGTTCACACTGACTGCACTTACATGTATCTTATTATTGACGTAGCTGTAGCTCTTTCAAGATTAAATGAAATAAAAAGAATATTGAATCACAAGAAAGTGATTCAGTGCTGATGATGTTGAGATTAGTTGCTTAAGGTATATCAGTTTCGTTAATAAACCCCTCCTTGCTTTCTCTGGTTTCTATCCTTGGGAAAGACAAACTTATCTCTGCTGGTAGCAACCGTTGTTGCGTCTCTGTGCTTAGGTGTTTGTTGTCTTGGTACCAGATTTATGTAAAACTGGCTTTAACTTGTTTCTTCATGAGTTGAGAAGGCCCGAAAAAAGGGAATTGGAGACTATTCTAAATCTGAAACCAGGATGTAGAATAATGTTGTTCCCTGAGGTCCCGGTTTTGAAAATACGCGGCCTCCTTTTGGTGCCTGGCTGGAATCATCAGGGACTGAGCAGAAAGCATCGCTGCTGAGCTAGAATTGCTTTCTCCTTTGCTTTTCTTCTTTTTTTGCCAGTCCAGAACAATTATCTTGCAGTGGTCTTACTGAAACACTTTCAGGTGAAATTTGCACTGGCGGTATTAAAAACTAGTTATAATCCCCCCTAAAAATATCATGTGGCTGCAGTCCTGGCTTAAATCATTTTCCTCGACCAAAGGCAGTTTAGCACAGTACTTGGTTTGGATTCCTAGCTAAAATTTGAGCAGCTTTTCCTCTCTGTGAAGCTTCAACATGGTAGGACTTGTCCTGGTATTTCAGTAGCTGTTAACCTGTTGCACCTGTTTTACAGGGAGCAGGAACAGGTGTAGCAGGAAACACAAGAAGATATGAGATATCATAAATACTACCATATGGCAGTTACGTTTACTGAGATGTTGCAGCAAATTGGCAGCACGTTGTAAAAACAGGGCTGGTTCCCCATCTTTTTAAATACCAGTTCTCTGTGCGCTGCCTGGGAACTACTTTTAGGCAACTGAACTTGCTGCATTTCTCTAAAATTCAAAATATGCCTGGTTTGCAACACTTCTTTCTTCTGAAAAAAGAAACCCAAACCAAACCTCAAAACCTCTTTTTGTAAACAAAGTTTATCATTCTGTTTAATCCCTGTGTATGTATGTTTGTGTGATGCATAGCAAACTATGAATGAAATTAGAACAAAGCAATGACAGTTTTCATTTTGTAAGACTAAAGTAATTGATTTTGCTTTTTTTTTTTTTTTTTTCTTCTAAGAGACCCCAATCCCTTAACCACCTTGAAAATGTTTGAGAAAGCAGTCGACTGGGCCAAATCTGGAGAATTCACACAGCAGGACGTCGATGAAGCTAAGCTAGCAGTATTTGCTGCTGTAGATGCACCAATAGCTCCTTCAGATAAAGGTATATTCTCACCAGCCTCCCTGTACGGCCAGTGTGGTTTTTTATCTAAGTTTAAAGTGCAGAAGATAGTTTGCACATGACACAATTTGTTGGCAGATGTAAGACAATTGCAGTTTCAACAAAGCAGCCAATTGGTCTTGCTCCCTTTCAGAGACGCCTCATGCATTCAAGTGTCTGCTGAAGCTTTTGCTTTCATGCTGTTCCTTGATGTCAGGTGAATAGGTGGAGGTAGGAGATGGAGGTAGATTGAAGAAATAACTTTAGGCTTGGAAAGGGCATTACATGCAAGCAAATAAAAGGAAATATTGGTCTTTTGATTAAAAAAAAAAAAACACTTATATTAACCCCAGTTAGCAGATGCCCTCCCAAACCGCTTTGTTCCCCCTCTGATTATTTGCGTGCCAGAAAGTTGTTCCATTATTATTTTGGAGTTCTTTGGTTGTTCAGGTACCTATAATATTAATATTGGAATACTGTAGGCAACTATTCCAAACAAAGCATTAATGCATTTCTATGTGGGTTTCTGTGTGTAGTACAAAAAGGTGATCAGACCTTGCAGGTATGTTACAGCTGATAGCAAATTTAAGAGTTTGTTGTTATAAACCATAAGACTAGAAGTTTCATGAAATGCAGTTTGGCTGAAATGTTGTTAGAAACTACTGAGACTCTNTTAAAAAAAAAAAGTTGGAAAGATAATTCTCCTGACATAGGTGTACGTATGAATGTCTCTCACCTTTCGTGTGTCCCTTTTTTTGAAAAATTATAAATGTCTGCTATGGCTGTGGGTGTTACGTATCTGCATTCTTATGATGGCTTGGTAGCATCTTCACACCTTTCTAGTTTGCTCGCATGTTGCTTTGTTTTCTTTGCTTATTCCTCCCCCATTCTCAGCCTAATTTCAATCCAAAACTTTCTAAGCTATTATTGAATACATTCCCTTCCTATACATAAAGGAATTATAAGGTTAAAATTAGCGTGATTTTAATATGCATTTATATTAACACTTATATTAACCCCAGTTAGCAGATGCCCTCCCAAACCGCTTTGTTCCCCCTCTGATTATTTGCGTGCCAGAAAGTTGTTCCATTATTATTTTGGAGTTCTTTGGTTGTTCAGGTACCTATAATATTAATATTGGAATACTGTAGGCAACTATTCCAAACAAAGCATTAATGCATTTCTATGTGGGTTTCTGTGTGTAGTACAAAAAGGTGATCAGACCTTGCAGGTATGTTACAGCTGATAGCAAATTTAAGAGTTTGTTGTTATAAACCATAAGACTAGAAGTTTCATGAAATGCAGTTTGGCTGAAATGTTGTTAGAAACTACTGAGACTCTCTAGAATGAATCACATTAGGGTGTTTAGGTTTTCCAGACACCATTACGTTTAGATTTTTGACAAACTAAATCACTTGCCAGAATAGACTATGAATCATTTTTTTTTCCTAAATAGGAAACTCTTACTACCTCTGAAAATTTTATACCTGGTTCTGACCATTGATACTTGATGAACAGTTAGATATTGTGTCAGAACAATGGCCTAATGGCAGTCTCTGTTTTTTCCCTGCCAGCACGCATCTCTGTCGGAGTTTGCAATCCTTCATGCTTTAAATAGTTGTAATTGAGATTCCAGTCACCAATGAAGAATCTGGTTTTGTCTTTTCTAGGAATGGGTCATTTCTTGTATGGGATTTCTGATGAAATGAAGCAGTTACACAGAGAACAACTTTTTGCTGTCAACAGTGATAACCTGGTTGATGTATCAAACAAGTAAGTCAGTGCTCAATTTAGGAAAATGTTTACTTGAAAGATAGAACAAAATCCTAATTTGATGAAGAAACCAGCTTGTTATAGTTGTCGTAATATAAGGTTCTTTAATTTCCTCCCTTGGCCTTTCGTACTACTTTATTTGCTTTCATAACCTAGAAAGAGAGGTGTTTATTATATCCTGCTTATTGCATTTCAGCAGATGTAATCTCCTACATTCTGAGTTTGTGGGAGATTTTTTTTTTTACTTTCGAAGGGTCCAGAAACTGTCTGGAGAAACAGTAACCTCAGCCATCCAGCTCCTGCCTACATCAGCTGGTTTTTCTAGACTTGTAATATTTTTTTAGACTTCTGAATTCCCCTTTAGCCTTAAGGATTCCACTACTGAAGAATACGAGGTTAAGGAAAGGCTAGTTAGGCCTATGGCTTAGGAGACTTGTATTGAGGTGACTGGGGAAAACCACTGCAAATCCAAAAGATGCTGTAAAAGCAAAGAGTGGGTACACATCAAACAGCATTTCTTCCTGAGATGGGATTATTTTTAACTTGAATAGCAGAGTTATGGATAACTGAATGCAGCAGCTTCCCATTTGTTACTGTTTTTTTCTTGCAGGTATCTTGCAGCTGGGAAGAGCACTCGTGGTCAGGCTGTACTTGGCCCAGAAAACACAGATATCACCAAAGATCCCTCGTGGGTCAAACGATGAACCGCTGCTGGACATGCACGCTAATACAGAACCAGCTAATCTGTGTGACTACATAGTTAGTTTTTTGTAGTAACTTTTAATGTGCTATGGTCCAACTTCTGTGTTCATTGCTGCTTTTAACAGTGACCAACAAACCAGTTAAAAGCTGTCCTTGAAATAACTACGTGAAAAATTTTGTAACCGTACAGTATTTGAGAGCAAGAATGATTTGCTATGATGGCAAAGACAGACTTGATATTTTACTGAAGGCTCACTCCCCCAATTGCATATGGATACTATATAAATTAATATTTTTGTATATGTAAAACTCTAGAGTTTTAAATGGTGTTTGTTTGAAATCATGTCTGCTGTTGGATATATAAAGAACTGTCTCTCATACAGATTTCATGCTTCAGTGTGATGATTCCAGCCTCCTTAGCATGAGCCACCACGTAGAGGAGCTTTGTGACAGCACATTCTACCCCCCCATCAAGCCAAGTTTGTAGTGAGCTGCAGCGCAGTGGGCAAATCACTAATGAATCAGTGTAGTGTATTTTATCTTGCCAATCTGGGCAACATTCAGTTGTGTTTTAATATGACATAGTCTAGTATTTAATTTTTTGTCAAGGTCCAATTAACAAACTGGCATGGGGAAACATCTTTGGCTGTGTTTATCAGACTAATTTCAAAAATCAGTTTTACCCTTTTTCATTATTGAGTTTATTTTATTTTAATAGCCTTAAAGAAGCTGAAAGGAAACATGAAGTAAGGACCAGATTATGCTCAAGAAGTTTTGTTTTTCCTGAAAAATATTTTTATGAGCCTTGTGCAAGGGGAAGGGAGTCAGAGCTCTATCCTAATGCTGAAGAAGCAACAACAAACAGCTTGCCCAGCTGTAAACACTCCCTGCCATGGTTACTGAAAGACGTGGACTGTACACAGAATCCTTTATGAAGCACTAATCCCCCAACTTGTTCAATGGCAGGTGAATACAATTTCTGGCAAGTCACACGTGGTGTTTGCAACAGTACTTTATTTCACTTCAGATACATTAAGCACATCCTGTAACTCAACACAAAGCTAGCCATCTACACGTATTTTTGGGGTGTAAGTACTCTGAAACAAAGTGCAGTAGATGAGTAACTTACAGAGTGCATAGAACCGTGTTGCACTTACTGTTAAAGGGCAGTATCAGTACATGGTGCTTCTCCATTAGATGCTAAGGGTTTGTTTCAAACATAACACAAATACAGGACAAAATCTGTGTGACTGTCTTGTTTCACATAAAGTGCTGGTACAATAATTTAAATGTTACAAAACAAAGCTGTAACGATTCTAAAGCATTGTTACTCACAATGTGCATCTATGACAATAATCTAAAAGTGATCTCTTTAGATGGCTCCGGTTTCTGCTTCCTTTGGGCTGTGCATAGCAACATGCTCCAGCTGGCCGGAATCTGAGACATCATAACTAGTCTTGTATTTGGCCAGGATTTTCATCAGCGGTCGCAGCTTCAGCCACCATTGCTCCTTGGGAATCCTGTGTCTGTGGAACACCGGGGTGGGGAAAAAAATTTAAAAAGGTGATTTACTTTGTACCTACAACAAACACATTTTGTAGCTCATTTGATAACACTAACAGTAACTGCCTTCCTTATAAACAGGATCAGATATGACATCTATGGTGGGATGTAAACACCCAAAATGGGGAGAAATAAAGACAGAATACTGAAGGAATGAATAGATTTTACTATAAAATATGTTCTTTATAGGTAAGTGTAATGCCAAATTGCTGCTCTGCTAAACAGCACCCCAAGTAAAGTAATTCTAGGCATTAGAACAAAGATAATTTTGAGAACATTATTTAAAAACACAGTGGAGTCCCAGAATTCATAACAAGAGACTTCTAAGTGTAAGGAAGAGAAAGCAAGAAGGGCCTTGTTAGAAAAGTGAACAACCAAAGGGAATCACTGGTTGAATGCAAGCCAAAGACACAAGTGGAATAAAACAGTTGGCACAGGCTGTGTTGTTCGTTTGATGTGGTGAAAGGAAGCCTGTGTTGAGATGTTTAAAATGAAAGCAGCGTATACGTACACAAAGTCTGTTTCAGTCTTAAGCTCAGCCACGGGTTGGAAAACAAGGTTGCGTCTACGCATTCCCAGCAAACAAACTGAGTCTTCAGTATTGGCAAATACTTTTCCTAAAAGAATGAAATAATTCAGGATCCTTCTTACACTTGTGAGGGCAAACACCTTTTTTCTGTAATTAAACTGAATAGAGAGCTTATGGTAGCTTAATTCCAGTTACCGAATATTTAATGTAACGATGAAACATCAATTAGTACTTTAATAGGGTTAGAAGATCTGTATTTGTTTAATTTGGCTTTGGTGATTAGCAATGAAAATGCAGTGCAATTAAGCAACAATAAAACAGAATTTTAACATCCAATTTTAAATTAGATTTTAGTAAATAACACTTTACAAAAGTTCCCAAAGAAGATATATTACCTTCTTCTGTCTCCCATGAAGCCACCATGAAACAAAAAGGAAGAACAGATGTAACTATATAACCATCGATTCCTTCATGCATGAAAAACTGCAAACACACTGGCATTTTTTTTAAAGGAAGATAAGAAAACGGCTATCTGAATTATTGACTTCCCTTGAGGAGAAATCATCTTACAGCAGGCAGCACAGCAAGGCACTACTGAGTAATAAAAACACAGTCACCATACTTCTTTCCCTCTTGATTAACAAACGAATATACATTCACATGTTTGCATAGTACAGTAGTCTTGTGTACTGATACACAATGATAGTATTATCAAGAGAGCATCAAATATTTCTGTACCTTTTCGGTAGGTTTCTTTCAGTTTTTTGGAGATCCACTGCATAGCTTTTGCAGATATTTTTGTCCCAAAGTTTCTATCAAATGGGGAAGGTGCACCACCCTGTGTGAAAATTTAACTGTGGGTTAGTTAAGTTATCGAACCAACATTTGTGTCTTTTTATCAATCACTTCTGCTAATGGCCTGCTCTACCTCTTACTTCCATTTCCCCTGCCTAGGAAAGCAAAGAAAGCAAAGAAACCACTATTTTCACAGCACAAATCAAGCTAAAACATTTCCAATTAGTTTTAAACGCCTCTAGAATTCTCATGGAATCAACGACACTTTTAACTTGGATAAACGGAGGGCTGCCCAGCTGCCATGGGGCAACCTGGGTTCGGCAGAACATCAACCAGGAAACCAGCAATGCCTGGAAGTGCCGCTCTCCTGCAGCTGGAAGGGGGGTGCCCATAGTGCCGTGTACACAACACCAGCATCAAACAGCCACACTGGGACTTCTAGACTAGTAATTGCACTATTTTCTTTTTTTTTTTTTTTAATTGGCTGCTTTCATTAGACAGCTTACAGCACCCTTTATATAGTTCTGGGAACAAAAGTGTTGTTATGAGTTTTTTTTTTTTAAAACCCCTGTCTATATTATATACAGTATGACTTTTCTATCCATTTTCAATGCAGCAGATGGGACTGAAATCATACATCATGTGGCTCCAAATAAATTCTTTGACTAATGCTGGTCCTGACCCTCAAAATAAACTTTGCTACATTTTATGCAGAAAGTGCCAACCTCAGTGTTAAATAATCTAAACATATATAAGAAGAATATACATACGACTTGAAATGATTTAAAAGGAAAGGCTGTCGTTTCACTACTAGTACTTGAGAAATTTGGCCCCACTTTTACTCTGCCACAGTCCTCGTGGTTAGTGTAGCCCAATTAGAAACTCACTATTTGCCGCTAACAAGCAGTACAATGAGATAAAGAGATGCAAAGTACAATGACCACAAGGAGTAGCTCACTACTGTTTCTTCTACAAGAACAATCCATCTGCACGTATTTTCTTAATGAAATCTCATCTCTTTCAGGGTTCAAAAACCAGATGCATTACAGATGGGCACGTCTGTTCTAATAATATATCATAACAATAATAAGATAGCTGTATTATCTATTAAAAAATGTAGTTGTTTATTAATATAGACAGGAGAGGAAAAAAACTGAAAATCATTAAGAATCTAAGGCGATTTTTTTTTCCTAGATTTTTAAGAAGGAATTGCAATAAAATACAACCCTAACAAAAACTTCCGAGTTACCAATGAACAAAAATCCACACACTTTTTTCTTTCTTTAATCCCCAATCAGACTTGCTTGAAATGCTTGAATAGTGTATGATCTTTGTTCATACAAAGTTACTTTTGTCTGTCATTTTAAGTTCATTCTCACCTGCTGCATGTGACCCAACACATTTTTTCGACAGTCAAACACTCCTTTTCCTTCTTCAGAATAGAGCTGATAAATGAAGTCAGTTGTGTAGTTCTCATTGCAGTTCTCATTTCTGTAACAATTAAGGCCAGATATAGTTAGGAAATTTACTGTTAAGTAGTGGATGCCATTGCAGCTACTGAACGACAAATGTCTTCACATTTTCTTAACATCAGTACTGATGGCTTGGATATTTTCATCTAAAAGCACACATTCACTTTTATGTAACATGCTCATGATTTTTAAGTCTGCATTACTTGTACTACACTGACATCACTGGCAGGTCGCTTGGAATCCTTTGTTGAATAAGGTACTGAAAAACATCATTTTAGGTCTGACATTATGCAGAGGAAAATCTGCATTAAAACAAAAAGTCATTGACATCAACATCCGTTTTGCCCTTTATAAAAGCATGCATGATGAGTACCTTAGGCTGTTCCTTACCAATATCATACATGCAGGATACTTTTCACTGTAGTCATACAACTAGTAGGACAAACACAATGATATCCTCATACAATCTATTTTGCTCTCCATTCTTTAGCGCTTCGCTACTCAGCATACAAATAAATGTTCAAGAGAGAAGCTACAGTCTGATTCCTGCTGCCTAAGAAGGTGTAATTTCAGAACATACTAATCAACATATTTTAAATGATATTTTGCTCTGTGTTATTTCCTAAACTCTAAGTAGGATTTTCATACTAAAGGCCACATGATATGTTTACATATGTATGCTACTTTTTTATACGATCTTTAAGAAAGAATCTACAAGACAAGACAAAGCCAACAAGAAAATAGAACAAAATATTAGACTGTAGGGCAAATACATTTACATAGAAAGAAGGAAGTTTTGGACTTGAGCATCCCGACAGCTCCCAGACTCGCCTTCTGGAGACACAGCTTTAGCAAAACTCTCATGCTAAAGGAATAATCAAGGAATACAGACTTCAGTGTTTTTGAAAATGGCAAAACAGCCTATTTGACTGGAAGTGTTCAGCATCACCGATGCCACCTATTAAAACTACTTTTGCTTACCTCAGCACTAGACCACGCTGGATACTGGTTTTCATTTTTTCAGTCAAGTGCTCCACATTAGCCTAGAAATAAAAGAAGGATTTCTAACAAGCCATACAGAACTCTAAAACAACTTTAAGGCACCTACACATCCTGAGAACTTCCGTAACATATTCCTCATCAAATATTATGTGCAAATTCAAATAATCAGCAGGTTTTTTGAGATCCAAGACAATATACTGTATATGGCGAGTCATCTAGGGATAAAACTAACTTCTTCCACATCACAAATAACTGATTTTAACAGTAACATAAAGTTGGTTTTGTGGATGCTATACTGGTATAGCATCAAGATGGATAACGTTAATATAGATAAAAACACAGAAATTGCCACAAAAGATCATATCTCGCCCTTAGTCTCAGTCCTTGACTAAGTCCCTTTACGGACACAGTGATGTGCTGTGCTGGTGCTCCCATATACGACATGAAGTGTACAGGCCACTGAGAAAAGACTGGGGAGGAATTAAATTCATTGCACACTTCTTTTCCTTTCAGGAAATTTCTATCTGTTTAGCTTTGTATTTGTCCATGACTACAGCCAGCACCAACTGCCTCAGAGTCAGTATCAAATACACCTTATGTACTGTTAACTGAATACCTATCTAACACAATAGAAAAGGTATTTCTTTTTGGTTTTTTGTTTTTTTGGTTTTTTTTTTTTTTTTTTTTACTGTCCAGGTCTGTTCATTTACATGTAATTTGAATAAGAATAAAAACAAAACAATTCACCTAGTAGTGTTTAATAACTACTAGAATAATTTTGTCAGTTAACTGAATCTGATGCCAAGAATAAGTGGTATATGTTCCTTTATATAATAAGACATAAGAACCAGCATTATACAAAAGTGCCACTGAAAAATTCAGCTTTTACATACAATCTAACCATTTGCGGGTTTTTGTAACACAAGCCATCTACTTCAAATATACACATTATGCTATATCTGTACAAGCATTTTAGGATCTACTTAAAAACAAGGAAAACATTTCTAATGCTTTATACCTGGAGCTCTCGAATATCAAACTGTTCTTCGAAGATATAAGCAGCATCAGCTCCTGCCGCAAGGGCCCCCATATTAGCCAGATAACCACAATAACCACCCATGGTCTCAATGATGAACACACGACGCTTGGTACCACTGGCCGACTGCTTGATGCGATCACATGTCTAGTCAAAGATGAGATATCGCAGGTTTAAATTTAAATAAGTCTGCATTTCTGGTGTTATAGGTCATGCAACTTTATGTCACTTATTGGTAAATTTAAAGAATTTATTAAAAATACATCCTTAAAAATTCCAACATATCATAACCCATTTAACTATAACAATAACCAAATAAAGTAATTCTTATAAATCATGCATTGAACATCATGGTCAAAAGAAAATGTTTTGCTAGCATGAACTCTTTTTATTTGCTTCCTGCAAATAGTAAACCAAGAATTAATTTTGGTTTGTGTACAGTACTAAAAGTTGTGATATTTTCCTAATAGAGATACAAACAGATATAAAGGAGCTTTTTAATCAGCTCTGGCATGAGTAAGTTTCTCTTCTTTAACTCTATTAATTACTGAAGGGTTTATTTCTTCTTAGCAATGATTTTAAAATCCACCACATTCCCAACCATACCTAACAGTTATAGTTTCTTAAATTTAAGTCCTGAGTATGTATTGCCGTGTTGTTTACTTTCCAATAATGATATCCACATAAATATAATTCTTTCCAGCATTACTGCAGCTTTTTTTAAAATGTTATTGGATTTCTATTAATAGGTACATACTTACTATAAGAAGACTGCAATCTCCACTTGCATCTTACTCTGACCAGCATAAGACATGTTCTCTACAAAGAGACCTGTTGCTTACAGGCCACCAGTTAACACCAATATTTATCAGAGCTGCCTAAGAGACTTAGAAAATAACAGATAAAATCTCCAGTGTGGTAGGACTGAGGAAACTTGGGAAAACATAGAAACTTAGGAAAATGTAGAAAATAGGAACAAGGTTACTATGCATCTTCAGGTTTTAAAAATACTCAAGAAGCTATTTGACAAACTCTCACTTCCTAGAATGAGTTCTTCTACCCTTCAAAGTTATTTTGAAGTGATCAGATAATGTATCTTCCTTTCAGAAAGCAAATAATAGAAAAACACTTCTATTTTGTGTTTCTTAAAAATAAATAAATACGTTTTACCAGACTTACTGACAAGAAGAATTTTGCGAAACGGATCTACTGTCCTTACACCAGTGCTGTTTAGTAAAAATGGGAAATGAAAGTACCTGGGAAGTTCATCATCTTGAAACACAAATTATGATAACATTAAAAAACCCCTATGCCTTAATGATTTGCTGAATGAGTAACTGCAGATGCTGTAATATTTGAAGTATTTCTGTTTCACAGATATTTATAACTGAACCTTCATTCTGCTAACTAAAAATAACACCTGAGGCTGAAACGAATACTGTGAGCAATGTGGTCTTTAAAAATACACCTAACAGACCATAATTAATTGATACATGAGAAAACTTAAAATAGTAAAAGACAAGAAATTCTAACATCATAAGGTTTAATGCACCAAAGGACTAAAACCAGTGTATGCATTTTTTAAGTCCAGCTATCAAAACATACATATAATTTAAATTACACATATTTTATTTACGTATTTGAATACGTGCATGTTGTGTGTATACACTCACACACATATATACACACACAAGAGCAGAACTGACACAAATTTACTCAGAACATGGATTGACATTCTGTTTTCCTTAAGCAGGAAGTATCCACATAAAAAGCTACATCACAAAAGCTGACGTTGAACAACTTCATCAGTTTTTCAAGATGACACTTCCTTTTACCTGTCTTGGATTTTACAATGTCCTCAAGCATTTTACCTTCCCCTTCCAGATGTGGTTTCATAAGATGATTTGCACAATACTAGCATCTGACATATGGTAAACAGCAAGAAATTTATAAAAATCCCCATTACTATTAATAGTTGCAAATGCAGCACTGAACCTATTTCAACTCATTTTTAAAAAGCTGCCTGGGACTGGATGGATACCATGTGTTTAGCTTAGGATATAAAAAATCTTGGCTTTAGACACAGAAGAAATAAATACCCATTAGAAGATTTCCTTAATTTTGAGAGACTTAAAAGATCTGTAAATGCCAAGCTTTCTAAAAAAGTTTTCCAGCTGCTGGTAGTAGAATGAGATTTTTTTGCCTTTTGAGAAGCTCTAAGCAAGGATGGAAATCATTAGTTGCTTTTGGGATTACTCACTTTAGATTTATCCAGAAGGATTTGTATTCTGGACCATATATGACATGTTATAAACTTTCTACTACTCTTGCTCTCTCAGAATGACTGTGACATAAATACCCAAATACAAAAATGGCACAGATGGATTTTGAAAAATCCTTAATTCATAGACTACTCCATAGGTTAGGAAGGCCAGAGCTCAAATGCCTGATGCAGGTTTCAGAAGTTTTATACAGAGACATGGTGGCTCTTTTTGGAGTACTCTTTGGAATTCCATTGCCAGTTGAGCTTTCATATGAACTAAGTCAGCTCTGTGAAAAATCTGATATTCAAAACTTAACCATAACAACAGTGTTCTATTTTTAGCACAAACTAAACATCCTAATAATAATAAAAAAATCAATAGATACAACCATTTGTATTTTATTTTTTACTTAGAGCATTACTGAAAGCTGTACAAATTGCAATTAAAATTAATAATAAAAACAGTGAAATAAGAGGAAGCAGCAATATATATGATCATTTTTTCCCATTGTGCTTTCCTGTGTTCACTTTTACAGGTGCATCCCTGTTAGAAGTGCTATCAGTCATAATCAGCAGATTTAGCCTGACATATGTTGAAGTAGGAAACAGGGAGGCAGCTAATGCAGTGGTAAAAGTAGCTGTGTCCTGCTTGTGAACATATTGCTACAGTTTACCCACACTACATCTTGGGTCGTCTTCCCCTCAGGGATGCTGTATTGCATCGCCCAAAGACCAAGCCATAATATCTCCTGACACAACTCTTGCAATTACTTACCAGAGCTTTTTCACTCTATATAAACAAACACCACTGTATCAGAGCAGGAAAACAAACCTGCATTTCTCAACCCCCTGGATCACTATTCTGTCTTTCTTGGCTAACTACTTCATAATTAGTTACATGGATTAATAATGAGGGGTTTGATAAAACCCAAAGCTGTTCAGAGGTTTACTCACTTGTTTGCGTTAAACCCCAACTCAGTTCCCTTTGCTGCAGCAAATTCAATAGGATAGTAAAGAACTTGGAGAGTTCACGTAGCAGTTCTACCCAAGGGAAAAAGCTATGGCAGACTAAAACTAGAGAACTGTTCTGGTTGAAATGGAAAACTCATTCATAGCAAGTTCTGGCCTCAGACTAGTCAGCATCAGTGACAGACTTAACTGCTTATACTATGCATGCATTTATACACACTTAATATATGTTAAGCCTAATGCAGTCTATGGGATTATTCACACGTTTAATGTTAACCATTTACTTAAAATGCTCTGCTGCACTGAACTCAGTCATTAGCCCACGCAATAATGTGGCATTTATTTATAGAACATGTGCTTTCTTCTTTCACCTAAACAATGTTGAAGAGCTATGGAAGATTAAAAAAAAAAATCCAAGCAAGCAAAATATTTTAAGCTCAAGAGCAAACGTCCTAAGCATTAATGCAAGAGTTAAACTCCCAACGTAATTAATTTTTATGAGGTTAATCTTTAATCAGTCTTGGAAAACTTAACTATAAAACATAAAAAAAACCCCATAGTAAATTAATTATTTTAGAAAACCAGACATTTCAAGGTCTTTAGGTATCCTCATCTTAGGCATTCTATCATTGTAATTTCTAAAAGATACACAGTCTTACCTCCACAATAGCATTCAAGGCAGTGTCAGTACCAATGCTAAAGTCTGTCCCTGGCACATTGTTGCTAATAGTAGCAGGCAACACACAGATAGGAACGCAAAACTCCTCAAAGCGGGAACGTGCCTCGTGTAGCTGCAGACAACTTTCATAGGCCTGGAGCAGTGGTACAAGCGTGAGTGATACATTCCTTCTCTTTGGATCGCTCTGCTAATGACTCCTTGCATGTGATGGTAAATTTGGCTGTCCATTGGCCCAGGTAAATACAAGTGGTGAGATTATGTGGGGGGGATCTCCTGTACATACCGCAACAGTGCACTGGGGTTGCATTGGCACAATGCTCTTTGAAGAAATGCAGAACATGAGTGCAAGTTAACACAGAGTGAAGGCAGAGTGTGAACAGTGCAGAGGGCTGCGGCAGTTGGACAGAAAAAGACAGCAGAAAGGTAGACTGCAAATCATTCCACAAGAAACCACTTAAAGAACAAAGTTTGATACATGTTAACGAGTTTAGGAAGTTAACTGGTAGAACACCCACAACTTGAAGGAAACACTTAAAGAAAGTTGCTATTTTTAAAACTATGTTAGCCTATAAAGTCAAGACACACACCTATTTCCACCAAGAAAAAAGAAAAGAAGTTTTTGCCTTTGCCTTCCAAGGTTCTATCAACATCACACATCTGCCTCTACACATACAGACCGGACAGAAGAAACCAGGAACTTGGATGAGTTAATAAAGTTTGCAAGTATAGTTCAACACTACAAAATAAATAATTATGTGAAAAGGATTAGGTGTTTCTAATAATACTTAAAGGTTACAAAATAATACTTAAATGTTAAGATTGTGCAGCTGGTTTAAGTCATTAAACGTATTTTTTAGTTACGTTATTCCAGTTCTTCCGAATCTGAACTAATTAGCATCTCTTATGATATGTGGCAATTTTTCAAATTGCCTATGTAATGACTCTCCACAAGAAAGCCTGATTACATAGTATGTTATGTTTTTCTTAATCTTTTTCTCCCAGAAAGGATTGATGCTCACAGAAGTCTCATCTTTTCAATTTCTCAGATCAGTCCAGAGAAGCAAAACTATTGCAGATCAAATTATGAGACGGCTATCACACTATCTCCACAAGTATCTACACAGTGACTGACGTAAGTAATAATTTGGGAGAAAGTGATGGGAAAAAAATCCACCTGCAAGAGTTCTGCCCTCTAGACTTTTTTCCTAAATAAAACACATCCTGTCCAGTGACAGGACAGGACATATGACAGCAAGTGCACGAAGTGCAACCTGACTTCTAAAGTCAGTCTCTACTTATCTATTTCGTAAGTGCAACTTCCAATTAAGCTCAGGGCTAGGATGCATTTCCATGTTAAGTCTGAAATTCAGTCTAAAAGACTACAACTTTCAGACCTGTAGCTCTGAGAAGCTGTATAGGCAGATGGGCAACAAATGGATGGCTGGTTTGTTCAGGGCTTTTGTTTGTCTTTTGTTTTTTGAGTGGATGAGACTCCACTGAGAAAACCTCACTAATTGCCTAGTCCAATTCAGCTTTGAATTTCCATTTCTACTAAAAAATGAAGGCATACACTGGCTTGCAGTGGTTTGGTAAAACCACACGGCTTCCTGGAGATCTGCAAAACATGACTTTCTATAACAAGTTTTATATTGAGACTTTCGGGAAATCAAGTTGAAAGGAGATTTAGAGCAATAACTAACACAATTGGTTAGTCTGCATTCATGGTATGTTAAGATGCAGTTAAGATATGTTTTACTTGCATTAAATATTGCCATTTTATTTGATGCAAGTGATTTCAGCAAACATATCCAAAGACTGTACCTTCACCAAGCATGAGCATTAGATCATTGTATGCAACATCTTTGCATCACTGCAGCAAAATATGGAAATGCTTTCAATAAAGGGCCACTTAATAATTTTAAAGGTTAAACAAGCGACTGGTGGTTTTAATAATTGCTTTACATTTTTAAAAATAAGTACTCCTATAGGATAAGGCATACTGTACTGTGTCATTTCACACCCTTTCATTACATTTGTGTTATTAAAAAAGGTATTGCTATAACCAAAGATGCTTTACAAAAACACATGCAGTCAAGCAAAGACTGTGGTTCATTGACTTCAGGCTGATCTAAATGCATATGGCCATTGAAAGGGATGGATTTACTGTCCCAGCTCCACATCCAGCTGTTGCTAGGAATGAACTAGATTATCATTTAATCAGGCAGCTACTTGGTCAGGCTAATTTTCACCTTCCTAGTTCAGGTTGATGTGGAGCCACGTTTGCAAGCACCAGCACTGGGAGGGTATAGAGGTCTGTAGCTTCATTCACTCCTCAGTGAAAAAGGGCTTTTTTGTGCCTGTTCACTCTGCTTTTTCTCACAAAACCAATTGATCAGCCTGTATTTCCTTCCCTTTGATGAAAGGAAAAGGCAGATTCTCAAAGAAACACATTAGAGAGTTCCAGCATCTTCCTTTTTCAGGTTCTATATTTCTCCATCTCTAGCTGATACCTTTTCATTTCCCCATTTACTTCTATGTCTCCTAAACCAAATGAATATTCTTCCATACCTTGTTCTGGTTTATTCTGCTTTAAGTCTTCTTTATTCCTCTTTAAAGCTTCCTTTAGCCCATCAGTAGGCTCTGTTTTCAAATTAAGTTTTCATCCCTTCCATTCTCTTTCCATGTTCTGTAGCTGAAACAGTCTTTTTATTCATCCTGCTTAATTACAGAATAGGTTTCTGCCTTTTACTTCCACCTGCAAAATGTATTGCTAATGCCTCTTTTTGATCAATATTAAGTAACAGAACTTTATTTTAAAAATAAATTTCTGTCCTTCATGGTTATGTAGGTAGAAAACTAACATTCCTTTGCTGCCATATTCCAGGAGTCTGCTATCTGAAATAACATTCTATTCATTTAACTGGATTAGAAACATGAAGTTGAGAATATAGATATTTTTATTACGGTAGTTATTTTACTGATGCTCAAATTTCATGTTCTTATCCTGCAATCCTTAACAACTTATTTCATATATCTAGATATACAAGCCTTAAGCATACCCTTTTCATGTACAGAAGCCTCCAGTTTTCCCCAGGTATTTTATACTATGGAGTTTTCACTGACATTTTTCTCACTAACATTCTGAAAGCTGAAGTGAAAAACACAGCATAAGATAAATTTAAAACACTCTTCAAAAGTCAAACCAAATTCTACTGTTCAACTGATTACAAGCCTATATTTTAAAACAAAAATGGAAAAATGGAGTATTTCAAGACGGTCACAGAAACTATTGTAGAATCTAAATTCTGACTATTGAGAAATGTACCATCCACTATCTATGACTTAGGGAAAAGCACACTCTTTCCTTATCTCTCATTCAGAAGTTAAGTATCTGTTTGGCTGCTTTTTATTGTTTTCCTTCCTAAATGCAGCATCTTAACACATTTTATCTGTAAATGTCTCAAGGTGCCATTTACACCCCTAGACTAGCTTCAAACAATCTAACATTGAGAAGTGTCTCATAATGCCAAACACTAACAAGGCCTCAACACCCAGCAGAAATGTACTTACCTTACTAAAAGCTGTGAAGAACACAGAAGAAAGAACAGTACCACAGCAAAATGAAGTATGATGACATTTCGGGTTTCACAAGAGGTACTAACCCAAGAGCACTGAAAACTATGATGCATTTATTCACCTAATAGTGCCAACAGGAATAAAAATGCTATAAACTATATATAATGGACATTAATGTCTATTTGCTATTTCCGTTTCCCACAGTCAATTGTATGACTTGCATTGAATGTCTCAATTTAATACGGGGCATCATCCCTATTGAACCTGATTTGAACATACAACACAGGAATGAAAGGATACATTTTTCATTATCAGTTTTAGTGAATCAAGTTCAAACAATCAGAGCAAAAAAACCCAAACGATGACAAGCAGAAATGTTTCCACAACACAAAGTCTGCTCCTTCCCCCCAAAAAAACTGAACATAATTTAAGTTTCCATTGCACTGAATCTAAATCTTGCAAGGCTATTACATTTCATATTTATTCCAGCGAAAAATCTAGGCAAAATAAAACACAAAAAGAAGATGGACGTTATTAGGAAAAAAACACTAAGTTTGAAAATTTTCCACTGCTGCATTGAAAATACGGAGATGCTGACATTTTATTTATTATCTAATAAAGACGGATGGTATCTGGAAATCTAAGTATAAAGCAAAACACAACAAGAGAGAGACTGACTATGATACATCCCACTCTACATGGAATAACCTATAAAAAGAAGCCAGTTAGGTAAACAAAGATTAAGAAGAAAAGAAAAGAAGAAAAGTAGGTGTTATGCACAATCATTTTACTCACCTTAATTTGTGACAAATCATTTTGGAGAGATATTTTTATTTACCAGAACTGGAAACATCAAAATTTGTAACCTAAGTTGTCTATAAAGAATACGTTCAGCATAACTTTTAGTTAGCTTACAGCCCTGTTCAAGGCAATAGTTAAGGAAACTGAAATTTCCTAATTGAAGGACTTATTTTGCTGAAGATAAAAACATTGATGTTGGCATGGTAAAAAACAAAACAGGTGAAAATTACGTTAGTGCTTTTGAAGTTGGTAGCATTTGAGGAATCCTTCAAATTTCTGAAAATAATTTCAAGATCTTCAAATACATCTAAGTGATAGAACTGACATTTTGTTTTCAAAATCAACTTGAAATTTTTTTCCCACTGCACATCAGCATCATGCTTGTTATTTTTCACTTCTTCAAATGTAGCTCAATATGTACAATCAGTGAAAAATTCTACATTCTGGCTCCAAGATGGCTGAAGACAAAAATCAGGAAGTGGAACTTCTAATATAATACGGTAATTCATTGTAATACAGTAAAGAAGTTATGAAATAATTCTGTTTCTTCTTTGTAAGTGAAAATATAAATTCAATTTTGAAGATAAATGCTTTATTAGGTCTTTGCTGTGTTTTAAACTATGCACACTCTGCAACTGTACCTGCAGTACATATGTGTTAATCAATCCATTTTTAATTTACATCGTATTACTGGATTTGATGTTTTTAAAAATACTTCATAATATGTCTCAACTTTTTTTTTATTAAATCTGTTTATTAGTAGAAGGCATGTAATTCCTATTATTGAGAAATAAGGATCTTACTGAGTCCACCCTCAGCAAGTTTGCTGATGATACCAAACTGGGAGGCAGGGTTGACAAACCAGAGAGCTGTGCTGCCATTCAGCGAGACCTGGACAGGCTGGAGGACTGGGCAGAGAAGAACATGATGAAGTTCAATAAGGGCAAGTGTAGGGTCCTGCACCTGAGGAGGAATAACCCAAGGCACCAGTAGAGGTTAGGGGTGGACCTGCTGGAAAGCAGCACTGCAGAGAAGGACTTGGGAGTTCCGGTCAATGAAAGGTTGACCATGAGTCAACAATGTGCCCTTGTGGCCAAGAAGGCCAATGGTATACTAGGGTGCATTACAAAGAGTGTGACCAGCAGGCTTGAGGGAGGTTCTCCTCCCCCTCTACTCTGCCCTGCTGGGGCTGCATCTGGAATATTGTGTCCAGTTCTGGGCTCCCCAGTTTAAGAAGGACAAAGAATTACTGGAGGGACTCCAGCCGTGAGCTATAAAGACGATTAGGGGCCTAGAGTACCTTTCTTATGAAGAGAGACTGAGAGAGCTGGGTCTGTTCAGCCTGGAGAAGAGAAGCTGAGAGGGAATCTCATCAATGTTTATAAATATCTCAAGGGTGGATGTCAAGAGGATGGGACCAGACTCCTTTCAGTGGTGCCCAACAAAAGGATGACGGGCAATGGGCACAGACTGAAGCACAGAATGTTCTATCTGAATACGAGGAAAAACTTCTTTGAGTGTGACAGAGCTCTGGAACAGGCTGCCCAGAGAGGTTGTGGAGTCTCCTTCTCTGCAGACATTCAAACCCGCCTGGACACCTTCCTGTGAGATCTGCTCTGGTGAACCTGCTTTAGCAGGTGGGTTGGACTGGATGATCTCCAGAGGTCCTTTCCAACCCTAACCAGTCTGTGATTCTGTTACAGTCTCTGTTAAAGAAATCAAGATGTTATATATATAAACAAGGATCTCTTTCTGAAAAGAACAACAATCACTCAGTGTTTTTCACATCTGGGTATAGTGATACATATAATAGGGATTTTTTTCTCTGCAGTGCATCAAATGATCATCAAGTCTCAGCTTTAGGTTTCTTTCTTACATGTATAATCAACATATGCCATCTGATTTTATAGTTTGCAAATTTACAGGTCATTGTAGTTTCAGAGAAAACCTAATGGAAGCATTTGGGATTTTAAACCTTCTCTTATTTAAAAAGGTATAATAAATGTGGCTATATTAAGTAACTGTATAATTTTCCAGATTACATTTCCAAAGTTCTGGTCTATAAAAATATCCAGTTCTAGCCAATTTTGTCAGTTTTAACCACAACTGCTTTGTTAGTAAGCGCACACACCAGAATAGACTTACATCAGTGATAGTGTTCAGAGCAGTATCTGCACCAATGCTGAAATCTGAACCCGGTACATTGTTGGATACAGTGGCAGGAACCATAACCATGGGAACACAGAATTCGTCATATTTCTCTCGGGCAGCTGACAACTCCAGGAGTCCGAGGTAAGCCTGTTGGGCACAGGCATTGGGTGAAAAATTAGGATGAATAACGTAAGGGCAAAGTAGGAGTGATAAAATGGAAAGGGCCACAGGGGGAGCCAATTCTACCACAGCACACTTCAACAAGTCAAAGCAATAAGGAACCACTAAAATCTAACACAAACACCAAAAAAAACGTTAAAAACAGGTATACATTTGAAAACAAACAACAAATAGAATATTCATTTTCAAGGGAATATATAATTTAGACAGAAGAAAGTGCTTTGTACAACACAAACATACTGCAAACTTCAGGTACCATTACTACTCATCTAAAATTTTACTATTCCTGAACTAGGGCGATGCCTTACATGTTGGAAAAAATTGATGATTCTTTCCTTATCAAGAAGTATTAAGCATGTTCTTCTCTGAGAAGAGCCAGAGAAATACATTCCTGAATTAAGATCTCAAAAATTAATTATTTTGGTAAAATGAAAGGAAAATGAAACATGGAAGAAAAAAACACTTATCCAGATCATTTAAAGCTTTTGAAATGCACTGTGTGAGAAAGAATGGTTTAAACAGGAAACCACAGTGTAGCTACTATTAAAGGTCAAGGACTTCCAGAAGTATGTTCTAAGTATTGATACAGTATAGATTGAAGCTTGCACTACTGAAGTCAATATTTTTTTTTTAATATAAAAATACCATCACATTATCTCACCTTATTTATTCATTTAGCATATCTTGTTTTGCAGTTAGTAGTCACTGTCTTGAATGTCAATACTTCCGATCCTAAATACTATTTCTGTTGTGTATCAAATATAATTATAACCAAATGCACTGTACCTGAAGATTGGGTAAAAATTAAAACAGTCTAATCCTTTTTACTCAGAAATAAACATTTCAGTGTACCTCAAATCCACCAATAACCATCAGGGCGTTAATGTTGTTAGTGCGCATCTGGTCAGCAATCTTCTCCAAATATTTTGCAGGAAGAGTACTAAAAATTATTAAACCATAAGAAAAAGGAAAACAATTTACAGATTCTGCAGCAATAAGAACTAATCACAAGCTGAAACAGAAAACTGAGGAGGCAATACAATATTTTTCATTTTACATATTTATCCATACAAATACTCCTGAAAACCAGTAAGGAATCATGTCAACTGTAAAGAAACTACAGGTTTGCAATCCTGTTAAGCGAAAGGACCCCAGGAAATGTTTAAGTTGACGTTCCAACTCCAATTTTCATTCTCTCTTCAGAACTGGTACAGTACTATAAAGATAACCCAGTTAGACTGTAACAATTTTTTTTAAAAAAAGAACACTTAACCATTTTGTGGAAGAAAAAAGAACATGAAACCATACATTACTTATATAAAATACTAGAATTCATTCTATCAATTGGCAAAATACTGACATTACCGTTTTGTACCAAGAATTGATCCTCCTTGACCAGTCCAGCCTCCAACATCTCCCCAGCTGATTTCCTTTATCTTAGAATAAAAGTATAAAAGGAAATGGTGTTAAGTAATTACCCAGCTGCATCTCTTGATATGCAGCAAACATCAGGTACGACTTTACATAAAGCTGTTGGAACAAATTGTTGGACACAGACAGTACCAAAAATGAAATTGGCAAAGAACACAGCATCAAGAGGTTAACTGAATTTCTCTTGAGTTCTTACCAATCCCTTTCCATTCTATTTGTTCGTTCCTCCTCCAGATTGTGATGAACCCTACCTCCTACCTCATGATCCTATTTTCACATCCTCTCCTACTGAATGTGAAACACAAAAATCTAGAACTAGGTCTTTGAAGTTAATTTTGGGACCTGTGGCTCCAGCTAGGCATAGAAATCATAAATCTTCTATCCAGTTTCTCCTCAGTATACCAACAGATGCTTAGCATTTAAAATAGGGAAAAAGAAGAATTTAACTCACTTGGGGAAAAAAAAGCTTCCTTCTCCAACAAGCACCACTGCAAAGCATCTCACAGCAAAGAAACACAGATGTAACAACACAGAAACAGCAATCCTTCTGTTGTTCTGTAGAAAACCTACCATATGCTAAAAAGTTTGGAGGTAAGATTCAGCTGAACTACTTTTGTAACTCTGCAGCATGTGATCAGCAACACTTAATCTACAGACCTGAACAGTTGAGAAATAGTTACAATTTCAGTTTTATAGATCTTTCTGAAATAAAAGAACTTAAGAGAATCAGTTTCCACAACAGTTACGACAGAATATACCTTCTAAGAACATAAACAAAGGTGGTGGTGTGGAACGAGGTACCTACTACTATGTAATCCACACAGGTAATACTGACCTTCCCTCTAGCAAAACCTTCAAATCCATCAATGACGGCAAACATTTTATGGCCTTCAGTTATGCCAACTCTCACTGCAGCTCTCACGGCAGCATTCATTCCAGCTGCAGGAGCACCAACATTTAAAACTGCCACATTAAAATTAGTCTGCAAGAGAGAAATAATATTTAATAAGCACTTTTATTTCTATATCATGGTTAATTTGTCCATCATACACAGTGCTAAATGCTTGAATTTAGGAAATGAAATTTCAAAGCCACTAAAACCATCCAAAATTTGATGTTAACTAGAAAACGTATGCATATATTTCCCAATTAGCAGAATACCACATAGAAACAAACAGTTTAAAATAAGAATGTTTGTTTGAAAATAAGACTATCACATTTTCATTTGGCTTGCAGGTTAAGTTATTCAGGTTTGTATATTCTAGCTCACCTAGGTTCAAGAAGTGTAAAATACTCTGCATTATTCAAGCAGTTTCATGTTATGAAAGCAGTAGCTTTTTTGTAAAAATATCCAAAATAGCCAAGAACAGAGTAGGAACTGATTCTGGCACACATGCAGTTAGGTGTGTATCATCGGTACCATGCAAAGCAGAACAGATGACAACTTTTAAAGTATCTGCCAGGTTTTAGAAGCAGCTGACAATACAGCAGTAAACAGGAACACTTGGCATCTTTCACAGTACCATACATTTTCAGATTATGGCAGTTTTTTAAGCATTTCCCAACAACTCGAAGTATTTTAGCTTACATTCAGTGTCTCCCCAAGTTCACAGAATAGAATAGAACAGAACAGAAGAGAATAGAACAGAATAATCATTTTGGTTGGAAAAGACCCTCAGGATCGAGTCCAACCACAACCTAACCTAGCACTAAACCATGTCCTTAAGAACCTCGTCTAAATGCCTAGGGATGGTGACTCCACCACTTCCCCGGGCAGCCTGTTCCAATGCCTGACAACCCTTCTGTGAAGAATTTTTTCCTAATATCCAATCTAAAACTCCGCTGGTGCAACTTGAGGCCATTTCCTCTTGTCCTATCACTTGCTAATTGGGAGACCAACACCCTCCATGCTCCAACCTCCTTTCAGGTAGTTGTAGACAGCGATAAGGTCTCCCCTCAGCCTCCTTTTCTCCAGGCTGAACATCCTCAATTCCCTCAGCTGCTCCTCATCACACTTATGCTCCAGAGCCCTCACCAGCTTTGTCACCCTCCTCTGCACTCTCTCTAGTACTTCAACGTCCTTCTTATGATGAGGGGCCCAAAAACTGAACACAGGATTCAAGGTGGGGCCTCACCAGCGCTGAGTACAGGGGCACAATCGCTTCTCTAGTCCTGCTGGCCACACTATTCCTGATACAAGCCAGGATGCTGTTGGCCTTTTTGGCCACCTGNCAACTCCCACCCAATTTGGTGTCATCTGCAAACGTACTAAGGGTGCACTCAAGCCCCTCATCCAGATCATTGATAAAGAGAGTAAACAGAACTGGCCCCAATACTGATCCCTGGGGAACAGCACTCGTGACCGGCCGCCAAGTGGATTTGGCTCCGTTCACCATAACGCTTTAGGCCCGGCCCTACAGCCAGTTCTTTATCCATTGTAGTACACCCATCCAGCCACGAGCTGCCAGCTTCTCCAGGAGAATGCTGTGGGATACAATGTCAAAGGCCTCACTGAAGTCTAAGTACACAACATCCACAGCCTGTCCCTCATTTACTAGGGGGGTCACCTTGTCCTAGAAGGAGATCAGGGTGGTCAAACAGGACCCGCCTTTCATAAACCCATGTTGACTGGGCCTGATCACATGGTTTTCTTGTTCTGTGCCATGTGATTTTACTCAAGATGATCTGCCCCGTGACCTTCCCCCGCACAGAGGTTAGACTGACAGGCCTGTAGCTCTCTGGATCCTCCTTCCAGCCCTTCTTGTAGATGGGCATCAGGTTAGCCAGCTTCCAGTCAACTGGGACCTCTCCAGTTAGCCAAGATTGCTGGTAGACAATGGGAGGTGGCTCAGTGATCACCTCCGCCAGCTCCCTCAGCACCCTTGGGTGTATCCCATCTGGCCCCATAGACTTGTGTGTGTCCCAGTGGGGTAGCAGGTCGCTAACCATTTCCCCTTGAATTATTTGGGCTTCATTCTGCTCCCCAAGTTATCCCAGTTAAGTGGCTAATCTGCTCAAATGGAAAAATCTGAGATATCAAATATACATTTGTAATTTAAACCAGAGACAATGTAAGAAAGAAGGTTCTATTTAAAACAGAACATGAAATAGTAAATATTTTGGTATATAATACAAATTCCATACCTATGCATTTAGTACCTATTTATATTGCTTAGTTATCAATTGTACTCTAAATAAAACAACTACATCTAAATGGATGTAAGTGTTACAGACTGAACAACACAAGTGGAAAAAATCACGTGCCAAAAAGCACACAATCTAGCTACAAAATACTATTAAAACCTTCTGTCTCGTTACAACAGATCCAACTCTAAACCCACAACATTTCTCAAATTAAAAACACTTTCTTCAACAGAGTTTCTACTTTATACTGATAAATCCAATATCATCCAGACCATGGATTCTTTCCCAGAGAAAAAAACCTTCAATACTTGCATTAAGAAGAAAAATACAACAGAAAAATTGCTCATAAATGCACACTGTAAGGGTAAACAAAGCAAGAGTGCTACTGTATGTAAAAAGCATCTCTGGATTAAATTTTAAGTGCAAAGCATGAAATGCAGATCTTCTGTATGTGAAATATTCCTTGAAATGGAAGGCTTATTTCCAGGTAAACCACAGGCCACTGTCTTTGATTAAGAAACCCTCAGCTTGTATAAATCAATACAGTTTCACTGATGTCAATCTGTGTTGATATACACAGAACAAAATATAATTCGTTACCAAAAAACAAAGCAGGCACTGCAATTTATTAATTTTGTTTTATATTTATAGCTTTGAAATTAATACTTTGAGTAAAATATATATGTTGAAAAATTAAACTTTACATGCCTGACCTTTGGGAAAGTTGAACCACTGTGTATGAATTCAGCAAACAGAATTTACATGATAGCAAACTATGTAAGCAAAATGCAGACAACTTAACAGCCTGAGCTTATACACTAAAATTTATCATGCTTTAGGCTAGCTGGATGACCTTAAATTGTTTTCAACTGTTAACATGACAAATTTGTAACAATTTGGTACTGCAGAAGAACTATAAGTTGTTATTATAGCTTTATCCTAGAAGATGAGAATACAAATAAACAAAACAGAACAGTTGTTTGGATCTCTTTCAATAGGAAAACAAACAAACCAAGACACCTAAACCAGAACTTACGTAGTTTTGGTGGGGTTTGTTTGTTTGCTCGTTTTTTTAGCTCTGGCACAATCAAAGGATTGCAGAAAAATGCAAAGGATAAGAGCAAAATATCTGCGTGCTGCAACACTGCTGAGGCAGAGCATTTAGCTGCAGTGATCTGATCAGCTTAGCCTTTCCTCAGTTCCTGTGACATGGACATTTCATCTGCTTTTTAATTCCCATTTGACCCCTTTTATAGAATACACAGATTTGGCTACTGTGGTCAAATCCAAGTTGTTAATAATTACAAGTGTCCCACATTTCCTTCTAACATCATTCATCACAAAAAGATATGGCAAAACTATTTTTATATGCAATATAAAAGCCCAATACTAACAGTACTAAATTTGCATCGGTATATTAAAAACAAACACACACCTGATCTGGCAAAGAAAACGTTGAGTAACTACCAAAAAAATCCTTAGTTTTTTGGATCTCTCAAGTTCAAACTTAGGTCCTTATTAAAACAAAAAAAAAAATGGTAGGTTTATTTATACTTACTTTTATATTATGTTCAGGCAAAAGGAAAAGTCTAATTTAAACTAGAGTTATTTTGTCATAGTGTCCTTGAAAGCTTCTACCATGACTTTCTGTTTATAACCAAGTTTCCTTTACTGTGTGACATTTTCCATGACATATTACACAGTAATTTTTGTCAAATAAAATGTCTAGTTGTGATTATATTACTTACTGCTATCTGCAGAATTTCTGAACAGATGTCAGGTATTCTAGTAAACTTTTCCTATTTTCAGTGCAATTTTTCTCCTTAATAATATTGAGGAGGTACTATTAAACATTACTCAAATATCTAATTGGAATTTAAAAAAAAATCCAAAAAATGTAACAGTAATATAATCATACAAATAAGGTAACAAATCGTCACAAACCACAACTGAAAAAACGAATTGACCACTGAGGTGACATAGACACCAATTATGGTCAAAACCAGAATTATTCAGCAAACCACTGATGAAAACAAAAAAATCCTGTCTGAAATTTGTTTGCACACAACATTTAGAGCCTACTTCCTAATAAATGTGAATTCCCTTTTATACACAACTTACAAACTAAAAAAATAAAAAGAACTAAATGTCCACTGCTGTATTATGAACAGTAACTTATTAGATCACGTAAATGTGAAGCATTTGTCTCCACTATTCCATTCCATGAATTCCTGATCTTATCCTTGTTCTTGAGCAGTTTTGCCCTTTGGAAGGAAGGGCTAGACATCTTTTATCTTGAATCTTCCTTCTTTATCCCGAGATTTTCAGACAATCATGATTACATCACTTTTCCTTCTCTCCATGTTACGGAACAGAGGGCGTAACAGTAACTATTAGGACCAGACACTACAGCAATTGCAACTAGACATAAATCCAAAACAGAAAGAAACTGTCTAGCAGGAAATTTTCTAGTTAGAATAGTATTTCACTTAAAAAAAAGTTGTTATTAGAATAAAGTTGAGTGGTGCAAGCATCTTTCTGCCATTATAAAAATTAACTAATTTTATAAAATATCCTATGGCATAGGTTTGAAGAGAGTATTAAGACAGGATGAGAGAAAGAGAAGAAGAAAAACAGTATTTGTTGAGACTACCCAAAAGCATTTCACACTCAAAAAAAACCCCTTACCTTTGGAAGCTCAGCATCTGGTTTTTTGTGTGACAGTAATTTGTACGTGTTAAGGTTGTTTTCAAAGCTCCTAAATAAGTAAATAAGATAAATAAAATAGTAAGTTTTTCAACTTATTTAAAATAAATACTTGAGTTTGTCAGAAACTTTTAAAAACAGCATGTAATATTTGGACCAAAATTATTACAAATGCAAAATGCAATAAAAATTAAAAATGAGAGAACACTGGAAAATACTCCATCCTGTAAGATAATAGCGAGAAAAAATAAAATAACTATATAGCTGGCAAATGAGTTTTATAGATTGGTGCTACAGCATTTTATTATCAAGTGACTTGAAACAGAAAATGCTCTGTTGACACATAACAGTGCAGAATGTTGTCTCCCTCCAACATCACTGATGGAAAACTACCAGCTACTTACAAACAAGCTCATGGGATTGGCCTCAAAATCTTGAATAAACAAACATAGTTGCTCCCAGTCAGCTCACAAAACACAGCAGCTCTTTCCTTTGTGACTACTTATCCTGGGCTTGGTCATTAGCCTGACACAGTACTGAACAAGAGTTTTCTGCGTTTTGCATGTTTTTATGCAGATAAGAATTTCAATTATTCTATTTAAGCAACCCTTCTTCTGTCACCTCTATTATTCTCAAATACATAAAACCATATGGATATTAAATTATTTAAAATAAAACGTCAAGTGCCAGTGGAATAGCAAACCAATTCAGCTTATCTAGCACAAATAAATTGATACAAGTTATTGGCCATACCTTCCACGCAGCCTCACAGCCTCAAGAAATCTTCCCTCATCCATGGCTTTCTGGACTTCTTGAGTCTTGAAAAAACAAGTTGATTAACCAATGTGTTTAAAAATCACAGGAAGCTGATTATTTAAATAGATCATTCTGAAAGAGCTTTCAAAAGTGAAACAGAAATATCGACATTTTATTAATTTATGAGCTACCTCTTATCATAGCACAAATCACAGCGGACAAGAGAAGAACAAAGTACAAGGGGACACATAAAGCCTTCCTAGGAAAAAAAAAAATCAATGTATCTATTTTGTGGATTTCTTTTTTCAGTTTAAGCTGAACAGTTTTAGTGCAGAAAGTGGACTGTTATGTTTGATGTTTAAACGGATGCAAGCATCTGAATAATTTGTTGCAGCAATAGAAAGATCTGAGGATAAATTTTAAACCAAATTAAATATATATTTCTTGTTTGCTGATAGTTCACAAATAAGTAATAACATCTAGAGAACACACATGAAGTTCATTAATCCCAAATGTGGGAAACTGCTGCACACATTCCCATGGGTGTTTTAATGACAACAGACAATTATTGTACACAGTGGTCTGTTGTAGTTAATGAATAACTATAAATTGGCTTTTTGCCAGAAACTCACCATCTGCACACACTCCATCAGAGGCAGACGGACAGCCTGGTTTCCAGACAGGGACACGACACAGGCCGGGGTAGCTGGAGTAGCTTCTAAAAGGGCAAGCACAGCTTCCACACCCATACGACTCGCCTGAAAATAGATAACATTTGAGTGATCGAGCAAGCACTTGAAAGTAAAAGGCTTTCAGTCACAGAAATCGCCATGATTTCTCCATAAATCAAGCTGCAACCAATTATTCTTTGCTGGTGAAAACATTGCAGGCTGTTTAACACCCTTAAGTATGGAAGATTGACCCTGGAGCTTTGCTTTTTAATCCTAATATAGATTACTTTACACACAGTGCTTCACTATTCTGAATTTGAGCTATCTGGACAGTTAATTTGAGACAATAATTGGATTTGTCAAGTTAATCAGGTAAAGAACTTCCCCACCCCCAAATAAATAATCAAAATGTAGTTACACCACGTGGCACCATGAGTAATTACTTTAGGTTCACTCACCAAAATTCTGTCAAAAGCTGAAGGGGTTCCACCTCTTTGCACATGACCCAAGATAGTTACTCGGGTGTCAAAACCGAGCCGCTGAACCACAAGCTGCACAGAATTTCAAAATATAGTGGGTTGATTATCATCATCATTTTATATACACATGTATTAGAATTACTCTGGTTTACATACTATTGGAATAATAGAATTCTACATACACTATACACAAGCACGTCAACAGAATGAAAATACTACAAAACTTAAGTCAGCCTTCAGTTTATTCCTAACCTAGAACTAAACTCCAGGTTCCTAATCAACAGGAACATTTCATTTTTAACAGCAAAACAGTAGCTTACATTGTAATACTTTCACTGCAGTTATAATAGCTTCATCATACACAGTGCTCAGCCTTATAAAAACAGGTCTAAATATTATAATTAGAATACTTGAAAGAAGTTCAGTTACAGTGTTTCATTCACATCGTGTTTCATCTGTGTGCAAGATTACACACCTCAAGAGATTCTGAGTAAAACTTCAGTGAAGATGACTTTTAACCTTAATTCACAAGGCTTCTAAAACTTGCAGTAAAAATAATAATAATAAAACTATTTCTTTCAGTCAGACTTTCATTTCCTCTGTTACATATCAAATCTAAAGTCACAGAAAGATATGTTTTATTAATACATTTTCAGTGAGCACATAAGGTTAGGAATAAGGAATGGATACCATAAAGCAGAAAATATTGCAGAAATTATTCACAAAATCTTACATCCCTTGTATTTATAGTTTTTGAATGTTTCAATTGGCTGAAATTTGTAGCATGCAAGTAATATTTCTTCCATAAAGATATAACACCTACCTGCTGTATGTACACACAACACCACTTGGTGCTAAATTTTACTTTGTAAACTGTGATTTCGAATTAAGAGTCAAAGATTACTCTCAAACTGACAGCTAGGGCAAAGAAAACTCCATAGTCACGAGACAGATAAACCCCAGGTAAAGTCAAAGTGTCATAGCTCCTTCCTGCCAATGATAATTTTTTCATGTATTTTCTTAAGAGACCCTTTCCAAGGAAAGCAGAATAATTTCAGCTCAGAAGTTTGTCTTAATCTTAGACACCAATGAAATTCTTGGCAAAGCAACCATTTGGAGAAAAGTAACAGGACTTTCTCTGAACTAGACAACATTATTTCACAGTGAGAGAGACAGACCATTATTAAAATGTTACAAGAAATATGAAGTAAATAGGATTATATTTAGTTATTTGAGCTGGTTTAAGACCCTCTATCCATTCAGGTACCCATGAAGTAGGTGTTTTGAACTGTTGTCTTATTTTACGCGGAGAAAAGGTTCTAATTAACAGCCACTGAAATAATTCCCCCTTAAGTGGACTGTGGATTCAGATAATAAAGCATAAATACAAAATACAGCCAGCAAACTGTGTGATAAGCTATTTTATAGGAACAGATTTACTTTACAGAAATGTTACGCTTAGTAACAAACCCCATCTTAAGAACTAAACAGAAAGTGCATCATAAGGATGTTGACACTTACATCCTTAACCTTCTCTGATGTTATAGGTTTGTTGTGGCAATCAATAGCTCCTTCAGCTACAATAATAATGTTCAGCCTTTTCTTTCGTGCACGGTTCTATAATGAAAATAAAAACATATCCACGTATAAAAATCATGAAAGAAATTTACAGCACCATTCTATAATCCATCGCTATACATTAAGTTGCTAGGATTTGAGGAAATATTTCTCACACTTGAGCTCATCAGTGTTCTCACACATTTTATCTTTACATAGGTCTTTTCATTGATGAAGTGAACTGTCTTATATGAAATTAATGAGGAAAGGTACACACACTGCTTACATAGGAATAGTTCTACGTAATCCCTAGAGTAGGCCATATAATTCTTCAAAACAATTGCAGAATGCAGGAAAATAACTGTTTAAGATCAAATAGTACTATCTGTGACACCAGAAGCAAAGATTTGCTTAAAGTCATGATCACATTTTAAATCACCATTTTCAAACAAAGATCTGCAAAGACATAAGGAAATCCCAAACATGGTAATAGATTACCTCTGAAAGCTTAACACACATTGAATCTTCCCATCCTTCTTCTGGTGGGTATTCGGGAATAAACACCCAATCTGCGCCACAGGCTAAGGCACTAACAAGAGCTAGATACCTAATAAACACAACAAATGTTTAGACGTTTATGGTTCAGATTTCTTGATCTTTCATATCTGTATGAGACACAAACTGCTGAAGACAATACATACCCACAGTGTCTCCCCATGACCTCCAGAACAAATGTCCTCTGATGGCTGTAAAAATAAGAAAACGAATTAACTGTAGTACTGCAACTCAAAAATGCAGTCCAAATTCTTGACATTTTCTGATATCAGGAAAGCCTGTGCTTACCATGCTTACTAAACACAGAATTGATTAGCAAAACATAGGCTGTATTAAACCATGTATTTAAAATTACCTATCTTCCAACACATAACTCATTTTTACTACTACTACTTCTAAAACACGTTAAGACAATTAGGAGAGAAGAGGTGAATGTTTACTAGAAACTGAAATGATACAGATTCATAGCTAAGAATTGTAATTATATAGTTGTACTAAAAAAAAAAAAAGAGAAACCATTTAATTGCCTAAACTTTACCTAGAGAAAGCTTATATACAAACAGATGTTACTGTGAAATAATAAAGATATATCCAGACCTTTTGTAGAAGAATATGTCTGGAAAAAAGTAAAAGCATATTAAAAAACCAAAGCCTGGCCCCAAAGCTGATGCAGCCTCTACAATCAGATGCTTGAAGTGCTGCCATGAGAGGAATGATGGAAAAACTATTACCAAGAAAAAAAGAAACCAAGACACTTGCAGCCAAAAAGTTTTTATTCCCACTCTACAAATATAAAAAAATACCAGTTACCTAACTTCTATTTAAAATTAACTTATATCCTCCACTATTGTACGCCAATAGGACACTTAAAATTTGAAGTACGAAAAACCGTATATTTGTTATAGTTTTCTATCATATCCACAATTTACCTTTGAGCAGTGGTCATGATGGCATCTACAACTTCAATTATTCTGTGCAAGGCTGAGTCAGTACCTATGGTCATATCAGTGCCACAGAAGTCATTGTCTATGGATCCAACCATTCCCACAATGTTAAGATAAGCATATTTCTTAACAGCCTCTTCATCAATCTTTTCTGTAAAGAAGTATCCAGAGAATAAGCTATAAGGTTATTATTTAAAAACAAAACAAACAAAATATATATGTATTTTTTAGACATAATGCTTGGGTGCTCTATTTTGTAAATTAAACATATCCAAACATTAGATTATGTTTAGATATTTTAGGTAACAAGGTTAGTCAAAACTACAAACAAAAGCCAATCAAACAACCAAACAAAAGAATCCTGCATAAAACTCCTTAAAATAAGGAAGGAAAAAAGAGCTTTTCAGTTCATTTCAAAGTGTCAACAGATTATCAAGTTTTGTAACCAACCTTGAAGTTCACAGTTTGGACTTAAACAATAGCAGTCAAATTGTAGTCTCGGTGTTATGTGCAACAAAGAAGCAAAAGGATGCAAACTGGATGTGATTATGAGCATACGTAAACAATCAAAAACCAGCATTCAACTTTTGAAGACTTCTCTTCTGCAATACTGAAAGGCTCTGATTTCATTATTAATAAGCAAATAGAAGAGAAAAGCTCCTATTCTACATCTTAGCCTGTGCCTCCCAAGACATCAATGAAAACACTGAATCATCCAAGAGTTCTGAAGGATCTCAAGGATGAAATACCTTAGCTGCTTAAGTGCCTAAAACTACCTTAGTATCTGTGCACGGGATGGTAGTAAATATAATGGCAATTTTTTAATATGGGATTTAAGAACTTATATCTCAGTGTGTTTAATGTCTGTACTAGACGAAATAGTAGAAACCATAATGAAAAATATAACTCACGTCCACAAAGATAAATACAGCATTCTGAAGAACAGTCAAAATGTTTTCTATAAGCATATACCATGCATTACAAACCTTTCCTAGAGTTCCAAAGGTGACTTAATCATCACATGAATAAGGGATATCTTGTAGTCATATTCTAGGTTCTTAGATTTCCAAAAAGCCACTGACACAGTCTGTCCTCAAAGAGTTTTGAGGAAACTAAGTAGCCACAACATAAGAAAGAAGGCTTTTGCACAGAATAAATAATGTGAAACAGAGGGTAAAAAATATGAAAAAGAGGGCAGTAGTAAATGCAAGTTCTTGTGTCTGAGGAAGGTAACCAATGGAGTTCTACAGGGATCTGCACTGTTCAACAAACTCAGCAATAACCTAGAAAATGGAATGAGCAGTAAGGTGCGAAAGCTTACTGATCAAACTGAATTATTTGTGTTCTAAAGGTTGGGGTGTCTGAGAAGAAATGAAGAAGGCTAGCAAGACACAGTGAAAAGTATCAGATGGAATTCACTGGAAATAAACATAAAGTAATACACATGAAAAATGTACCCTAACATCACAAACAAAATAATGCTATTTTCAGCATAACAACACAATAATGCTGTTTTAATTAATAAATCAGCTTCAATGCTCAATAGCAGTCAAAAAAACCCCAAAATATTAGAAAATATTAGAAAAAGTAAAGATAACAAAACAAAGATCATTATACTACTGTGTAGATCCATGGTTTGCCCTCATCTTGAATACTGGGTGCAGTTGTGGTCCTCCCCACCTCAAAAAGGACATGGTAGAACTGGAAAAGGTTCAGAGAAGGGCAACAAAGATGATCAAAGGTATAGAACTTACATATAAGGAACAACTAGGCAAACTAGGACTCTTACATCTAGAAGAGATGATGAGGGAAAAATAAGACAACTGTAAAATCTCAAGTGGCATGCAGAGAGGAAGCAGGATTGATCATTCACTGTTTGTTCTAACACAAAAAATTATAGGACACCAAATGAAAATAGAAGCCAGCAGGATCAAAATAAACAGAAGATTCTTCACAAACTTCATCATCCAGTGAGGCTGTATAACTCCTTGCTACACAATGCTTTCAGCAAAAATGTCTATGCGTTCAAGGAGACCGTACACATTCACAAAACAAATAAATTGATTAAGGACTGCTAACAGCATCTGGTCCAGGAAGTCCTGAAGGCAGAAATGGATGGAATCTATAAGAGTATTTCTATATTATGAACAACATATAGCATCAACACAGCATTATTTAGGCTTGTTCTGCTATTTTACTCTTTCCTATACACCCTCTTGGATGCTATCAAAGACAACTACTGGGCTGGATGCACTTACAGCAACAGTCACTTCATGTTCTGATCTTAAGCAAATAGTGACATATAGGCAGAAAAGCATCACAATTTAATAACAACCGAGTACGTAGAAAAGAATTACCATGTCAGTTTGGATTTGAGGGCAAAAGGCTTTTCAAACAGAAGTTCAAAGATCAGGCCCTGAAAATGATTCATAATGGGGGAAAAAAAGGCACACAGACAGTTGCCCAGTAACTTGTTTGGCATTTTGAACCTTTAAGGTATAGAAGAGAGGAGGTACAGAAATCAAAAACTATTTCTTTATGAAGAACCATGTAATTTCCTAGAATGAGTGCATTCAATTTTTGACTTAAGAAATATATGGATATAGTTTGTGCATGTATAGTTAGGGTATATAAATTCCCTGGAGATTGGACTGGAAGTCTAGAGGGTCTAAACACAAACTTACCTTTTTGTGCCAGTTCTTCTAGAAGTCCACTCCATTCTTCACGGAAGAGATTGGCCCCAGTTAAACTTCCATCTCCGCCAATCACACAAAGATTAGTGATTCCTCTCTGAACCAAGTTGTAGGCTGCCTGCAGGCGGCCCTCCCGGGTACGAAAGGATTTGCAGCGTGCACTTCCAATAACTGTACCACCCTAGAAAAAGGAAATGTAACAGTGTTAATTTATAATACAGTATTCTAGTGGATTTTTTTTTAAGATCAGTTAATGATGAATGGTTATTTTGTAGTGTAACCTCCATCTCTAATTTTACAATGAGTGAAAAGTAACGAAAAACAAAGAATCATCAAACCTGCAGGAAATTGTGTTCTCAAGAGCAGATAGACACATCACAGAAAAGGGAAAAAACACTCAAAAATGACTGATAAAGAGCTACTCTTGAGGGAAAATGTTAAATCATTTGGGATTAATTTCAATAGTGTTCTAATTAATTATCTAATTGTTACTTACATGTGATAGCAATAGTAAAAGTGATACAGTACTAAGTGGTTAGGAATTTAGATGGATTTGCTTCAAAGCACAGCACTTTTCCCTCTAATATAATGATATAGATAAACAATAACAATAAAGACATAAAAGATACCCCTAAAGCTCAAAATTAGCATTTACTGTCATGCCACAGAATTATGGACAGAACTGCATTCACATTTAGTGCCTTATAGATAAGTTAAATTTTCTGTTTTATTAACTTATCTGATGTTTTTATTAGTATGATTTAAAGAGCTTCCTCCAAAAACGGAAGTCATTAATTTCAAAAAAAGCTGAAGCATCTTTTCACTGAAATCTGCTGGGCATCTTGCTGAAAACAAGTTACATGCTTATGTTGTTGTATCACTCAACAAAGTTGAGTCTAAATTTTGCCTTATTTATTGTCATAGTAAAAACTAAAATTAATTGAGACTGCAAAAACTTTTTTTTCTCCTGCAAACAAATCTGGAGATGATTACCTCACTTTTGCACAAACATTTCCCTCGCTTTAACTTATGATAAATCAGTCATGCCAATCCATATTTGGTATTCAAATCTATAGAGGCTGTACTGATATGAGTTGCCCTATCAATAGGTGTTTCAGCTCTCAAGTCAGTCCCAGGCACTATTTTAATGTCTACATTGTAATACACAACAGCTGTCAGTGGAAGAAAAAAAAAATTTAATAGAAGCAGTTCAGCTCTCTCCATAAACAAAAAGTAGAAGTATACACAAACATGTTGTAAAAATAATAATCAGGACTAGAAAACATATCTAAAATAGGTATTTTCATACTTATAAAACATAGTGGTAAGTGGAAAAGAGACTGTATTTGAAACAATGTACTACAACTTGCTCTGATTTAACAATAATATAGGTTAAGCTGAAAAATCTTTAATCAAAACAACACATTATTTAAGACACATCTTCAGCTTCACTATTGGCCTGTTGAATTCCTAGTAATCAAGCTCAGAAAGGTATTTTTTCTTATAGTACATATGCTATATGTACTATATACATGTACTATATACACGTACTATATACATGACACATACAGGATGCCTACATCTTGCTCCTGCCTATGCTCTTGTGTGGCTTGGCCATGACATTTCAATTTTCTCTAAATCATAAGATGTGCCTTGATGATGCTTAGTCATACGGCTTAGTTTTAGGTAGCCCTGCGAGGAGCAGGGAGTTGAACTTGAGGATCCTTATGAGTCTCTTCCAACTTCAGCTATTCTATGATTGCAGATTCTACAAGATAGGCAGGGGATTAAAAAAACAAAACAAACGAAAAAACCCACACGAAAATATCAACATAGATAAAACATCTCAAAGTATTCCAAGGTATTTGTTTGTTTAAAAAAAAAAAATCACCTATTTTTCACTGTGCTAACAGCTTTATATTATACCAGCTCTACTGAAAGCTCCAAAGAAATCCACCTGGAGGTAGTTTTCAGAAAGCCTGGCAAGCAGTAAGGCCTCTTTGCCAAACATAGCATCTGCTCTCTAAGAGGTGACAACATTACCACGCTGAGGAAAAGTGTAAGGAGATCCAAATGGCCACCCTGCAGAACATCATTGTAATATAAACATACAGACAAAGTCACTGGTATTAGCTGAGCTCTGGAGAACTGTACTGTAATTACACCCATTACTACAATTCTAAATCCACTTACACAAGAAGCCAACAGGATTTTGTAAGAAAATCCTTGCCTTACAAAACACAGTTGTCTGATATTTTGGCCCTACGATGTCTTTTTTTATTAAATATAGACTTGTTAGTATGGCTGCAGGAGGGTAACAACATGCATATTGAAAATCTAGAACAAAGATTTTTCAAGATCATCTCTGTGCACCAAATACAAGACCACACAGATCTTTAGGAAGTGTCAAACATCCATACTATAGCAGTCAGGATCTGCCAAAAGTGGTATGTGCTGGTCACTCAGTCATCACAGAATTCCAATTCATAATTGCAGTTCTTTTCCAAGATCTACAATTCTGGTTCGCTGTTTAACAAGAGAGAGTTTGGGTCCCACCCCCATTCTAACACTTACCACTTGCAGGATACTTGAAACACTTTCCCATGAAACTTCTACAATATTATCACCTCCATCAACCATTCCCTGGTAACCCTGAAAGAAAAAAAGTATTTCAGAAGTCTGATTCGAAAAATTGTGTCACATTTCCCCTGCAGTAATACTCACCTTGTTTATTTTAATGCAACTTTAAGTAACTAAAAACACTGAATATAAAAATACTCAATTTAAATGAAACAACATTCAAGCAGGTATCACATTGGGGGGAAAAAAAAACCCACACAAAAAACCCACAAAAAACCACAACCAACCAACCAACCAAAACAAAACAAAAAAATTACAAAAACACCCCAAACAAACAAACAAACAAAAACAAACAAACAAAAAACAACCAAAAAACCCCAACAAACTCTCTTCCTAAAAGATCAGTTCCAAAGACAACAAGATAAAGTAATACTTTACATAGATTACATAGCTTATAAACTAGAATGACAATGTGTTTCTCCTTTATTAGGAATAAATACTGTTATCTTTTAAAAACTACGAAGATGGAAGAACTTCAAAAAGCATTATAAAATGTTCTTCCTAAAAACACAATCTCAGCTTGAGGTCAGGATCTTGTAAATAAAAAAAATCTACCTTTGCAACACTTTGTACACTTCTTCCCCCAAGGCAGGTGGTAAGCAAAACACAATACAGAGCAACAACCAAAAATTTTTCATGAACAAAGATGAAATCAGGTTGCATAATATTTATTCTTTTTTTTTTTTTTTTTTCAGGCAGTTACACAATAAATAGATGAAAGAAATTTAGTAGAAAAATACAATTTTCAGTGATGCATTTAAGAAATCTTTAATACCTTAACTCAAACGGTTTTCAGAAACCAATGCCTGCTGTTACATGGAAAGACCTACACTTAGTTGAAAGGAGGAAAACTATCCAGTGAGCAGCAGTTCTAACCTGGAAAAACCTAACCAATATAGACACCAGAATAAAACTGGTGTTACCATTCAACGTTTTGACATTTATTTAAATCCCAAGGGAAAGAAAAACATGTCGGGTTAAACAAAACAAAACAAAAAAACCCTACTAAACAAAAATAAACACAACAATGTTTATGTCTCCATTTTTAGATTATGTGTACATACGTATAATCATGCTAAGGAACAATTAGTTAACCTTCCGTATGCAGTTTTTGCAAGACTACACATAATTTTAGGGTTGTCAATAACAAATCAGGTGGAACTAGAAACAGAAGGGAGTTTAGAAGACAGAAAAACTGACATCATAAACTGGAGACATTTACTTTGGCACGATCCAGAGTATATGGAGGTTTTAGCCAATATGCAGTAACTCAGAAATGTACTAACCCTACATTGGTTTAAAAAGCCTTATATACTCTATGAATACTACATCATCCTTGGAGTCTCCCACTAACATAATAAGATAAAGATAACCTGGACTCAGCAAAAGTACGAGTTACTCGAATTAAGCTTTCTAGGTTTCTAGTACAGATTCTAGGGAGAAAGCATAAAAGTTTCTGCTCAGTGAGACTTGACTAACGAATTTACATCTGAGATGATCAAGCAAAAGTAAAGAAATACATAGACTGAAAACTACCTATGTCTCTAATTTCTAGCATTCAACAGATCTTTTCAGTATTTTGTATACTCTCCAGATAACTTTAATATGGAACTAAGATATACACATATTGTCTTGTATACAAATGTATCTATATAATGACTTGACACTAAGACATTATTTGCACAGTTCCTTCAAAATTAGAGCAAGCTGGAAAAGACATAATGCTTAATCTACATATCAACTTAAAAAAAAAAAAATTCTTTCTTAGATAAAGTGCAAAGATATTCAGACAGAAACATTCCAGTGGATGCAACTGAGTTTGATGAAGGCTAATCAGTTACTGAGTTCACTTATCACAGGTTTGCTGGTTTGTGTTTTGTTGTTGTTGCTGTTGGTTGGTTTGGTTTTTTTTGGTGGTGGTATTTTTTTGTTTGTGTTTTATTTTTAAAGTAAAGAATCCAATGTTCCTGATATCACTCAGTAATGGACTGAAAGCTATCGGTGCTGCTCCTACCGGCAATTACAATTACACAAAGATTCACAGGCAGCAGACCCTGAAAGAATAGTGTGATGTTACATCCTAACTCAGTTTGTAACACTGACTATAGAAAGCTGTGCTACAAGCTGACAAAAATATATATAGTTCACGTATTTGTTCCAATCTTTGACCCTTCATTTTCACTTGAGGGGAAAAATAAACTGCATCCAATAAATTATTATACGCAGTAAATTTATACATAATTATATACATATTGTAAGAGTCACGGATGAAAATTCCCAATTAGTATTTTATTAACAAATCTAAAACACAGAAAAAAACAAAGCTAGGCTAAGGATGAGCTATGGGCAAGTCCTACACCACCCATCTTTAAAGGAGAAACAACTCATGCATTCCGGTCAGGAGTCCACATTAATTCTATTTTCTCTCTGTAGAAAAGTGAGAAAAGGGGCTGTATTATAATAACAATTCCTCCTGGTACACGGGCAGGGAGCTTTTGGAACAGGTCTGACCCATTTTAACTGTTCCATTAGATTTTCCTAACGGGGTTCTGCTTGCTAAGCAACATAGGTGAGCTACCTCTGAACAGTGTAGCTAGAATTGCCACACTGCTTTTCCATAGCATTAAGAGATACAAAATTAGAATTAAAATAGAATTAAATAGAATTAAAACAGCTTTCTAGAAAAACCACAGGAAAAAAAGATCACTGATTATAACTGATGTACTAATAATGATCGTGATTTCCATCTATCATTTCAGTTACTTAAACACCAATGCTAACTTGTGGACTGGGCAATCCATTTTAAAGGTGGAATTTAACTTGAATTATTTTACCAAATAATGCAACACCGTTAAAATGGTCTGGTAGATGTAACACAGACCTTAACAAAAAGAAGATGTGAACCTAACAATTTACATTAAAAAAAAAAAAAAAAAAAAAAAATAAAAATAAAAATTTAAAAAAAAAAAAAAAAAAAAAAAAGCAAACCCCTCCCCCCCCTCTGATTTAGTTTCTAAAAATAGCAGCTTGGATACGAGAACACTAAAACTATGGGACAAGAATGGAAAAAAGGAAACTGTCAAAAATACAACAGGTACTATACTTGAAGATCAACCCCTTTTTATACTATTTCTTCCTCTACCCAAACTCTAAATATTCAAAGATGAACACGAGGAAATTTCTGTGGGCCTCACATTCACAGGGTACATATACACAGTAACTCCTGGAGAGAGGGGCAGACAGAGCAAACCTTGCTTTCAGTCTTAACTCTAAAACCAAAAGCTTTAGCAAAAGAACAAGCCATCTTCTCATATGTTACACGTGAGATATTTTGGGCTTTAACAGTTGATTTAAGTTTACTTACTGAGCTTTTTTAGCTATTACTCGACAACGTAAAATACTAGCATCACTGAGTGCACAAACCACCACAGAAAAGACATGAAGTTTTCCTCACAGAATCCGTGACTGCCGTACCATTGCATTTCCAATGCTGGCCTCTTGAGAAAAAGACTCTTAATCAAGATGAAGAATCTAAAAGTTCCATAGCTTAGTAGTAAGAGCACGCATCCACTGGGAACTATGTGCTTCAATCCTGGAAAAAGGGCAGGTTATTTGTATAAATATTTAAGACCTCAGTTTCTAAAATGAATTGCCATAAATGAGAGGCATCACTTTTTCTTCTCATTCTCAATTAAAAAAAAAAAAAATTTAAAAAAAAAAAAAATTTAAAAAAAAAAAAAATTTAAAAAAAAAAAAAATTAAAAAAAAAAAAAAAGCAACACAACTTAAATTACTTCTGATTCGTGAAAAAATCTAAATTAGCCTCCTAGAGCAGCCTGGTACTTTAACATGTACTTCCATCTGTGAGATTTCCACAGCATGAGTGAAATAAATACATGGGTATGAGAATTTTAATTCAGATTGGAGTAGATTTGAGGAATAATGTGAGGGTGACTATAGACTGTTTATATACTAAAGTCAATTACTAAAAGATGTTAACATGAATAAAATATGAAACCACGGCAACTGTATAGACTAAGCATTGTTTCCACAAATTAAAAGCAAAATTTCCAAATATGCTAATTTCAACGAATTAGGATACAAGGGGATTTTTATAGCTATAAACTACGAGTTTTTATATGAACTACATAAATTACATATAATAAATATAATAAACTATAGTTTTAAAATAAACTATTTTATAGTTTAATTTTCATGTCATACTTTTTTTTTCCTTTGAGAACCAAAGTATGCCCAAATAGCCCATGAATTCCAGTCTTTGGCCTTTGGTAAATCCAACTTAAAAAAGGCTAGAAAATTACTTATATCTAGTTTATCATCAATTGTTGTTTATTTATCTCGGTAATATCTACCTCATCACAAGACGAAGCAAAATGCAGTTAGGAACCAAAAGAACAATAGTTATTGTTTTACTTAGAATATGGAGCTGGTTTTGGCCACAGCTGTAGAAGACAGACGATTTTACAGCACAAAAAAAGTTCTTATGACAGAGAAAGTTACAGAAGAAGAACAGTGTACAACTAGAGCAAAGCACGTTTGAAAAGGCTGAGACCTTTAACTCCATTTTTCGCTCCAAATAAGAAAACATTTTTCATTTTTTGGATGTCTCCAGGTATTTTAATCACTTTTTCCAAGCAGTTTCAATACAAGGATCGCTTTACACATGTGTCCAGTTAAAGTGCCTGCTCAAAATGTAGGCTAAAGATATACTATTCTCATTGTTCAACACACTGAAGACTGCATGTGATAAACTGTAATATGGACGGATCTTATTAAAAATATAAAATAACTCCAAGTATATACAAAACAACATCTCCTCAGTATAGACAATGCAAAGCCTTACAGCAGGGATCATTAGCGACAAGTCTTGCCCTAAGATTTTTACCTTCCACTACATTGACATCTGTTTGCTTTTTCAAAGAGCTGAACTTAAATAATTGTTTAATTTCAAAGCTTGCAATAGTATTTCTCTGAAATATTCATATGCATTGTGAAAGAAAACTGACTTCATATTTTCTCCTGACACGCAGTCAGAAAGGAGAAAAGCTCAGCACTCTGTACTTCCTGAAACATGGAACTGAATGGACTCATCTAGAAGCAAAGATCCCTTTCAGAGCTATTTCCAATACTTAGAGTGAAATGTGCATTTTTCTCCCAGACTACACTGAAGACAGAACGACTATATAATGGAAACGCAAAACTCCAACATCGACTTTTTATAGTCAATTTTCATTCAGAAATATCTGTGACTTCACACAGGCAAACTCCAGCAATTAACAGAAGAACGTAACTTAAATAGTGCAATTTTGCCAAGCTCAGAACAACAGAAATTTTCAAATTTTGGAAATTTATCATTGAATACACTCTGTGATACAAAACAGTTTTTGGAAGGTGACAAAAGCAAATACACTGTAAGATGAACTACAAAGATGGTAGTTCTTAAGTTATACACATAATAAAAAAAAAAAAATCCAACTTCTGGCCTTTAAAGACAGCCAAAAATCTCTTTATTTCCACAAAAGTGTCTGACCCATTTCAGCAAGCCTACAAAAACAGCTGAACACTGAAGCAATTCTAGAGATTGGCCCTGTAATTAGCACACAGTAGTATTCAGAGCTACTTGCTGTAGCACTGTAGTACAAAAGAAATTTGGAGCACAGTGCTCTGCTTATTTGCATATTTGCATTTCAATCTACTTCCCATCTCTTTGGTAAATGAACTCTAAGAATAAGGAGACACAGAAAGAAAATGGATGAGTAGTTACCTTTTACAACTAAATGATATATTTTGCATGTGCAGAACTAAAACTACTTTCCTATAACTTCTATGAATTCTAGTGCTACATATTTTTATATTAAACATTAAAATTCCATTTTCCTAGGAATATTGTCTACCAAGGTTTGCCCCATATCAATTCTTTATTATGATTTGTAATCACCTCAAGCTTCTAAGGAGTTGTACATGAATTCCAATGTGAACAGAATGACTTCTTGCTAAATATATTTACTGTATGGTTTAACCCACAGATTTTATAAAAACTGAAAGTGTCCTTCAGGCAGAAGTCTAACAATAACTTAGTCTTCCAGTAAGACATACACAAGATAGTATTATTTTGGCATTTACATTACACTTGTCCCATCATTTTTTCCTATCAAATAATTGTTACAGAAGTAAACAACCTTCATGCATATGCAGTCATACACTTCAACCACAAAATTCTGATGTCTGGACACACTACTGATGGTGCAGGTTTTTTTGTGGGGTCTTTTTTGCTTGTTGTTTGTGGTTTTTTTCAGTTACAACTTTCTACCCATACACCAGGAAAGACAGCACCAGCCTGACAGTATTCTCGATCAAAAACAAGTTGTGCAATCTGCAAAATTAGGGTGATAGCTCATCCTTATCATACCCTAGGAAAATGGACTGGGGGAAGGTCTAAGGGTTAAAAATTAGTAGGTTAACTAGGTTTAGGAAGCTATTTGTGAAGTACAATATTTGGGGCCAAACATCTAACAAGTACACAAACACACAGCACACTGCTGGGTGACAAACTTTTATTCAGTATTTTCAGGCTTCTGGTGGCACATGAAGAATTCTTTATATTTAAAAAAATACTTTTAAATAAAATAGTTTTAACATATACCTTGTGAAAACTACTTCCCACAAAAATAAAAAATATTAATTAAAATGTTGATATGATGAAAGGGAATGACATCTACTTCTTTTAGTTTATGCTATTCACTCTCCATGAGGTTTCCACAAAAACTCACATATAGTCATAAGACAAACACAGAATTAATAAACGAAAAACTAACCTCATAAACAAAATACACTTTGGCTTTTACATAGATTCCCATGCGTACTACTGCGCGCACAGCAGCATTCATACCTAGGAAGAAAAAGAAAAATCACATTGTTATAGGTTATCCAATATTTTTTGCATAGTATAAATTTTCAGTGTCTTTTCGGGGGAAAAAAAAAGTAAATATTAATTCATTCCTGAAGAAAGACAATGATCAGCATCTATTAAAACAGAAATTAGCTTAATGACAGTGCAATCAGCCCATGCTTATGAAGGGTGCAGAACTATTTGCTTTGTTACAATAATTATGTGGCTGCCGGTATGTATGTTAATCAGATATTAAATTGCTGCTGATTGTAAAACAGAATTGTAAAAGTAACAGCTACTAAACCAAAAACAGAAAGTAAATTCATTTCACAATACTGATCATATTTCTATCTGAAATATAAAAGGTTAGCCAGTTAAAATTTAGCTTCTCCAAAGCAGAAATTATATTGTAACTGTTCTTTTTCTTAAACTTTCCAAAGTAACACAGAAGTAGTTACAGTATTTTGCATGGAGCACAATCAAAAGTGACATGGGCAGGTACCCACTTAAAAAGATAAAAGTAGCAGTAAATTAACACAAGAAATGCTGCACTTGACAGAAAAGTTCCAAAATGCCACTTTGCCTCCCAGAATTGCAAGTCCATGTTGGAATTCACTCCTCACAGACATCTGACAAATTATATTACTGTAAAATCGTCCACTTAAATTCAATGGTCAAACAATTAACTTCCGAAGCAACAGCAAAACTTCCACTGGTGCCCCTAGATGCATCAAATTAATTTCTGTTATAACTCAACCCTTCAGATATTGTGTTACCTTACTCATTACTCAAGAAATTCCCCAAAGCAATAAACTAATTGCTTCCATACCACTTAAACAGACGCAAGAGATTATGCAAAGCATGAGGACAGACATAGTTAGGCTACACTAAAAGAAACAGCCTCAGCAGATCAGCTGAAAAGGGATGCCAGAGATGTGATAATTCAAAGTATTAGGCACCAATTCTCCAAATCTATTGCACTTAATATTAAAATAGCACAGTAGCACGTCAGCTCTGCTGTTTGACATACGTGCTAAGAGTTCACCCATCTAGAGATATAAAAAGTCAGTAACTAGGATATGCAAGCCCACAACACAGCCATAAAGACATATTCCTACAATATCTACCATTACTGGAAAAAATACTGAGCTATAAAAGCTTACCTACCTGAATAAAGAAAAACACTGAGGTTATCACAAAGATTTATTGCTTAGGAACATACCAGAAAGTCCCTGAAGTTGCCCAACACAGGACAAAAAATAAAGTTTTCCAAAATCAAAAGTTGCATTGTTGTTTGTACAGATGTCACTCAGCCTTAAGATTAAAATTAGGAGTAACAGTGTTTTCTTATCAATTATGTATTAGGAAATAACAGCAAGAATTCTCTCAGCCAGAGTCAGCCTTGTGGCAGAGCTGGAAAAAGCTCTCAAAAGCCAAGAGAGCTAAAAGCACAGCTTTGGACAATGAACGGGATGACACCAAAGAAAAGCAGAGAATCTCGTGACAGGCTGTACTGAAAAGCAAGTTAGCATGCTGAGTCTCGGATCAAAACAGATCTACTACAGAGAACACAGTTACTTCCTCAGTAAAACACTTTTCATAACAAAACACTCCCACTCACCTTACACACAACCTCCCCTAGAAAGAAGAAACAAAAACCTTTAACTTGATAAATCTGACAGTTCTTTCCAGCACTGCCATTCTCCTCAACCAGGGAAGACATAAGCACAAGCTACTCAAGGTCCACAGCTTGCCTCTGTTAAAGCTCAACATGTTGTGTGGAAGTGGGGTTTTTGTTGTTCTTGGTTGGTAGGGAGATTTTTTGGTAGTTTGGGGTTTTGGGGGGTACAGACAGCTGTTGTTTGTGGAGGGGTTTTTTTTAGACGTAAGAGCAACTCTTTATATTATCCATTTGGCTGCAGAACTCTTAGAGGAGCAGCTAAAAGGTTCATTTTCTGAAGTTCTCATCAGATGAGAACTACTCAGAACTGCCTTTTTGAACTTCAAAACCAGAAGGTTCTTAACTTTGTCACCTCTCCCATTTGGCACCCGAGAAGAAACACTAAAACTGCTTCAGGTACCTAATACATGTTCAGTTATAAAGATCCTCGTGTCCCATCCAGCAGTAGTCTCTCTATTCCAAGTATCTAATTAGAAGAAAGTGTCTGTGATCAAACAGGCTAAAGCAGAATAGTCTTGCCAGCAAAACTAAATATTTAATAAAATAGACATTAAATATAAACATTCACATGTCTACCAACTATACACACTTGTCTATTTTCTGTTTCTTGCTCACATTTCTGTTTTATTGGTCACGTATCCTACCCATGTAGCTTTTTATCTTTAGCATGCACCTCTCTTCATCAGTGTATTTTAAAGAAGGGTAATCTGTCCTTATTACAGATTCTCCAGATCTGCCATACCTGTGTTATGTAGAAATTAGACTACAATTATTGATTTGTCATAACACGCACACTTCTAAAACAGAGCAAAATACAAGCACTTATTTCTCAAAACAACAAATCCATTAATTCCATGTGAATATATTCATAATATAGCCACATACTTTCTTCATGAATATTTTCCAGTTTCCATGTCTTACAGGAAAAAATGGTAAAATTCATAATTTACCTGCTGCAAGAAAGGGCAAAAGCCCGGGGGAAGGGGGGAAATTACAGACAGAAAGCATCTTCTCAGTACCACCACCTGTGTTTACACAACACATATTTTATTATTATTAGGTGATGTACATGTTATCTCTTTATACAGAAAAAGGGCTTGGGAGTTTATTGGCAAGCTCCTAAAGAAGTGTCTTACATTTCAGAAGAGTTGAGGACTGAATGATATAATTTGAAATCTACAAAACACAGTTAAAACATTGAAGCTTTAGACTTCTATGTGTTGTCTATCTAAATGTGAATACACTGCTTGCAGTAATTCAAGTATGTAAATACAAAGAATTTCATGCAGTCTCTGTAGAACTCGTCTAACAAAATGTTGCTGTATTTGATTATTTGTGGAGCCGTATTTGTAAATTACCACAATAACTATGAAATGTAATTATATGCTTATTACTGAAAAAGAGATTAACCGTGTCTCTAGTCCTGAATAATAAATATAAGAAATGTAGCCTGATAAATACAGAGGAGTAGAACAGCAGCTTCGAAAGAAAGGCATAAGTAAAACCAGTATTTTTTTTTTATAACATAAGTATTATTTAAAATCTTTCTGAACTACCACTTGCTTTTGTATTAAAGCCTTTGACAGAGGAAAAGATAACTTTATGGAGTCCAAAAGAACAAAATTAATCTGCAACTATCTACACAGCTTTACATAATGTCTGAAATTAATTTAAGAGTTGATAATTTACTGTACTTCTTGATATTGTCTATTCAACTACCTTTGAAAGCAGTAATTTTCATAGCAGGGTTACAAACAATACTGCAGAAATCTTTAAATTATTTTAAAGGCACTTCCTTCACCCAAAAGAGTATTCTTCTCTCCTGCCTACATCCTGTTTTGCATGCATATGAACCACTACAAGAGAGGAGTGCCAGGAAAATTAAATCAGTATTTTGTGTCTAAGCCAAGATTTCCTCACTTTAGTCAGCTAGATGGGCCTTTAAATAAATAACTGTAATACTAACCATCTAAAAGAAAAATCGAAACTATGCATCTTGGACAAGCATCAAGAAATACTTAACTACTACCGATTTTAAAGATAAACATTGGCTTTATTGCATGCTTAATGACAGCACATATGTTTAAGTGCTACCCTGAATAAAGATTCAGACCTAAAAGACTATATAGCAAAACACACAAACTAAGGAAAATGTCTAAACATTACCAACCAGAAAAACTTTATTTGAGTGGATATATCTTTAATGAAGTAAGAGCCTATAACCATCAAATGGAAAGATGAGAAGAAGCAGTGAAATACAAAAACTCAACAAATCACTAAGAAAACAATTTAGGTTTGTTCCATTTACTTTTAATTACATGGCAGATTTTATTACAGATAATCGCAATGATTCTAGATACCTGAAGAAAACACTGAACAATTTTTCTAAACAATGTATTCAGTCAGAACATTCTACCAGACAAACATATACAATAGTGTAACATCTAGACTACATACATGTCTCCTTCTTCAAAATTAAAAAAAATCTTAAGTCTACTTTCAGCCATAGAATCCACTAATTATAGCAGCAGTTACTCCAAAAAGATTAAATGCATTGAAATAGTTACACTCATCCATCTATAACTACATCCTTTCATTTTACGTACAAATTATATTTATAATATTATATAAATATGGACACAAATATATGTATTTTATACACATGTCTAAACACACTCACTATTTCTTGATGGAAAAAGTACCTTTTGGGGGAGCTAGAATCCAAAAACTCCTTGTGACTATCTTCAAATTACATAAGTGTTAATAAACTCTGTACTCTGTAACTCTGGATGACACAAAAGGAGTGGGATTTGGTTTTTTTTTCTTTGTTTGGTTTGTTTTTTGTTGTTGTTGTTTTAAAAAAAAATTATTTTAATTCCGTCATATTCTACCAGGACAAGATCAGTACATCCGTGCTACCTTATTAAATGTCTTGTGATGTTCCTGAAAAGCCTGTAATGCTTTAAGAGTAGAGATGTGTAGATCTTTGCTTCCACAGTCGTGGTCTGTGGTATTCCAAAACAATACAGGGTTCTTTTTAGCTGTTTCTAAGCTCAATATCTGCTGAAAGTGTGAAGGGTTTTTTTATTTGTTTAGTGGCAAAATGTCTTCTTCCACTGTAAGCTATCAAGACAAGCAATACATCTACACTACTATATTAAATATGCCTTGACACGCTGGGAAGCCTGTAATGCTTCAAATGTACATATGTAGATCTTTACTTCAGCATTCATGGTCTACAATATTCAAGACCATTATTATGTAATCTGTAAGTGCCTTACTTATGCTGTCTTCCACAACACTAAATCTTTGCGTTTATCTCAAAAATAATGTGGTCACATTCAAATCTTGATCAGTAAATTGGGCAACAGCTGGAAGCAGCCACAAACACATCATTCACTAGTATGCAACCACCTTCTGTCAGAAGCTTTCAGATGACATTGTTCCTGCTGCTGAGACACACCTATCGCAGTCCGAAGACAAGCAGTCTGATGGGAAGTTGTACAAAAATAAGTGACCTAAGGCGGTCAAAACTGTCCGTGGCAGCCACTGGCAACAGTGTACTTCATGACCTAAAGCAGACCACAGCCAGAGAGTCCCACAAAGTGAAGACAGAAGCGTGACTGAAAACCTGTTTATTACTCCAGCTTTCTGAGCTGCAAGTCAGAAACAGTCCAGAAACTGAACTAACAGATTAAGAATCAGTTGTCAAAATTTCTTTTGCCTCTGAAGGTTCTTGTGATGATGACAGAAAGTACTTTCTTTAGTTCACAATTTAACAGCTGGCTAGATAAAAGTGATGGACTGCCAAGCTTAGTACTTACCTACATTAAGTATACAAAATATAAGTATTTTTCCTGTGAAATAAATCACTGATTAATCCTTTAACTCAACAAAAGAATATACCTGTGTTTAAAATACATTCACTCAACCACAATAGTTCCAGTATGACATATACACATTTTGTAGTCTTTAATATTTCACAGGTAGCAAAAAGGACAAACAAAAAAAAAACCTTCCAAAGAAATACCATAAATGTAATGAAGTAATTTACCTAATGCTACTCCTAATGCTACTCCTAAATTATTAAAAAGTACAATAACAGCAAAGACACTATTTTAAAGCAACTTCAAGCATAAGATATACAGACCAGCCTAAGTCAAGGCACCCACTGATAGAAAAATTACATGTTTACTGCAGCCCTAATGGGTTTTCTTTCCACTCAGTTTCCTGTTAATTTAGTTTGCATTTCAGATATTCTGAAGATTTCTAGTATCTAATAAGTCTAAAAAAACCCAACAAAACAGGAGTCTGGAATTATATTAGTACTTTTTTGCCTACTTCAGAGTTAGTAGTTTTGCCTCACCTACAGTTTGCCTGAACACGTATTTGCAAACAGCTCTGCAGTAATAGCAGCATATTCCCTTTTGCTTATACTCCACAACTTCACTTCTCTTGCACATTTACCCTACAGAGCGCAAATGACCTTGACAGGGTATGACTCATTCTGTCCTTTAACTCCTAACCTAGCATGCAACAGAACTGAGGTTGCATATTGTACACACCTACACTGCTACCAAGATAGTAAGGGTTAGGAACCTCAACGGTGTTGTGATTCAGTTGAAATTATATAAAATATTGTGGTTTGTTGTTTTGTTTCATTTTGGTTTTTTTTCCCCTGGTTCTTCTAAATTAGGACAATGCCTACAGAATGACTTGGAAGGCAAGCAGTTTACTTTGTTTGGTCTTTGTGACAATCTGACTCCACAGACATCAACTTTCACATGCAGTTACTTTTTATTTCTCCATGTAAATATCCTGCAGTTGCAATCTGCCAGATAATAGTCTAGATCTTACCCACGGATTCTGCAAGTCCTTTAAATGCTTTAATTCACATAGTGGCAAGTGCAGATTAATACTTTATAAAAAGAGATGCATCTGCTGCTGCATTATATAATCTCCAGCCACGCGGAAGCAAGTAGCAGGGCTCAGCCTCTTGCTGAGCACACTACTGCTGCTTGAGGCAGTGCCCTGTCACACTTTAAAATTAAAATGGCGATTTGGCGAACAGACCATTAAAACAGAGATGCCCTGATTCATAGTCCTCCTAGAATCATTTAGTGGTGGAATTTATGACGCTGACAGCAAACTGTGGATAAGACTTGAACACTTTGGCCTCACCGACGGGCAAAAGAGAAGCCATTTACGGGCATCGATTTGCATTTTCTCCGGAACTGCAACATTTTCCTCTCCGATTGGTACCAAACCCCTTCCACCCCGATTAGAAAGAGTTTCGGATAATCTCAGGTAAACTCGGGGGCTCCCCGTTATTCCTGCGGGCAGAGAGAGGGAGGACGTTTCTCCCGCCCCAGATGACGCAAAGAGGCGGAATCTGCAGCGACTCGCCGCGGATCACGTACACACCGGCGGCGGGAGGGAGCGCGGAGACACCGCTCCGTGCGAACCCCCCCCTCCCGGAGCCGCCGGGAACGCGAGGGGAGGGGAGGCCGGGGCTGCCCCCCCCGCACCCGGGGCAACCGGGCAGGGCGGCCCGGCCGTGCGGGCTGCTCCCCGCGCCTTCCCACCTGCAGCGCCAGGGAAAATGGTCATTAAGCTACCGAGCCCACGCGAAACGGAAAAGGCTTTTTCTCCCCCTCTCTGTTGTCTTCACAAACGCGAACATGAGTGCCGTTTCTTCTCTGAGTGAAAGCACATTGGAGCCCCTCCCGAAAAAAAAATAATTTAAGGGAAGGAGCTAAAAGCAATCCTCACTAAACAACTCTCCTAGCAAAAGCAGAGCAACAGTCCTCTGAAAACAGTATGGACCATTGCACATTTGAAGTCTTAATTAACTGAAACTTCCAACTATTAATATATGTGAGATCTTCTAGCAGAAAAGGGGAAATGAAAGTGTAGGATTCCATGCCTTCATGACTAAGAGTATTGCAATCAAGTCTCTTTCCCTTCCCTTTCCTCCTACTGTCTATAGGTCTTTTGTTCGCCCTGTCCTGTAGCGAGGACTCCCCCTACACTTAGGAGATTTAAAGAGGTGAAACACGTTTCCAACACACTTCTGCGGGGCTAGAAACCAAACTACCATATGAGCTTTCTAAATCACCAGCAGGAACACAGAAGTGCTCCTGGTGCCAAAATGAAGTGGAAAGCAGATGAGGCGAGGGCTGGCAGAGCCCCAGCAGCCAGCCAGCCTCCCACCCCCGTGCAAGGCAGCACGACCTCCTCCCCCGCTCCCCGCAGCCATCCGCTCTCCCGCCTCACTCCCCCCTCCCCACCACCTCCCGAGGGGTGAAGACATTTTGGTGCTACAAGTTGTTGTAGCGTTTCTACCCTCCTCCCTGCCAAGGCAGGCTCAGAGGGAATGTGATGAGAAAGGGAGGGAAGAAGAAGGATGAGGGTATGTCTGCAGCTCAGGTGCCCGGGCGACGCAAAAATGATTTATCTTTTAAATGATCTTAGCGAGATGGACAGCTCGATGGCCAGCACGGAGAGAGGAACCCGAGAACCACGGCAATCTCGTGTGCCCCACTCCCAGAGCCCCATCTCCACTACCTCCATGTGCCACTACCGGCGCGGCTTCCCGCAGTCACCCCAGGGGCTGCCCACGCTTCCTACACCCTTCTCGCAGGCGCTGCTACAGCCGCCGGCTCCTTCCCCAGCCTCCCACATGGGCGCCCTGCCTGCCTGAGAGGCCGTCCGCGCTCCTGCCTCCCTCACACCACCCCCAAGGAGCCCCTCACCCTCCCTCTCCGCTGCCCCCAGTCCCCACCGGGCCCGCAGTTCCCCCTCTCACTGCCTCCTCTTCCCCCCGCTCCGGAGCGAACGGCGTGAGCAGCTACCTTGGGCATCGCCGCCGCTGGTCAGCACCCCGATGGCCTTCCCGGTGCCCGAGAGGTTCTCGAAGAACTTCGGCTGGTGATCCATGGCGCTACAGGGGTGACACCAGAGGGCGAGGCGGAGCGAGGTCGCTGAGGGAGCCCCTGGCCGTGGGGCTCTGCCCTGCTACCCGAGGTGCACACTCCGCTGGGTCGAGTATTTGGCCTCTGCAGGAAAAAAAGCCGCAAAAACCTCGTTGTAGGCGTGAATTTACAGTCAGGTAGATCTCTGTAGAAAAAGTGAGGGGAGGGGGCAGCTGTGTGAAAAAGCCAGGGGAAGGAGGAGGAAGAAAAAAAAAAGTGAAGAGATGCAGCGCTCACATCGTACTGAACCACCCGCCTCTTCCCCCGCCGTGCCCGCGGCCGCTTCCTCTCGACAATCCCGCTGTCAGGGCTGCGCGGCACCGCCCTCCAACGCCCCTTCAGGAGCGGCGGCTGACGGGCGGGCCAGGCAGCCAATGAGAAGGCGAGCTGCCGCGCTCGAGCGCGGCCGTTGCGGCGGGCGGGGCGGTGCAGTTACGTTCGGAGGAGCTGGCAGGTGGGGGGAGGAATTGGCGCGCGGCTGAGGGAGCGGGCGGTGGCGCGGGCGGGGCTCCAGGTGGGGGCGGGAGGCCTCGCGCCGCCCTTCCCCCAGCGGCGCCCGAGCTGGGGGCGATGCGGAGAACGTGGCCGGGGTCTCGGCAGGGAGGCGGCGGAGGGGGCGGGAGTTGCGGCGGCCAGAGTAAACTCATCCTCTCTGCGGTAGCCGCTGAGTAACACCGTGTGCCCCCGTCACGCGTGTGGAGCCGCGGGAGCGAGTTCCCCGGGCAGCCCTTCCCGCGGGAGCTCTCTGGTGGTCACAACGTTGCCGGAGCCGCCGCCGGAGCCCGCGGCGTGGGGCCGGTCCCTCCGGGGTCGGTCTGGGTGTGTCTTAGGCTGGTGGGGAGCGCCCGGCCCGGGTGTGCTGTGTGGTTCGTGCTGCAGGCCCGGCGAGGGGCTCGAGTGGGGAATGTGCCCCGGCCTGGCGGGTGCTCGCTGCCAGGTTCACGTAACGCGGCTTGGCCTGGCTTCTCACACTCAGCTGTTGCTCAGGAGACTCAACCCAGTGAGGGAAGAACACAGCGCCTGCTGTGTGAGCGGAATAAGCGAAGGGAGTTTCTTCTGCCGCGTGGCCCAGTTTGTGTCACAGGGTCTGGCCCGCGTCTGCAGGGAAGCCTGAAGGCCTAGAGCTCTGCTTGTTCTCTTTTCGCCTCTCTCGTCCGTTCTCAGGGTGTCTTGCTGCTGTGGCATCCTGAAACTAGCACGTAGGAAAAGGAAGCTACTTACTTTAAGTATTTACAGCTTAGAGACAAAGGTCTAAGGGAGCAGCAGGGGTAAAGCAATTGGTGGAAATTACTCCAAGTAGTAATCCCAGGCTTTCTGCGTCCCTTTTTGTTCTCCTGTTGTGCACTGGTGCTTTTACTTGAGTGTGTGGTACTGGCAGAGAAGCACTCTCTTAAACTCACTGCATTGAAGTACAACAGAATAATTCTGTTGATCATAGCAATGTATGTTGTCACAGAAAGAGCTTAAGACCCCGATTAAGCAAATAAAGCTGTATTATCCAATTTACAGTTCTTTGTGGTACTTAGCATAAGTAAAAGTATTTGCAGAATCAAGGGCTAGGTTACTTTCCCAAAATTATAAACCAAGTCAGGAAGAGTCAGGAACAGCAGCAAAATGCTGACTCAAGTTTTATAGTTTAATTGCTGTAATAATTATTGTTTTTATTCAACATCTTCATCACATCTTAGACTTAACTCACATTGTAAAAATACATGTGCTCATCCTGTCAACTTTCACACAGACATGCTGAAGTACAGTCATTTGAGTAGTTCAGTCAAGATTACTCATAGTTGAATGTTCTAAGAAACCATACCTGCAAATAGATATCTATACCTAGTATGTGTGCAGCTCTTATTTGCAGATCTGCTCAGAGGCTAAAATGAGCGTGTGATCTGACAGTGGAAAAGACGTGTTGCCAGATAGTTTGCATACCATGAACAATAGCGATTCTACAGGGAATATATTGTATTCTTTCCTGAATCTGAAGAGAGCTCTGAGTCATAGATTATAAGCGTTTGATCCAAAGCCTGTGAAATCGGTTGGAAGTTCTTTGGCTGACATAAGCTATTATGTCTACTTTAAGATCATGAACCAATGGTAGTTTGTAATGTGAACAAAAGTTTGAGGAAGCTTTGCTTTGATTCTCTTTGATTTGATGCAGTTACTTAGCCATTCTTTAGAATTGACTTACTTTGTTTTATTCACTGTAGCTAAATCATTCACACTTTGTCTGGAAGTGGACTTGTCCCTATTGCCTCCAAACACAGCATTGATGCTAAGGAGCTATTATTTTCTGGCAAGATTTTTGTTTTAATAATTACCTTTTTGTATATAATGAACTTATAAGTGATATGTTTTTCTCACCCTTGTATAACTGGGAAGCTGCCTATGATTTCACTGTTCTCATCATTTATTGTAGCTACTCATTGTTCTTCAGCAGAGCTCGCAGGAAATATTTGTATTTTGTCCGTGTCAAGTCATTAAAGTAGAGGTGGGGGGACAGGAAACCATATGGAACTGTTTGTTCCTGGGGCTGTCTTGATTTGCTTTAATATCTTGCAGCAATACAATTGCCTATAACCTTACAAGGAGTGACTTGGCTTAAGTATTGAAGATTGTTGGGGGAAACAGTCTTATTTAACCTTGTGGGGTATAGTTGCAATGCAGCTAGGTACGTGTGTATAAATCATGCTGACACTAAGAGAATAGGCTCTTTCAAGATGTGCAAACTGATAATAAAGAAATGGCATAGCTGAATAAAACCTCAGCAGGTAATTTGCACACTAGATTAGGCACTCTAATTGTCCTCTTACTGTAATACTAAATAGAATCAGTTTACAGGCAATAGGGAGGGGGCAGGTGAGTTTTGACTATTCTGTGACACTGACCATTGCAGAAGCTCTGCTGCATCCTTTTCTCATTGCCTCTTTGTGCCCTGTGCCAGCTAGATCAAGCCTATCTGCCCATCTTTAAATCTTATGACTGCCTAAGAAATCCTTATTGACCCTTTAATAATACTTTGGATTGCTACCCACCTCAACTTACTGTGCCAGTGTTGTTACACATGCTGCCTTTGAACTATAAAATGGTTCATACTGTGGATGTAATACAACAGATACATCTGGTACTTCATCTAGCACAACACCTTCCATTGAAATTAAGTTTAACTGGGAAGAACAAGTCATGTCCAGAAAGGATGAGATTATTGCATGAGTAACAGAAATGAATGAATGGATTTTTCAGCCAACTGAAACTGTTTTCTACAGCTAGACCTTTCTTTCATATGTGAATTCTCTGGCATCCAGTGGTACGTGAGCCCACACTTCAAGTTTGTCTGAGACACTTATAGAATCTGTCTCTTCTGCCCAGCTGTCATTTTTACATGAGACTTACGAATCATGAAGACAACTTTGCATATTCAGCTATATAATATTATTAAAAGCCAGACAGAGAACAGAGAATGAGATGGAAGCATTTACAGAAATTCCAGCATTTTAAAATGAAACAGGCTAGTCATGTAACACACAGATTAGCATGAAAAGAAAGAAAGAAGAAATCATCGCAGTATCATTTCTGGGCAGAAGGTGCCAGTGATTTCTTTAAAATAACTGACTGCTTTCTTCCATTAATACTACAATATTCCCTGGCCCTACTTGCTGCATGTAAGCTCTTGTACTACTTAGTCTTTTTCCTATTTGTTTTCACCCTTCAACTGTGTCATTCTAACAGTATGAAATCTGTAGTACGAGGGCTGAATTCTGTGAGTTTCTTTTCCATTTCTCTCCTGCATAATGACAGTGTTAGTGACATTAATGTACACAGGGCTTGTTTTATGCTAGAAATGTAAGGTGTAAATGAGAGGAAATACAGAACTAGTGTGGGACAAGAGGTATAGGAAAATCTCCAAGAGATTCCAAGGACTTCCTATTAAGAGTTGGATGAGGAAGGAAGGGAGATAAGGGCAATGGAAAGATAACATGGATTTGAGAAGGGGATGTGATTGTATCCAGAATAGTTAAGTCTTTTAATAAATATTCAAACAAGATTTTCTAATGCATTTTTCTTGTTTTCATCTCTCATTGATACTGATTTTGTTAGGGAGAGAACAGCAATTAACATAGCCTTGGGGGGAAATTTACTTAAAACTCTGGCCAATATAGGCATTATGGAAAAGATTATAAAAATATTAATGTTATTTCCCAGTTGTCATATAAAATGTATCAAATAATTTTCCCTGTAAATATGGGTAATGTCCTGAGTCACTGTAATATCAGCTTCTAAAAGAGAGTGAGTCACATCAGTGGTCTATGAACATGCACATTTTACACAAGGACAAAACCAGTAGCATACTGTAGGAAGTATAAGCCGTTTACACTGCCCAAGTCAGCATAAGAAACAGAAGAGGAAAAAATGTCAACTATGAAGGATGTTTTATTATTTTCAGTGAGGGATGATAATGTAAAATGTCACCATATTCATCACGAAAGAAAATCACATAGTGAACATCAGCTACAGCTTTTTCTTGACTTTCAAATCACTGTTGCTTTGAATTTGGTGTACCCGACTCTTCAATTGAGAGTTCAGGTACAAATCTAAGGCATTGATGAAATTCCAGCTAAAATCAAATGGCAAGACTTTTTAATGATGCTTGAATAAGGCCTTGCATAAAAGAAAAGCACAAGTCTTTCTTACAAGTCTTAATTATAACTCTATCTAAAAAAAAAAGACAATGATTGAGCAGTATTTTTCTAGTAGTTATTTGTAAAATAGGATAAAGCACTAGCTAATTAATTCATAGCCAAAATATTTGGAGTGGGAATGTTGTTATATAGCTTCAAAACCAAGAAGTATGGTTCAGCTCATGCTAGCTTTGAAGCCTCCAAGTTTTTATGGAAAATCTTCTAGAAATAGTTATGTGGAAAATGTTCTAGAAATAGTTACATGGAAAATGTGTCAGTGTGGTCTTTAGGCTTGATAGTTACTTCTTCCGTGGGAAATTCATGTATGTTTTCTTAAATGGCACGTAATAAAATTTTTAATTTGTGCTCAGCAGGTTCATTATGTGGCATTGTTTTTCCTTCCTTCTGCTGCCAGCTACTAAATTCACTGTTCAGTGCCACCATCAAATACTATTAACATGCTATGTATGTCTAGGTTATCTAACTTTCACACTATCATTCTTGAAAAAAAACAAGTTCTAAGCTTCTGAAAATGCATATTTCTGTGGTTTGACATACTGCAATTCACTTCTTAATTTTAAAGCATGTTTTTTGTGTTTTCTTGGGTGGGAAAATGCATGACTGAGCTAAACACCACCCAAAAATATTGCAAATTGAAGAGGATTTGTGTTATTTTGAAAGATATGTTGTGTCAGGTATACTAGACTTGGAGTAATTGAGCCGTGCTAGTCATACATGTGTCATAATTACTCAGATGTTTAAAAAAGTTAGAAAAAACTGCCTAAGACGCTTCATTAAAAGGAAATGTCGTGCTAATTAAAATATTAATGAATCATGCAATTGACTGAATTATTTCTCCTGGTTTGGGGGAGAAAGATATGTAAGCCTTTCTTTCTCACCTAGAGAACTTCTGCAGTGAGCCTTCATTTGATGCCACAGGATAATTTGTAAACTTGCTGTGCTGTGAGCCACAAAATATATGTGTGTGTATATATACATATATATATAATGTCTGGTTGGGGAATGGGTAGGAGCATGTATACATATTCATAGTCTGCGTTAAAAGGATCTAGACTAATCATGATATTCTCAGAGTGTAGTACTCCTGCAGCTTTCTCTTAAATAGTGCAAATGATCCTAAGATATCGAGGAGAATTCTATTTATGTGATTATATTTTTCTTTAATGCTCAATATACAAATATGAACAATAGAACATTATCTAGAACACAGAATGTCTCTCTTATAGATGAGTACCCTAACTACTTGCTTATCAGATGATATTCTTGTAACAGCTCTGAGCAGGACTGTTAAGAGTGTCCTTATCTGGAAAAATGTCCTCCTGACTGACAGAGCAGGTTGCGGAGGAAGAGCTCAATGTACTTGGGCAAAACTGATCTCAGGAGCATCACTTTCTGGTCTTATGCAGTAATTGTCAGGCAGTATTATATAAAAGCTGAGCACTGTTGAATTTTCTTTGGAGGTCACTTCTGTTGAGGTGTGAATGAAATGAAGGAGTTCTCTGAAGATTTATTATATCATATTTCTCAGCAGAGTTTGGTTGAAATGATTCTGGGTCTTTTGTTTCCAAAAAGGCGTGATTACAGGACACATCAGCTAAGTGCTTATGTGGATTGGGGCCAAATGGAAAATTTGGCCTGAAGCTGTCTCTGACTTCTTCCCTCAGCAGAATTGATGGAAATAACTGCAAAGGAAAAAAAAATTCTGAAAGAGATAAAGAAGAGTTTTTGTCATTTGTGTAACTTACGGTTTCTTAAGGAACAAGTAACCTCTTCCCCTGCTTTATGACCTTAGGGATCATTTTTATGTGGAAAAGAAAATCAACCAAAAAAACACAGAAATGTTTTCCTGCTTAAAATTGTGTACCTTTAATTATACTTCAAGAAATGGTGCCATTAGTAATGATCTAATCTAATCCAGTTGGTTTGGCAAGTGTAACTTCGTCTCTAAATGAAAGATCCGATGTTCTACAAACATCACAATGGTTGTTCCCTTCCACAGATACTTGAAATTTGTAATCCAGAATTAACATGGCAGTACAATTAATATAGTATGAATGTAGTTACACAGTTACTGATATGATGAATTAAAAATGCAGTTTCCCCATGTACTTGTCTGTGAAGCAGTCCCCCCAGATATGCAGCAGTTCCCATGATACTGGAGAATTTTCATTTATCTAAAACTAAACTGATTTAAACTGTGGTTTATGGTTTGCAATCTTTACATGTTTTGTAAAACATGAGAGTTAAACAAGTGAGTTTGTTCTCCATTGTATTGTAAATCCTCAACTTCCCACTTTATGTTTTTGCATAAGTTATAGTATTTCTATTAACTTTATAAGTACTGATAAGACAATGGATTTGATATATATTTATCACGGGATTTTTTTCCCTTTAAGGATAGGTTTCACCCTTTATAATAGAAGTTATATATATTTTCTTTGCAGTTATGTGGCTTGCCCAAAAATGGAAGCTCCAGCAATGCCTAAAGTAACCTGGTTGATGAGACTTCAGGCAGCCACTAGTGATAGATTGCTCAGATAGACTGGATGATATACGACTGCATTTTTTTATTGTAACCACTATGACCCTAGCCATTCAAAGGCTCTTGTTATTCAGTGTGGTGTCTTACTATTGGACTGAAAGAGAATTCGCTATTCAAAATGCCTGAACCAAATGGAAACATTAATTTTGGGGGTTGTGAGGGTGGTGGTGGGGGAGCATAACTGGTCAAAATGGAATGTATTCCAGATTGAACAGGCTGTCTTTGTCTCTTCCACAAACTCTCTGGGGAGTACAGTGCCACAAAGTCATCTTTCTGAAGGGCTGAGGAGACTGGAAAAGCAATTTGGGTAGTAAAGCAGATAGTGGGGCTCTCGTTAGAGCTTGTATGTTAGCAGCCAGTAGTTTCTGAGAGAGATTACAAGCACTTAGAGAAAGCAATAAAGTTGGAGAAAGTAATAGAGTTTGGTATTTGGTCCAAACAATTTGCACTTCAAGCAGCAGTCTTTACCTTTGTTGGGTTTTGTTGTTGTTGTTGTTTTATTCTGTTATGGCGTCATGAATAATACATAACCGCAAAGATTGTTTCTTCAAGAGGATGTATTTATTTTTACTTTCTCTGTTTCTTGGTCAGTCAATACCTCTTAGTTCCTAGCAGGCGCTTGCTCTCTCACTCTTTCTTCTCCCCACTCCAGCCTTCCTTTTCTTCCTTGCATTTATTTTGCTGCCATCTATTTTCCTTTGTTCCTCCTTGTTTTCCCTACTTACAACTTCCTTTCTATCTCTTTCTTTTTTAATGCTGAAGAGAAGAATAATGTCAGTTTTTTTCACTCCCATTGATAGTTTTAGTATAGTAGTTAACTGGTGCAAATTGAATATTCTTGCTTTTAAATATTTTTTATGACCACTGATTTGAGATCATAACTGATGATGAAAAACATGGAATGTTTTCATTTGTGAAATAAAAGAAATAGCCTTTAATGACTAAGCAGAGTGCTTTTCATGTGCAAGAAGCCAGTCTGGATGCCTTATGTGTCGTGCTGTGTTTTCTTCCTGTGAAGGGAATTAATAACATCCTCTCATTTCTCCTTGTCTGTGAAATTTAAATAGTTAGCAGAGATGTATTTCATATTGATTTGTAAAAATGCCTTTGTATGCATCCTTTGCTCAGAGTGACACCAGAAGAAGGCTTATCATACATTATGTAGCACAGAAAAAAACCAAACCAACCCACCAAAAAACTCAAACAAAAATCATATTGCATATATCAGAACGTACAGTTTAGAAATACTTTGACAGGCATAGCTGAGAAGTTAAGTAACGTGTTTAAAACCAGTGGAACAGAGCAGGGGAAAACAAACAAACAAACAAAAAAACAAACCCAAACAAACAAAGGCAAAACATAACCCCAAAACCACCACAAAACACCAGTACCAGATTGGTTTAGCTTTTATTTACAGAGTTAATAATGTAAACTTATATGAAGTGTAGTATTTAAGAATATATGCTAGTGCTAAGAACATATTAAATATCTGGCTTCTTACATGTTGATATTTTTCCTGTAATTGCGTTATGGTTCCTTGGCATTCCTTAGAATTCTGATAAAGAAAAAATTGTTCATACAGATGACCGAAGTCCTTTTATGGTATGTTTGATGATACCATTAGGATCGTGATGTGAAAATAACCAGTATATTGTGAATGAATGGTGGTGGCTGAGGTCAGACGTAGATGGAATACATTTAATGTTTAATGTTTACAGTCAGTTAGATTAGGCTGCTCATTTCCCTTCCAGGAAGGCAGTGTTTCTTCGATGTTGAATGCCTCTATTTGCATCTGAGACGGAATGCCTCACACGTCTCTTGTCTTTGAAATATGAAGGTTGTGTATTAAATAGTTGCGTAAAAAAACAAACAAAAAAACCCCAAACAGCTGCTGAAAGAACAGGTGCAATAACAACAGCTCACTGGACACATTCAAAACAAAATACTTCTTACCACAAAGGAAAATGAATATTCTACATAGATTAAAAATTCACTAAATAATTAACATGATATAAAAGGGTATCTGTCATGGTATTTAATTTTCTTTATTGCTTTTGTGAGTTCAGAACTTGATCAAATTAAATTGTACTATCAAAACCGAGATGTAAAGTCAGCTCACGGCAGCAGCTCTCTCAGTTTCGTGACATGCTGGAGTGGATTCTAAAGGAGTAGGCAGGAGCAGGAGAGGTCATTGGGAGTTTGAGAGATAATGTGATGGGCTAGAAGGGGAACTAAATTCCAGAGCAGGACGGGCCCCATGAAGAGTTAGTATTTTGGCTACTTCTGGGAAGCCCTGGTCTAGATCTTCTGGTCTCCCTCCCCAATACACTTGTCCATAGCCAGTCTGATTTCTCCATGAAGTCAAGATCTGCTTCCATGAAGCTTCATTCCATTTGAGTGGCACAAGGTGATGCTCACCAAGCCTGAACCAGACAAAGTGCTTCCATTTTAATAGGTGACTGAGAAGGATAAGAATTCCCATCCCATCCCTGAAACAATTGTCCTTAGATTGGGACCTGCAAGTCCTTGAGGGTCATGATGTACCGTACAAATCAACCAAGTGTATGTCTTAGGAAACTCTGATACTTTCCAGTATGTAAAGCCAGACTAGGGTGGATTACTGAAAGTTAAATAAGCAGAACAGAGGACAAAATTAATCACATAAGGATAAGTAAGACAGGAACAGACACAGCAGAGATAATGTCTGCTAAGGAGTACATTTTAATGCTTTCTTAACCTTTGTATTGCCACTAATAAAATTAATTTATTAAGAATCACGAACAAATGTGAACACCTATGAAGAATATTCACTTTTCTTATAGCTTCTACCTTGGAATTTTTCAAGACCTGACTGGACAAAGCCCAGAATTCGGTATTGATACTGCTTTGAACTGGAGGTCGAATTTAGGTCTTGTGAGGTCACTTTCAACCTAAATTATTCTATGATTCTATAATTCTAAGTTGTACTCAATTCTGTAAATTACTAAGACATTGAATGTGTGTAATAGCTTCTAAGTTGTATGAAATAGCAAGGCAAGTATTTGTGTATCTGTAAGTGCATTTACAAGTAAGCAGATGATAGAAGGCATATTAGTAAAAGTATTCAGAAGCTATTGTTTTATTCTTGTTTACAAAGTTCATTGTGTCCAAGTGCTAGCATGAAGAAGTAACTGTAAAAAACAGTGGTGCACAAAATTATTTCCAGGACAACCAGAAAATTACTGCTCATAGTCGTGTTCTTTATGCTTCTTGTCATTTGTACTTTCCTTCTCAAGATGGTTTTCTTTTATTTTTGTTTCACTGGACTTCACGCTGTAGCTGTCCCTGGACTCAATGCTCTCACAGAAAAAAAATAAATAGAAATTTGTTGTCAGAAGCAAATAAAATCCTCAGTCCTATACACAAGATAATAAAGTACTGCTTTGTGCCTGTAAAAATTGGAAGCATGGTTGTAGTAGCTTTCCTTAACAGAAGTGTCCAGTGCCATGGATCAGGTCCTGTGCCACAATCTCGTATCATGGAGAAACCCTCTTTAGGACAACACAGAGGTTGCTCCCCCACCAGTATCACAGTTTTGCGGTAGTCAAGCTCTGATTATTTTTTTTAAATTATTTTTTATGATAAGGGAAGTTTGGCACAGATTTCAACACTCTCTCTCAACATTGCCAAACATCCGAAAGAGGTTATGCACACGGTTAGACTGCCAGCCAAGTTGTAGCTACTCTGAAAATATTTTTTGTTTTAAGAAAGAACCAGTGTAGTTTTAGAAACTTGGGATCCTGAGAGGAAACTCTTACTGTGCAGCCAACATGAGTCAGTGCAAAATTGTGATTAATGAGCAAACAGGGAGCACTTCATACTTTGAAGAGAGTCATACCCAGGGAGGAGCCTCAATGTCCAGGGTAAAGAATCGTTAGAAACGTGGAGACGCCAAAATAACTGAAATTGCAGCTATTTTCCTTGTAATTGCTGGGGCCAGAATCTCCCCGAAAGCCGCGCACACTGGCAAGAGGCCACAGTCTGTGCTGCTGTGGATGATGTGATAAGCGATGGAATGTTGCTGTAGCGTAGGGCTGTAGTGAAAATGAACCTGGAGGTCTGTCAGTAGCATCCAAATCTGGAGCAGCAGTGCCTTCCATGGAACCCTCGAGCAGCCCTCGCTTGGCAGACACTCAGACAAGTGTCGTAACTGCCCTTAGGGGAAAAGAAGTAATGTGGGTGTTGGAGGGAGACCCAGCTCAGCACGTGTCCAGCACAAGGATGACAGTCACCTGGCACATGGGAGGAGGTTGTACTCTGTTCCTTCGTAATGGAGCTAATTCGGTTTTACAACCATTTTCAGCCTAGTAGTGAGTTGGCATAGTCATGTTTGCAGCACAAGCTCTGTTCTGGTGTGGGTTAGGGCTTCAAGTTAAACTTCATTTGTGTGAGATAACAAACAGTTACCTGGCAGTTGTAAAATATTTATTTTCTTTTTCCCATGCCACAATGGAAGTGTGGTTTAATAAGATGGTAGAAGTTAAGGTAGAAATAGTTGACTAGGCCACCAATCTGATACCACAATACAAAATTATTTCCCAAACTTTATTTTCTGGTAACTTAGAATGGCATTAACAAGCACAACTGTTAAAAGTGATTTATAGTAATCTTTCATCCTCACTGTTACTGTTGCTTTGAGATGGGTGTGAATAGTAAGTGTTGTTATCAGTGCTAAGTTAGGGATGCTGGGGTTTTTGTGTGTTTCGTTTGTTTGTTTGTTTTTGTTGGTTTGGTTTAGTTTTTAAGAAAGGCTGTTTTTATCACTGACTTAAAGATATACATTTAGGTTCTGTGTTACCATTACTTACTTCTTCTTGAATCTAAAGCTATAAAATAATTTGTATTAATCTAAAAGATTCAGCTGTCTTCAGTCTTCATTGCTCTTTCATTGAACACTACTTACGCGTTTTAAACACTGTTTCTACTGCGCTTGGCCACCACTGTTCTACAATTTTTGTGTCAGTGACCTTTACAGGCATCCGCATTCTTGACCTGTGGAATCAATCTAGGACAGGTTCGTTTTCAAGTCACCTTGTTCATTTGTAGTGCTGATTATGTATGAAATGTGGCGAGAAGTACACCGCTTCCTTTATAAGATACAAATGTAAACGTGGAAATTGGATAATAGTATCACATTTTCAAGTTTTATTTGCTTTGCCTTCTGTGTTCTGATTGTGACTGCCCTTTCCAATAATAATTCATGGCATGCACATGCATGTTCTAAAATTCTTGTATGCCACAGCTTTATGGTTTAATAGACAGTCTTGAAATAGTTTCCAAATAATTAACTGAAAGTAAGTAATTTTGCCATGTAGATATTGTACTTTAAAATAGAAGTTGCATTTGGTTTTCTCTTTCGAGGTCTTGGGAGCCAAGAAGAAACCTGTCTTTGACCAGAAATCAGGAATTTAGATGTGAGAAGGTACCATATGGCAGTTCAGTAAAAATTAAAGTGGCACAATGTTGTGTTTTTATGCATAATGCACATTTGCTTATTTAAAAAGCAAACACAAACTTTTCCTTCTGTTTGCATTCACGGGGCTATATTTGAATTTTAACCCACTAGAAAGTTAGAGCAGGCAGTTGCTTATATGAAGAGTGTAAATAGTATTTATGTATAATAGGTATAACTTTCACTGACAATTTGACCTGGATTATCTATAATGTTTCTGAAGAGTCAGCTGGGATCCACAAAATGAAAACACAGACAGTGGTTAAGTATCAGGAAGAATATCTGAAGTAATACTTTCCTTCCAGCAAACAACATTTAACAGCTCCATGACAAAAGAGACTCTTATCTCTTTAATTTTAGTGATACAGACATTGAGAGCCATGTGTCCTATTACCAGGCCAGTTTCAAGGCTGAGTCTAGAAAGAATCTGAGAATCTGCTGTGCTTGACAGAGGCCAGAAATGGGCTTCTGCTTTAGAACTCCCACTCTAGATGGAAAAGCTGGGGTTCCAGGTAGACTCAGTATTTCTGATGAAGCTGTTTTACGAACTCAGATCACATGTGATCAATGCTGCAATAAAAGCCTTCCTTGTAAAAGGAATTGGTACCTAAACTAGATTTTTCTAGTTGTGGTATATGCAGGGAAAATGCATGTGGAACAGGAAGAAAAATAAAAGCACAACCAGGCAGGAAAGAGCTTTTACCATAAAGTACAGCCTCTTTATTGCAGAACTGCTGGTCAGTTTGTCAGAAACGGTGTTGTCTATCGACAGTTGCCATTAGAAAGAAGCATTTTGATATTCCAATCTAGCTACAATGGGGCTATTAACTTGTACTGGACTTGTGTGTTTTTTCAAGTGGAAATTCAGTTACATCGTAGTATCACAGTGAGTGAAGTAGTAAAAGTAAATTGAAAGGAGCAACTTATAAAATCATTAAGATCTTTTTCTCTGAATCTTTTAGAAATATCTAAAGCAAACTAAACACTTTGGTTTAGGATGATCATGGAAATAAGGTTGTCACATGAAGTGTGTATTATTAACGAAGTCCAATAAAAAATACTAAAATTATCCCTTAATCAAAGCACCGTAGAGCATGAGAGTTTTTGATATGTAATGTGGAATCTGACTCATACAAGCTGAAGCTCTTTAAGCCAAATGGCAAACTCTGTTATGATTGGGGAAGAAGGAGGGTTCTCTGGAGAATAATTCAGAGCAGTTATTTTTTTCTTATTAGCTACAAATAGCTTCCCTAGTTTGTCCTTGCTATATCAAGTTAGTTGTTCTTTTTTTGTTTGGTTTTTTTTGGTTGGTTGGTTTTGTTTTGTTTTGTTTTGTTTTCTTGTATGTCTCAGAGTGAAGATCCCAGAAAATGGCAACGCAGGCCTTCTTTCTTCTGATGCTATGGTTAGCTCCAAATGCTCATAGTACCATGTAGGGCTTTAAACTGGAAGACATATATTCTCATTAAATTATAGAAATTGACTTGTGGTGCTCATTTCTCCTTGTTTTCAGCTGTAAGTTTATGTTAAAAAGATGATACACCACAGTTTTCCTAATGTTGCCTGAACAGCTCAGTTGCTGTAGCTGGATAAACTCACCAGTAGGAAAAAGTCTTCTATTGCTGACTTTGTCTCATACTATTCTTCCACGTCCCTATTGAGATGCCTCTGGAAATGGGATGCAAATGGAATGTTTGAAAACTTCAGACTGTAAATAACCAGTGTGTGTTTTGTTTGTTGTATGGTGATAGCATAAATATCTCCATTTTCACTTGTGCCTGCTCTTCTTGCCATTCCTATATAGCACCAGGTCCTATTCTCCCAAGTAACAGCTGGGTCAAGGACAGGTACAGGCTCTCAGCACATTGGGTACACCAAAATACACACACTGAACCCAAGTGACAAATGAAACGATGTAATGTGTTTCATTAATTTAATTAGTTGAGGCTCTAAGGAGGGTACCACTAGACTTCTAATGTGGTATAGAATGAGGATCTAGAATGAGGAAGAATTTAAGATCAAATTACACAGCATGATATTGGAAAAAGCCCACAAAAATGAGAATACAGGCATGTAAATCTTCAAAGTCATCATGGAGCCATATGCATATTGGAAAGAGTAACAACTCTCTTTTTGCTTCCATAGGTTGGAATTAGAGACTCATTAATAAATCTAGTCTCAATAAAAATGCTATTTAATGCAACCTCTGACACAGTATTGTCCCTTGTAATACATTATGTACTTAAAAGATTGTGTTTACTACATCTGAGGTTGTGCACACATCTTGCGTCTATCAAGGCTACCACATAGGACTGATTTTACACTGATGCGTTAAGATGAAATTTTGAGTGTGAATAGTCAACTAGTGCAAGAAACTATTCTTGAATTTTGCTATTACGGATTCCTATTTGCAGATAAAATAATCAAGTTTGCTGGAATTAAATAGTTGTGACAGAAAATAATGTTTTTAAAATTTGTGCATACTAATAACTTCAAATGGAAGGAAAAATAAATCTAGTTTATTCCAAAAGTGCTGTTTTGTAGTGTATGCAGCCTGCTTGCTTTATTTATATTCTGAAATACTTTCATGTTTAAATACTTTGTAAAAATACGCTAAATGACACAACATATATTTAATCCTGTATCTACAGCTTTCTGAACACAAAGTATAGGCTGTTTTAACGTGATCATTCTTTCATATTTTTATGTCTGTTCCTTTTAAAAATCTTTCTCCTCCTACTTCCCCCATTTTTCCTCAATACACGATTAGTGTTTTGCAAGATGCTGAATAACTTTTGTCTTTTTCCAAAGCATAAAAAGCTTTAGCAATTCTAATGCTGTTTTCCAGGAAAAAATAAAATAAACCAGTCATGGTAGTGAGTTATGCATTGGGGTTTTTTTTTGACTCATGTTGTACTTCTGCTGTATAAAATCAGGATTGCTGTTAATCTGCTCTTCACTGCCTATGTGAAAAACTGATGCTATTATCGCTAGCCTGAGGTTTTATCCTGTTATGGCCAAGTGTTTTAAAGCCAGCTCAGGTATTTTTGTACTGCATTGTACTCTAGAGAGGTGTTCTCGGAATGGCCCTTAATGGAGGCCTCATACCTGCTAGTCCAAACTTGTTGTCACTGTCTGGCATACACAGTGTATTGTGGCCATGGTTTGTGACACTTGTCCCCCAGACAGAAGATAGAGAGGTGGGGAGTTCTTAGTTTCATATATTGCTTTAACTTGCCCGCATATGTGCGAATACACAGAAAAATGTGTTCCTATGAAGAGAACGCAGATTGTTTTAATCACTGAACATCTAAGAAGGTTAGAAGATGCCCAGCTTTTCCAGCAGGAATTAAAGTGTCTGTCTTTGACTCTTACGTGAAATACACAGTATCACTGCTAGATGCCTAAAGATTACCTAATCCTATTATACCTTCTTCTATGGTAAGAGATTGGGATAGATATTGTAAAAGTGATACATTCATCAAATGATTCGTTAGCTTAGACTTTAAAGCCCAGTGCATCTCTCTGCTCCTTTGTTTTTGCAAAGTTGTTTTTACGTGCTCATATTTTCTGCATCAAATGTTTAAAATAATTGGTGTCCTTTCTAATCTGATTAAAATGGGTTATGACTGTTCTTAAAATAAATACTCAGACATATTAGCATAATAATCCTACCCTAACTCGATTTACAAATGTCTACATGTTAAGGAATAAAACAGTATATATATTTTTTTGAGCTATATTCAAGGGAACACACTGGGAAGGTAAGGGTAAGACAATTGCTTTTTTTTTTATAATTTCCTTTTTAGCTTTTTCATGCCATCAGTATATAAAATGTACTTATACTGGCAATGTACCTTTTATGATGGAAAGGCTGGATCCACAGCCAAAGTGCTGCAATAGATATCAATATCTACCTTAGAATGCGGTATATGTAAAAGCACTTCCTCAGTTCAAAGATGTGGCAATTTTGTTCATTATTCTAGTTTATTGTCTTAGTTGAATTTATTTGTTGAAGAAATTTGATTCTTGTATCGATAACTGTGTGACTTTGAGGGGTTATTTTTTCTGCAGGAACACTGTCTGCACTCTCTTTGCTCACTGATCTGTGACACAAGTCTGAGCTGAGTGAACAGCTTGTACTTCCGATGATGCATAAATACGACAGGGTAATGAATATGCCGTGAAAGGTGATCAAAACATCAAAACTGGATTTGTTCTTAGACTTGGTGACAAAGCAGTAGATCTAAAAAGGTTAATATTGGTTACCTGGTTACTCTCATTTTTCTGTGTAAATGGTAAAGTATTTTTTCCTAAACCATCTTTGAAAGGAGAGCTGGGAGGATCTCAGGGATTTGGGAAAGTTAAACTGAAGGGAGGTGCTGGGCTCACTGTGAAGACTCAAACCAGATTGAAAAAAAAGGAAAAAAAAGTTCAAGAATGGCAAGGAAATGAGAGAGATATGGTCTTACAAATATTTTTACTCTTTTCATCCTTCTGCAATCTAAATTAAGTTTGAATATTAGAATCTTTTGCAAAGTCTCCTTATTTGTTTTAACACCTGTGTTTCTCTGAAGAGGCAGGTTGAAAACCGGTGCCTAGAAATCTAGAACCACAGCAAGAAGACTTATCTCACTGCTAAAAGATGTTACGAAACACTGTTCATTCACAGTAGCCCTCCTTTCTCTTCTTCAGAACTGTCAGTTCAATAGATGGTATCTTCTTTTATGGGCTTTCAAAAACCAGTGAGCTGTTTGGAAGAATGTGCCAGCATGCAGTGCTGCCAAGGCCGATTAGACACTGTGTGAGCATTTAAAGGTGTTTCGCTATGTAGGGTCTTGTCTGTATGATGGAATGGAGAAGTTTCTGTTTGGTTGGTTCATTGTTGGTTTTATATATATATATATAAAATTTACATATAGATGATCAACCTGAAATCTCAAAATCCTTCATGAATGAATGGTTCTGGAGGCCTGGCAGAATGGCATTGTGGAAACAGGGCAAATCTTTTCACACATGAATGGGTAGGTGGCCTTGTAACTGCAGTGGCAAAAGTGCAGCAGTGCAAATGTGCAGTGAGAGATGTGCCATGGAAAAGCATTAGGCTGTCACAGGTTCATATTCCCATAACTTTGTGAATGTACTGTGAAATCAAGTAGTGTAACTGATGTGTTCATTTTTTAGCCTGAACGCAAGATAAGGAGGGCCATATCTGATATCTATTTCATGAAAAATGTCTTTTTTTTTTATTTTTTTGGTGAAACAAACACAAACATATCTACATGCTATTTTGCATCCTTTTTATTAAGGCTAAAATTATTATAGTAGTTCAGAAAAAAAATCTTGACAAAAATAAATTAGGCAATTTATAGTTTTAAATAGGAACTATGTGTATACTACTTCCTTTAACTTTTAGAAAAATAGGATAATTTATCTTGCCATGATAGCAGATCCTCAAAGTGATGGAAACTGACTTTGCTAATGTGTTGCCCTTCTCCTGAAAGAGTAGTTTTCAATTCTTTGAAGTATCTCTCTGGATTGTGCATGGATCTCTTGCCAAGTGCAGTGATCATTTGACTGTGAAGAAAAGATTATTGAGAAAGGTTTATTAGCTGTTTTGTAAAAAAGGACATCCAATATGTCAATTGAGAACAAGCATGTAATAATTTATTCAAAAGAAATTTAAGAAAAAAATACAAATAGTTTTAGGAACTCTATTAAGATTCAGATTTTTTCGGTACATAAAATGATCATTGCTTTTTCGTATCGATGGCTAATCCTGACCCATGATGTGTAATGCGTTTCTGAAAAGGCACAGACTGCTATGGGGTTTGATGCTGGATTAGAATTAAATGTTTTCTAAAAGCCTGTGATGTTACAGTGACCTTGAAATGGATGTGGGCCAGAAGATTTTGTGTGATTGAAAATCCATAGCGCTTGGTAATGGGGCACAATCCCACAGCTTCGATGAGCAGTGGGGCTGTTTGTATAAGAAGCTTTTCTGTATCTTTAAAATTCCTTAAAGTGAGCTTGAAGTAAGGAAACAGCCTACTTACCTTGGCCACGAATTTATCCATTTTTTTGAAGCAGTCTTTCACTTTAGATTCATGGATGTTAAGTCTGGGCTTCAGCTGTTATTTTAATGGGAAAGAGAAGAAACTGTTGGTTTGAACAGTGAGAAGTAAATAGAATTTCAACGCAACTCAGTAAAACAACCCTCTGATTGACACGGTCATGACTGAGAGCATTGCAGCGCTTCTGTCCTGTGCAAGCCTGCTGAATGTGTTAATGTTAAAGGTAGGGTAGCACACACTTGCTAAGTCTACAAAGAGATCAGGGAATGAATATATCAAAGTTCAAAGCAAGGTAAGGGGTCTGTGGATTTTTTTTTCACGTATGTTTAAGTAGTTTACTCAGCTAAAATAGACTGTATGCAGATCTAAATATTTTCCTGAAGTGTTTTGCATACAATTTGCTTGTAGTTCTTTACGTTTGCTTGTCTTGATGAAGTCTTAGGTAGTTGAAGAAAAGCACATGAAACTGACATTTAGTGAGAATAATATGTACTTCTGTGTAGAACTAGTGCAGCCTTTAAGGAGAAGCAAGTTAACTATTGGCTTAGCCACATTTTTATGTATCCCATCTCAAAATAATCCCACAAATATATATGTGTGAATTTAAAACTGCCTGTATCATACAGGTCAGTAAAAGTGCTGAAAGATGCCTGCCATTACTTGCATACAGACGTTTTAAGTGCCGTTATTTGAATATGTAGTCTTTGAAGTTTTCTGTCACATTTTCAGTATACATATTATCAGATTTATTCACCATGAATAGATGACTTGAATACTATGCAGTGTAAAAAACAAATTATACTTACACAATTCTTGAGCTGAGCATGGGTTTCATACATTCCTCTTAAAAAGGAGTTCTTATTTTGGAAAGGAGTGTCTGTCCTCTTGAAAAACTCAGCAATTTCGTGCACTATATGAACAATGGCTGCATCGTTATATTTAACCTGTGATGACAAAAAACAAATATAGGTAAATTTAGTTTCTGACGTTTGCACTTAAGTTTCAGTTAATGGTACGTTTTCAACTGCCTGAGTCCAGTTAGCGTAAGTTCTTAAACAATTTTCACCACTTACTTGTGCTCTTCAGATTTTTTTAGTATAAAAATTATAGAAAGTAATATTCATTGCAAAGATGGTATTTATTTGAAAACTGGGAATCGTATGTGCAATTTCCAGTTGCAATTTTTGCTTTCATAAGGTGGTCCCCTATTTTGTAATGTTAACATACTTTACATTTTTGGACTGCATTGATATTCCTGGGTATATACAATGTATGAGGAATAGTCAATGACAGGCCAAGACTGAAAAGCAGATATTTTAAAATCAGATGCAGGACAATAGACTAAGAATGTGCAGCTCTTTCCTCACAAGCACAGTGCAGATCTGATGAAGGGGAGCTCCCTCTGTCTCAGAGAAGATGGAAATACAAGAGAGGCTGATGATGCATCTGTCTCTTTGTTCCATGGTTACGTTTTGAAGAGATTAACTGGAAGCAGGCCTGAATGAATCGCTTGGTGCAGTAGTACACTCCCAACCCCGTATCTTCATATTTTGTGGCACTGCAGACCTGCACTGAATGTGAACTGTCCACACAAAGTGCGTGTGTATGCTGAGTAGTACAAAAAATTACCCCTGCACTACTTTTATGGGGCCTGTTGCTGCGGGAAACTGAAGTTGACTGATTCCAACTCATTTTCCACTTTAAAGAGCAGGTCTAACAAAAAAGCATCTAACGCTTTTCTTGTGAAAGTGGTATTGTAGCTTAAGTAATAGGAAAAGCAAAAAGTGGTTATTTCCATAAGTAACCTTTCAGGGAAAAGAATTCGGACTGAAAAGTCAACAGTCAGACATATGATTTAAACCTGTAATTTACTCTGTCATAATTCTAATGTGAAAGTCTTATGACAAGGTGTCAGGTAGAGCTGTTACAATGAGGTAATGTCAAGTACATATTCTACTTACTGCTTTTAGCATCTGCTCAGGGAAACACAAATCCTCCTTGCTCACTTCCTCACACTCCAAAGAAAAGCCTCTTGTGTTCTTAAAGAAAACATCAGCATAGAAATTTTAAACATGTGCAAAAAGTTTTATTATGGAAACAATTCATAGAAGAGTTCACTAATCAGTTGGTCTCTTAGCAATCAAGTCTATGAATGAATACATCAGTAGAGGACACTATATATCTCATGAGGTTGTGTGAAGGAGATTAATTTGCTTTTATGTTCCCAAGCCTATTTAAGATGGAAAAAATACCTGCTTGTTACCTATTTCACCTTTTCTGAAATGTTCCAGGGAGCTCATTCTGTGTGGTGTTGAGGAAAGGGCAGGTCTCAAAAGGAGCCAAATTGGGAAATGCTTCCCATATAGCTGGTTTCCAAAAACACCTTCAGATAGTATTTGTTACTGAGGATGCTCATTTCTTTGAGTGGGATTATGTCAAGTTATTTATGGTATTATGGTTTCAGCTGATATCGGTTATCAGGAATCAGAGATGACCATGTACTCTAAAGTATGTGACTCCTGTGTGGAGGACATGGAGCTCTTTCTGGGAAGACACAGGAATGTCATACATTCAACAGGATGAATTTGAATTGAAAAATCTAAATCTAACATCTTTTTGCTTTGTAGAGAAGGGACAACTGGCTCATAATTTTTAATAACGTAAAATAAAATGTGATCAGGCAATTATTGCACTTTTGAGAATTCCTTACGTCTACACTGAAGAAAGGTTGCAAATAACATCTTCAGCTTGTGACAATGTTTTACACATGGACGTACCAGTTTCTCAATCTCCTTTAAGAGCTCACTCCAGTGCACACTTTCAAAGCATTGATGGCTGTTGCTTTGGCGATTCCCAAGGGATGCAGCAATAAGGGAGACGGTGAGGAAGAAGAAGCAGCTCCCAGGGCAATACATTGTCTAGTTCTGGAACGATGAGAAGACAACAGAAGGCTTAATAGAATCAGGATGGTTTTAGAGTTTTGTAAAATCACGCAAGCACAGTTCATCATTTGCTCCCACTCGTACCCTTTTACTCTTTATTTACTAATGTTTTATGATAGGCCTAATGGGTTCAGATTTTGTGCTGGAACAGTTGGAAATTAAATATCTTTATCCAATGTATAAACAGAAAAAAAAAAATATTAAAAAACCTTCATTATACTATTCATATAATATGTAAATGGTTGTATGTAGTTTTAAAAATCCGAATCTGATTTTCTGGAATACTTATTTTCACATTGTTTCTATATGGATAAATACATACAGTATCTAGAAAACTGGCATTATTTGCTATAGTAAATTTGACTAAATGTAAACTTTTGCCTACTAAATAAGGAATTAAAAAAATATATTTATTTTTCCCCAGAAATTTGCTATGTAGTAATACCTGTAACTGTTTTATCTCCAACTCATAACATGATTTGAAGCAATGGCTTCTAAATGTAAGGTTATATTTTAGTCAGACATTTTTCATAAAACTCACTTGATGTTACACCAGTAAAGGAGGAAGGAAAAATGAAATGAGTAAATTAATCTCACCTAGAAAAATTGGAAATAAAATCAAAGAAACCTACCTTGTGGATAATACTCAGTTCCAGGTTGTGCACTTCTGTAGGGCTCCTGGGGCACCATTCTGTCATCTACCTCAGTCCCTTTTAAATGCTCTTCTCCCACATTTGCAAATCTATGACCACCTCAGCAGCTGATGCAAAGTGAAACTTCCTCCTTTCAATATTCCATCTCTTCTCTTGATTTCCAGGCAATACAGAGGTTTTATGTGGGTGGCATAGAGGCCACATTTTAAAGTTTTTGTTTAAGTAGATAAAACCCAGATAGCTGAAGTCTGTAGAACAAAATGTTAATTTTACTTGACTTTACATCAACTTTATAGTTAGCAGTTTGTCACGTACAGGTCATAAAATATGAAACTCACTAGTCTTCATTATAGACAAATATTGTTTTCTGTATTTACATTATTAATGTACAATTTCATATAATTTACGTGATTTATGCTTGGGTGCATAATATTGAACATAGCAGTAAAAAAGTTTAACTGTACTCATTCTTTTTGAACATCTAACCTTATAAATATTTTATTTACTTTCAAATGCAAAATACAAATGCATATGCACACATATTTGAGTATGTCACATACATTTACATACATATGTCTACGTGCTTAATATACACATTACTTCCCAAAGTTACCAAGGTCTGTGAAGTAATCAGCATAAGTTTTTAATAGACTGTAGGTTGGAGTATTCAAAGGTACTGAAGAGAAATAACTTCTAAGGGAGATAATCTTTGCCAAAATGGAAAATTATATATTTTTTATATATATATATAAAAATATATATATAAAAATAATTATAATATTATTTTTTCATTAAATTTTCTCACTGCGGCTTTTAAATCCCATTAGAACTCCAAGTAACTCTAGCATCTATATATGCTGTTCTTCTAATTTCATGCTTGTCTTAGCTCCTTCACTTTACTGCCTAAAGTTTCTTTACGGTAGTTTGTCTAAATGTTAAGCACTGCATTACTTGTACTAGGTTTTTAAAGGTTTTTTTTAAGATGGATTGGTTTGTAGATTTAAAAATCCTTAGGTATCTAAAATCCAGCTTCTGGAAAGCTCAGTAAGATCATATTTGTATCTTTCATCTGTAGCATTTTGTCAATTTATTCCTTTACAGAATACCTCCCCATCTCTACTAATTTTACTTTATTAATGGTAGTGGATGTCTATTCTCTGTGTGCCATTCATAACACTTCAAGAATTGTAATAAGAAACCTAACATCTGGAATTAAGGGCAATTTTTGCTCTTTTCTGAGGACGAGTAGCTAGATGGGTGTGGTAAGACAGGCCTCGTTTTATCTTGTCTAGGAGGTATTTAATGATATTTCAGCATTAGATTTTGGATACAGGACAAATGTTTACCGTAAGATACATGTAGTTTCTAGGAAAGGTAAAATTCAGGGTACTCCTGATGTAGCACAGTGCCATGTCAGGATTGAATAGGGAGCAGTGGGAATAGGACAAGGAACATGAGGGACAGTATAGTGCAGAAGCTGGAACGTTTTTGGACTTAATTGCCCATTTCAGTGTGATCACACTTTTGGTTGTGAGCTACCTAGCACAATGCTACATACGTGGACCTAAATCTTAGGCATTCATTTATATTCAGATGTGTTGGCTTTTCAGTGCCTAACAAAAATTTTTAAAAGGTGAAAATTTACTGATGACTAATTTAAATTTAAAGAATCAAATTTTAGATGGTTGAAGTTGGGTGCAGACCTTTCTCTGTGTTTCTTAACATTCAGCACAGAAAATTGCTTACAAGTTGGGTACTCAATGGTGCTAAGTATATATTACTCCATGTACAGGGAACCATGCTGGTTAAAGTTCAGGTTCTAACATACATGTTTTCTATGTTAATGAAAATATCTTTAGATAGTGGTACCCTAAATTTCCCATGTGATACCTAGTCTCAGGTTTGTTTTTGATTCAACATCAGTAAAAATTGGAAAGTATACTTTATATAGTAAATCTTCAGTGGACTTTCTATAGGCCTTTTGAAGGAGGAGGAGAGTTGCATGAGAATTGCGTGTGCTCCTTATCTTTATCTTCTCATTTCTTCCTCTACCCATTGAGGCTTCTTGAGAGATAAAGACTGCAGAATAGAAGATGCACAATGATTGCTGTGTAGTATCTTGTGACTAAATCATAACTATTCCTCCTATAATTCCACCTATAATGAAATAAAATTTAGTGGGACCACTTTGGAGACAATATTAAAGGCAAGAGTGCAGTGAGGCTGCAGCTAAAACAAGTCAGCTTTCAAAATATATTTCTTTATGTCATGTTTGCTAATGGAGGTTCTTTCTCAGAAGACTGATGAAATAACTGTATTGTGAGCCTGCAGTTCACCTCTGTGAATGCTTGTAATCATTTGTCTGGCAGAGAAAATAAAATATGTTCTTTTAAAAAAAAAAAAAGTGAAGAGAGGAAAAAAGAAGCCGTTTAAATAATCTTATTTGAACCTAAACTCTTTCAATGCTAGATTTTAAAAAAAAAATATTTCTCTGTAAAATCAGACTATCTTAGTGAGAAAAGCATGGATAGTATTTTGTTGTTAGAGTGATAGATTTTTCTTGGTCTGAAAGATATCTGACAGAAGTCTGTGTTTGAAAATTTGCTACTTCTTTTTTTCCATCCTGCTTAGCTTTCAACAATAGGCTTCACATTTCAGGATAAAGTTGCCATTTCCTTTTGTGCACTGAAACCCTGTGACTGACCAGGACTGGGCATCTGAAATGCTTTAGCTTTTTTCCTTTGATGTTTTCTCCTGCTATTGTGATTTTCCTTTTACAAGATGCTCAGCAATGATGTTGCACAACTTTTGCTGTGTTTCTAATTAAAGCATTTGCAGAGAAACCTACAAAGACCTGTAGCTGAAGAAAAATATTTCACAGAATATTTAATGAACATAAGGACCTCAGGTTTTGTTGTGATTCGGCCTCTTTCTGCTGGTTCACCAGAAGAAACAGCAGTTATTTTTCTCAGTATCGCTATGTAACAGTAAAAATTCCTTAGACTAGAAAATCGCCGTCTGTGTGGGGCTGATGTGTGCGGGAGAGGTGTTTCTGCCCCACCCTGCCCCCTTTGTTTTTAGTGTGGGTGTGAACTAGGTTTTTGGAAAAGACACACCTTACTGTAGAAAGCCTCATCTGCAGAAAGTGAAAGCCACACGTGAAGGAAAGTCATTTCCTGCTGATCAGGAAAAGTAAGCCAAACAGTCTGGAAATTAAACATCTAGCCTCACCCCTTGGAATTTCAAACTAGAGTCCTGTAAATGAAATGGTAGCACTGAAGCTCTCACTAGTTCAAGGTGGATAGTGAGGAAATTATTAACCCTTGCTAGGCCTGGTACAAATGTAGGTTATAAATCATCTTTAAGGTACCAAAATGGTACTTGAAAGATCTGGACATCCAGGTTTTTTTGTTTGGTTGGGGTTTTTTGTTGGTTGGTTGGTTTGTTTGGTTTGGTTTTTTGTCTTTTTTTTTTTGGGTGACCTGTGTCCAATCACTTTTTTTTCTTTAGCACATTAATTCTTATCTCTAGAAGAGTGTCCATAGGGAAAGGTAGGATTGTGTTTATTTTGAGGAGTTTAACAGAAGGCTTGACTGTCTGCAGAAAGCTACCTGAATATTGTTACAGAGTAAAACAAAAAAGCCCAGATGAGAGCTTGTATTAGTAGCATAGCCAGGAACAGCAAGCTCTCTGGAGACTCAGCGATGTGAACATGGATGTGCTCTTTCCTATCATCATTTAACCATTCCTACCATTCTTAGAGGAGACAGATGCAGCAAGATGTAAACCATGAGCACCCTTATGTAGTATGCATTTTTCTTTTTAGTTTCCACAAGGTAGTTCTCCTGCAAATTTGTCATAGCTCAGAATGACAAATCATGAAACTAAAATATTTACCACGAAGGGGAGAGAATAAGTGTGTTTTGTGACAGCTATAGGTACCTAATGCTTCATGGAAAATAAATTCTGGTTGCTTAAAAAAAAAACTATTAAATTGTCTCACTAACTTAAATGAAGTTTTGTAACAGGTTGTAATGTTTTTTGACTATTAGGACATTAGATATTTAAGAATATAGAGGGTGAATGGAGAAGACCAATAGTGATTTAATAGTCTGCCATTAAGATGATGGGGTTTTAATTTTATTTTATTTGGCCATCAGTACTGTCTTGATTCAGCGTGCTGCATTTTAGTATAGAAGAAAAGGCAAATGTGATTAAATTTGGATTGCATGGCAATGTTTTATTTGTTTTCATAGAATCACAGAATGTCCTAAATGTCCTGAGTTGGAAGGGACTCACAAGGATCATCGAGTCAGACTCCTGTCCCTGCACAGGACAACCCCACAGTTCACACCGTGTGTCTGAGGGTGTTGTCCAGTCTCNCCTCTTCTGGACACTCTCTAGGAGTTTAAAATCTTTTTTATGCTGTGGCGCCCAGAACTGCACACAGTGCTCCAGGTGAGGCCGCACCAGTGCAGAGCAGAGCGGGACAATCACCTCCTTTGAGTGGCTGGCAATGCTGTGCTTGAAAGCAAGGTATTGTTTAAATACTGAAGCTCCAAGTATGTGGCATCACTAGGTGGCAGGGGTAGGTTATGGAGGGTGACAGTTATAGACATGGCCTGAAGATGTCACTCCTCAGATCTCAAGTGAGGTGCCTTCATATTTGTAGGAAGCTGAAGGAACCTCCCTGTATTTAGAGAAATAACAGAGGGGACTAATGGCTTCCTGATTTCATTAGGGCCAGACCTTCTGGGTACTTAGCAAAGCTGTTTTGAGAGATGCTGCACTATAGAGGGACCATTTTAAACACACATATTTAGTTGTTGTTCTGAAAGTTCCCAACATGTGAAGCTCTTGGATTCTGGAACAATTTTCTAATGGGAGTAGTAACAAAGTATATTTGTATTAACATACAAGCTTTGTAAGTTGATGAAAAAATATGTTGTAATCCAATGTGTGCTGGAGCTGGAGGCTGGATTTGGTGATTTTAGAAGCTGGTTTTTGTTGTTGTTTTTATTTGTTTGTTTTGCTGTTTTTGTTTTGTTTTGTGGCTTGTTTTGGTTTTTTTGTTTTTTATGAAGTGTGGGCTAGAGTAAACATCCTTCAGAATGTATTAATACAGCCAGAGAGTAAACATCCTCAGCCAGATTGAATTGTGATCCAAAAGCCAGGAAATTACAGTAAAATAAAAACTGCCTCTTTTTCATCTATTCTTGCAACCATGTCACCCTCTAATTAAAATAATTGTATGAATTATTGAATTAGTTAGACATTCTGTTTGGGCCTGAAGCTCAGTGGAGAATTGTTATTCCTTACCACTTTTGGTATCATTTCCTTCCGTAGCTTTGAATACTCACTGCTTTCTATTCCTGAAGTTTATGCATCTGGTTTAGAATTTTCACTCATTTCTTTCCATGTACAATTTTTCATGCCAAATATTCTCGAGTTCTTGTTGGAAGAAGTTTGTGGTTTATATAATCGCTTTACCAATATTGCAATATGAAACATTTTAGTCATCATTTTTATATCCATACTGAGGCACTATGAAAGGGCTTGGCTTCCTGGAAGTGCTGGTCATGCAGTCTCTGAAAATTATGGTTTTAATAATTAAAATATCAATAATTATCAATTATTTTGAAAATTTGGATCATGTCTAATCTTGCACCTTTGAACTCACCCTGCTCATGTGAAAATGTGCATGAAAGTAAGCCCTTGCTGGCACTTTGTTTTCATTAATTAACTCAATTCTGTCAGAAAATAATACAAAAATGTTTTTGGAAAATCTATTGATTTGCTATATGGTCAGCTGTTCAGTAGAATGTGACAGTTCAAAATTTAAAATTCAGCTCCTGTTCAATTAACTGTTTCATTCCCATCAAATTCAGTAGAATTTCTCACTTATTTAAAGGTCAATGCAATTAAAACACAGAAGGTTTTAGCAATGTACTTGAATGCTGAAAACATAAATGACTGGCAATTGTGACAGGATACATGAAAAATCTATACTGCCTTATGGGAGTATAAAAATGGTGGAAAACCACTAAATTCTCATCAGAAAAACTCATGTTTTGTGTTTGGCAGATGAAATTCCTGCTTTGGAAAAGACTAAATAAAAGGGTAGAAAGTCTAATAAAATACAGAAATAGAGGTAAATCTAGGAGGAAAGCTATTCATAGGAAAACTACCAATTTTAAATTCTTGAGCCTCGTCATGTTCTTTATCTTTGCATGATTCCTAACTGAAGTTTGGGCTCCTGAGCTGGGCAGAAAGGTTCTAGATATGGGACCTGGAGAAGTCAAATGCTTTAAAACAGACCTGAAACACTAGGTATACTGAGAGACTAAGCTGAAATGGAAATATGTGATTTCTCTCTTGAGATGGGGAATGTCTGATACTTACTGAATTGTGCTTTTACTCCTGTGGTTGGAGGACAGGTAGATTCCCAAGCACACATCAATTTCGGGTGCTCTCCATTGAATGAAAGATGAAATAGGTTAATATAAGTTGAAAAGAGGCAGATTTTAGAATCTGTGTGAAGGATTGTGAAGGCTTGGTAGACAGAGAGGGAGCAGTGCGTCTTGTCTACCTAAACTTCAGTAAGGCTTTCAACACTGTCTCCCATAATATCCTTATAGAGAAGCAGTTGATGTATGGTCTGGATGAGCAGACAGTGAGGTGGGTTGGAAGCTGGCTGAACAGCCAGGTCCAGAGGCTGGTGGTCAGTGGTACAAAGTCTCATCATAGGCCAGCAACTAGCAGAGCACTCCAGGGGTCAATATGGCCTCTACTTCTGTTCAACATCTTCATTAATGGTCTGGATGATGGGACAGAGTGTACCCTCAGCAAGTTTGCAGATGATGCCAACCTGAGAGGAGCACTGATACGCCAGAGGGTTGTGCTGCCGTCCAAATGGACCTCAACAGGCTGCAGAAATGGGCCAACAGGAACCTTGTGAAGTTCAGCAAGGTGAAGTGCAAAGTCTTGCAGTCAGGGAGGAACACCACCATGCACCAGTGTATGCTGGGTGCCCCCAGCTGGAAAGCAGCTTTGCAGAACAGGACCCTAGGGTCCTGGTGGACACCAACTTCAACATGAGCCAGGAAAGTGCCCTTGCAGCAAAGAAGGCCAATGGTGTCCTGGGCTGCATTCGGAGCAGGACTGCCAGCAGGTCAAGGGAGGTGAAACTTTCTTTCTACTCAGCACTGGTGTGGCCCCATCTGGAGTACTGTGTTCTGTTGCTGGTCTCTCCAGTACAAGACATGGACATACTGGGGAGAGTCTAACGAAGGGCCGCTAAGACAATTAAAGGACTGGAGCATCTCTGCTGTGAGGAAAGGCTGAGAGAGCTGGGAATACTTAGCTTAGAGAAGGCAGTGGTTCAGAGGGGGATCTTATTAATGTATATAAATACCTGAAAGGAGCATGCAAAGAGGATGGAGCCGGGCTCTTTCCAGTGGTGCCCAGTGACAGGACCAGAGTCAATGGGCACAAACTGAAACAAAGGAGGTTCCCTCTGAACACCAAGAAACACTTGTTTACTGTGAGAGTGACTGAACGCTGGCACAGGTTGCCCAGACTGTGGAGTTTTTGTCTTCAGAGATATTTAAAAGCTGTCCTGACATATTCCTGGGCAACCAGCTCTAAGTGACGCTGCATGAGCAGGGGTTTGCACTAAGTGATCTCCAGAAGTCCTTTCCAACCTCAAGCATTTGGTGCCTCTGTGGTTGAATACAGGGGCAAATTATTGGGAAATAAAATTTTTTTGCTTTGCATTGTAGGTTACAAACATAAAGGGCCTATAGGGATGGGTATCACTTGTCTTTTTCGTCTTCTCCCATTGGTTATCAGTACACTTGTATTCTGTTAGTGTGTGCTGGTGCTGATCTTGGACATCTCCTGAGACTCCCATGTCCACATAGATAAGAGAGTGAAGGTTTATGACTTCTTGTCTGCTGGCTGGCTGACGTGTTCATGTTAATGGATGTCTCTCATTCATTGTGATTGCACTATGGTAAATGAGATGCTGTGTGCCAACACAGTGAAGGCCCTGCAGAGGTCTGTTGTATGCAGGGCACAGGACATTGGGGCTTGGCAGGTGGCGTGGTGGGTTAAGTCTTCACGTATGACTGTAGGATGTGAGCTGGTGGATTTAGAAGAGTTAAGGCAGAGTCCTCCGCAGAGTGAGCTGTTAGTGTGGCTCATGAGCTCCCTTCACCAAATGCTAGAAAGGCTCAGTGTTCCTAAATATTCCCCTGTGGTAAATCAGCCCAGGACCTGTGACAGTGAGCCAGTAGGAATGCTCAGAGAACTTGACCCCAAGTAAACTGTTGGAGAGGGTATAACAGAACTTCACCCTTATCCAGGTAGAAATGCCAGCTGTTATGTTAAATTGATATCTCTGTTCTAAAGAAATGTCTGTCTACAGGGGAACAGCCAGAAACATGGATGATGTCCTCAGTTTAAAATAAACTATACCCTGGTGATTAAAGAAGGTTGTGCCGACTAGGGATGAACATAACAACCATCCAACCTGCATTAACTGTTACATATAGTTAAGTCTTGTGCCTGACCTGACTGCTTACTGAGGCAGTTACAGGCCATATGAGAGATGTATAGCCTTCCAGTTCAAGAATAAATGTTTCGTTTATTAGCACACAAAGGGGAAGAGGCATTATGTTCTTTCTCAGATATGCTTTAAAAGAAAACTTCATTCTCCTCTCTAGAGAGCTGATCTATTTTGTCTCCCCAAAGTAGAGCTGATCCATTTTGTCTTCCCAAAGTATTGGATTGACTCTCTTGTGTGTTTCAGACCCTGGATCCATGCTGTGCTCAAACATGAGATAGATGCTGAGCCAGCTCAGTTAGAGTACAGGAGAAAAACATTAAATAGCTGGAATAATGAATGTCAAAAAGCTGAGGGTCTGCTAAATTCAGGCATCTCTAAGACTCTCAGAACTGAAGTTTTGAATGTAAGGGTATAATGCATATATCCAATATTAATTCAATCGTTTTTTCCAAAATAATCCTTTTTATTGAAGCAGACATTACTGCCTACTGTTATAGCTACTTTTTTGCCCTCTAAATGTATGTGTAATGTACACTGTAATAGCTGGTCATATGCATTAATCTATAACTTGAAAAAAAAACCAAATATTCACAAGATTCGACTCACCTGCAAGAGAACTTCATTACGTGTTTTCTGACACTTAAAAAGTGAATGAAACTACAAATGTCCAGGATACTACCAGCATTTTAGAAGCTGGTAAATAATTACTAATTGTTGCATGGAAAAGCTTGAGGATTAAAAAAGGAAGGAGGGCAACCAGGAAGAATCAATTATACAATATAAAAAGAAAAAGGTTTTCCAGTGAAAATTTCATGTCCTCAGTTCATAAGTACATGTCCAGAAATGAGGGGGGTTTTGTCTATAAAAATATAGCAGAACATATTTGAAATGGTTTCTGTTACAATGACTGCTGCTTCTGTTTCCCATTCTTATCTGTAGATTTGACAAACAAGCTGCATGTGTGGTGAAAAACAAATGCCCCATTTTTGCTGCCATACAGTGTAACTGAAAGTCTCTAGAGAATAAGAACCTTCATTTTATTTTTTTTGGAAAACGTAGGAGGACTTATGTCTTTAAAAATTCATAGCAAGTCACTCATACTTATGTAAAGCCCAGTGAATAAACTTGTAGCCCAAATGCAGGAGACCTGAGGTCAGAACTCTCATCTGCTTAGCATAGTGCAGCCTCATAATCCAGACAGTACCAGCCTCATTTTTAATAAAATATTCTAGGTTTACGGTACTTGTGCAGGTATGCTTAAATTAAGGAGTGAGACACACAAGGCACGTACATTAGTATAATAAAACAGATTTTTCACAATGTAGTAAGTGAACCAAGGTAGCTTAGGAGCTGTTAATACAGGGTTTTGGACTACCTCTACCCACTGATTTTATAACAAGACTGCATTAAATTAGTGAGATTTTCATAAATATTAATGTTGTTAATCATTTGCAGATGGCAAATTTATAGAAAATAAAGTTCGTACATATACTAAGCAGTCTGCAGTTTCTGTTTCCTTGTAGTCATTGTACTTTAGGAAATCTTAACTTTGGTGCAAAATGAATGGGAAGTGGAGGTAACAAATGTGGAGAGAATAAAGCCAGGTTATTTTCAGTTCCCAGAAATGGACATTTAGAAGATGAGTATAGTCTACTTAATATTTTTAATAGGCAGTACTAAGGAGCTCTGTCTTGACTTGCAGTAACAGTCACAAGTTTCAGTCATCTTTTTTTGTTGGTTTTTTTTTTCTTTTAAACTGGGTACTAGAGGGAAAATGCGCTGTCATTACGGAGGCATGTTATAAAGTCTGCCCTTAGGAAGCTATGTCTGACTTTGCACACAACCTAGAAACATAAAAGTATGAAACTTTTAGTTCTGAATAGAAAATATATAACAAATGTGTTTTCAGCGGATTTAAATTTTTAGCATGAAGTTGTTTGTTTTTTAGAAGCAGTAGTTGGAATAGCATTTCATTATTAGGTATTTTTGAATCTTTGTGGTTTTTATAGTTTACTACAAATACAATTTTCCCCAAATCCCAGAATCTTTCAAAGTGCCATAAAGTAGCAGATTTACATATTTCTTAATAGAAGATGAAATGACGTGTTTTTTTTCATTCTAGCTGTTATCAGAATTCAGAAAGATATTTTAAATGGTGAATGTACAGTTGTGAGATATTCTAAACTGGTGTGTATGTATATAAGTATATACATACATATAAAAATATTATTTGCACTGTTGATTTACTATACAGAAAAAATAAGTAATTTGCAGGAAGATTCAAGGATGACATTTGCTGTAATTTTTTAAACCAAACTTTTTTACTCGTTGTGTTTTTTGAGCTACAGCGGAAAATGAGATCTTAAAAATTGTTAAGTCATAACTTGTTGATAAATGCAGCCTGAAGCTCGTAAGAAAACCAGTAAACAGGTTGCCAGTTTTTTAAATAAAACCTTAACTCTGTGTAGAAAAACTTATGTCTGTGTAATACACGTTTAGTCAACTTCACTGTGGGCTTTGAAAGCAGTGGCACTGGTGTGACATGGATAGCTATATGCAATTGTCTGTATCTACATAGCTAAAAATTTTATATAGCAAACTTTCTAATTATGCTTTAGGTGGTTCCAGTTGCCTGATGGACTTTATTTTTCACTGTGCAAAATCATAATGTTCAATTCCTAGCTTTCATTTTTCTTGTTCAGAGTAGCACTGAATGGCTTCACTTTAACCAGTGCCTGGAAAATACTCTCCACCCTTCCTGCAAATTAGGCACCTCACTTTAAAATAATTTGCAGAAGCTTTTAATGCCCAGCTCAGTTTTTGTTTTGTTTTATAGTTCCATTTCACGAAATGGACGACTGTTTGCACACTGCTTTCCTACCAATCCCAGACTGGGTTGTTTTGTTTTGTTTTGTTTGTTTTAAATTCACTTATTTCCGTTAGTGAGTTTCCTAGCAGTAAGCGGAGCTTCTCTGGCCGTGACATAGCAGTGACTTGGGGAATTTCACAGCTACCTCACGCTTCATGACTCTGCATTGGAGCAAAGTCTAACATATTTTGTTTCCTTCCAGAGTAACCCCAGGGCATTTCCTTGCTATACACTAAGTTCAATAGGTAGGACTGGGCTTTGCAGCCTGGAAGAAAACCTTGTAAACCTTCGACCAGCTGCCTAATTTGGTCTGTGAAGGATTCGAGACCCCAGAGAGTATCTTTTGAATAGTGCCAAGCTGTGGCATTACAAGGTACTCGTAATTTCTACTGATCGTCTCAATCTTGGTTTCAAGGCTACGTTCCAAAATGCTGTCTGCTGTGTAAGACTAATGTGTTTGCCACTTGTTGATCTTGGGGGATGTTGCAAGTTGCAATTGATGACTATTCTTCATATTCCTGATATATAATGGAGTTGAAAATGTAAGTCACTTAGGTTTTACTTTCCTAAGGCACAGGACTTTGCGGAGCCTTCTCACTGGCCTGTGTAGTTTGACAGAAAAACTCTTACAATGTGTGGCACCGTTGCTGTGTATACTTGCCACTGGATACTAAAAGTAGCCACCAATACATTTTTAAATTATGTCATGGTGACAAAACTTAGCCTGTCTTTATTAAGTGGAGTTATTTTATGATACAAATTTATGATACGGTGAAGTTAAAAGAGCTTGAATAAACCTTGAGAAAATGAAGCAAATGGTAACAAAAATATAAGCAATAATTAAAATATATACATATATAAACATACTACAAAGTCATATGGAAATGAATTATTAAATCAAGCACCAGTGAGTTCTGCCCCCATCTGTTCCCTGTCATCCACCAGTGAGATTTCCAGTAAGTAAAATTATTTTGATTAAACCATTTCATTTATCATCCACTTTCATCTGAATTTTATAGCAGGAGTCTGTGACTTTTGAAACTCCGTTTAAAGTCTGGTAGACCTGATTGACTGGTCCTCCCTGAAGTGAAGCTTAATCATCTGTGTAATAGTTCATTATAATTATTATCATGCCTACAAGACAGGATCTCACTAAAAAACGTGGGGAGCTAGAGAAGCGTTGTCTGTCATAGGAAAGTTACTTTGTTTATAGATTCCATGTAAAGTAGGAGACACTTAAGAACTCTTGAGAGGGAAAAAGAAAAAATACTCCCCCAAGGGTTCTCTGGGAAGCAACTGTCTGTTAAAGCCCATTTTAAAATTACGTTCATGGGCACCTTCCACATGTCAGTAGAAGGCCTCTGCACATCCTGTAGTATTTACGAGTTTTTATGTCAACTTTTCTTAAGTCAATAAATGAAGACAAATTCTGATTCACAAAATCAATTGAGATCTTCAGTGGCATCTAATTCTGAAAACTGTGAGGTAAGCTGTACCCTCCTAGTGAAATAAATGAGTGGTCTTAAACACGAATGTTAGTGACTGGATTCCTAAAATGAGATTAATCTCTGTTAAGCATGTTGGTCTAAGAGTCAGTCATGGGCTATGGCTTCATTAGAAAATGATGCAAGCAATAGGAATGAATCTGTAGAACCAAAACAGTTGATTCTGGCGAGTGGAGGTCTACACTGTGCAAGTTTTGGAGGGGTTATTCCTGATTAGCTCTAGTCTCGTTCTGTCGAATAGCAAGCAAAGAAGTAGTCAGCTGGGATCCTGGAATGCATTGTCTGGTTTACTTTCTTGTCAAAGGAATTCAGTTCACATGCTGCAGGATGACTCTGTGATGCAGAGAAAAGCACTGTCCCCTTTTCTGATCAGATCTGTTTTAGAAACATGCTCCTGACCCAAAACACTAATATGCCTTTCCTCTGAGTTAGTCATCTGAGGTTTCTTTAATGGTTGATGAAGATGAATAAGCAAATCCAGATGGTTATTTATTGGTACTTAGACACTCTCTCAGGATTGATGTCTTGAATTTTTTTGTTTGTTTATCAGTGTAAAAGGAATCTACAATGAGTAGCTCAGGCTTAGATGTCTAACAGCTAAAATTGTAGCTTTGAGCTAGGATCCAGCCTCACTAATATATAAATTATATCGATCTGCTTAAAGTATCTTTTTCAGTTACTCCAAAAAAAGATCACCTTAGCAGTTAAAATCAATCTATTACTCTCAAATTGATCAACATCAGTTTCTCTGATCACTCTCTGTTGTCAAGTGTTTGAGGTTTTTAGCCAAAAGCATCTCCTAATGGATCTATTCAAAAGCTTAGGTGTCTAAAGAAGTCATTGTTGAGTGCTTCTGTAACACATTTATAATTTCTGCTGTATAGACTAAAGAGTGTAGCTTGTGATTTTTATTAGTCTATGGATTTGAATATCTAAAATGAATTTTGTACACAAGAAAGTATATTTTTATAGAATTATTGCTGCTTCATTTTCTCAGTCTTCATACTTCTCATCTAGGTATTAGTTTGTTTTTCTCCAGGATATATCTTTTAAGTTCATAGATTATTCTAGGCACTAAGTAACTAAAAAAATGTAGGGTTTTTTTTTATTTAATGAGCAATTTCCTGGATAAAGAATATTAAAGGATAAATTTATCTTGTGTAATATTTATTGTCTACAAGTTAGCAGTTATATAAGCAGTTTTCTATGCTGCCTCTTTAGGCAATGAAGAGAGGGGCACTTAGAGTAAGTCACTTCATCCTAGAACAGATGGAATAAATTGACCTATAGAGGAATCTGTCTTCTTAACAGAATAAAATAGATTGAAAAAGACCTCTGGAGGTCATCTGATCAAACTCCCTGCTCAAAGTAGGGCCAGACTTAGGGCAGTTTTCACAAAGATATGTCCAGCTGAGTTTTGAATATCTCCAGTATGAAGAAATGCAGATTCTCTGGATCCCCTTTTTCTTTTTTTTTTTTTATTACCTGCTTTGTATTTTTTTTTCTTACTAGTCAGAGTGTCCTTTATTGCAATATGTGTCCATTGCCAATTGTCCTATCACTCCGCACCTCTATGAAAATTGTGATTCTACCTTCTCAGTATCCTCTTTAAGCATTTGAAGATCTCCCTTTAGATTTTTCTTTCAGGCTTATGAACCCAGTTCTCTCAGCCTCTGCTCATTCATCTTGTGCTCCAGCCCCCTAAACATCTTGGTGACCCTTTTGCTGAACTTGCTACAGTATGACAATATCTTTTTTGTGCTGGGAAGCTCAAAACTGGACACAGTACTCCAGGTCAGTTCTTACAAGTAATGATTAGGAAAGAATAATAATTTCACTGGACCTACTTGCCAACTCTTGCTAATAGAGACCAGTATGTTTTCTTTACTGGAGGAGTGCAATGCTGACTCATTTTCATACCCACCAGGACCACAGGTCCATTTTGCAAAGCTGCTTTCTAGCTGGTAGCACTCAGCGTGTGCAGTTGAGTGGGGTTGTTCCATCTAAAGTACAGGACTTGCCATTCACCTTTGTTGAACTTGAGATCAGTCCGTATCTCTAGTCTGCTGAAATTCCTCTGAATGAAATTCCTCCACCCTCCGGTGTACTGACCCCTTACCCCAATTTGATATTTTCTACAAACCTGCTGGAAGGATATTCACTTCCATTGTTCCGGTGATTAAAAAAGACATTGAAAGTACTGGCCTCAGCACAGACCCTTGAGGAACACTGTTGGGAGCTCACTATCTGTTGATTGCAGCCCTTTGAGCCTGCCCACCCAATTTTCCACCCATCCTGTAGCCAATGTATCAAAACTGTATTTCACCCATTTGACTAAAGGCTACCTTGGAACACCATATCAAAAGCCTGGCTAGGATATTAAAATTAGTTGAACAAGTTGCAAGAGCATGGAGAAACAGTTTTTAGTCAAAGATCTGGGAATCTGCCCAACAGCGTAATCAGAGAGAGCTACAGAATATGTGGTCAAACATTTAATTTTCAATGCAACTAGGCAGAGTCTGAAACTATCACATAGTCATTGTGCTTTTTGCCATTTGAGCGCTCTAAATAAACAGGAATACAATTACAAAGGCTCAGCAAAATATTCCTGATGATTCATCTCCATACTTGTCTCATCTTGCAGCTCCCAATATTTTCTCTGAGTATTATTCCTTTCTCTGAATATGTTAAAGGTGGAATATGCATTCCAGGTGAGTGCACAGTAGTTTAAATCAGGAAATAATTTTATTTTATATTTGGATCTAGTGAATTAGGACTTGAATCTCACCATGCTAGGATATTCTTATTCTTATATTTAATTAATTAAAAACATAAAAATGTCCTTTGTGTCTCAGTAAAGGTCCTCAGATTAACTAGCGCTACAAGAGTGAATTTACAAGCAAAAGCTTTAGTATTTACAAGGCCTATTCTGTACAAGTGGATATATTTTCCATTGAACTCATTCTCTGCTTTCTCTTAGGCTGTGTTCAGACACCTCAGAGTAATTACTTTCTATTACCTTGTGGTGCGTGCCCTAACCATGTTGGAACAAGAAGTGAATCTGTGCTGGGATGAGGCAACACCATTTCCCTTCCTGTTTCTCTATTCTTGTAGAAGAAAATGCATTCACAGAAGCCAAAACAGCATTAAAAGCCAGCTGAGGATCCAGCACGCCGCAAAACTGCATTTATCTGCCCTATTAGCAACCTGATCTCGTTGAAGATGTCCCTGCTTATTGCAGGGGGTTTGGACTAGATGACCTTTGAAGGCCACTTCCAACCCAAACTATTCTGATTCTATGATTCTATTCTATGATTCTATTGGTGCAGTGACATTAGCAGGTCCCATGTGAGTGATGGTTTATTGTGGTGGAGCATATGTTCTGCTCTTACTTGGCATTTTTAACCCTAAAACGCCAAGTTCTGAAAATTTTATTTCTCTGTCTAGGAAGACATGCCAACTCTGTCCTACATAGCTGTAAATTCACATATATAACCACTAACCCATAAGAAAGTTCAAATATATTTTTCCCTAAAGTGGTACTTAAAACTAAGTTTTCCCTGTCTTCTAGGGCTTGTTTTTTTGGGGGTTTGATTTTTTGTGCTTTGGTTGTTGCTTTTTTTTCAGTAATTTAGGAATATTTCAGAATGGGTCTAATAAAGTTGGACTGGACTATAATATGAAATAGTCTTCCATAATATTGCAAAAAAATATGTGGGAAAAGAAGTAACTTGCAGTAAACCTCAGCAGGTACACTGATAATAGTTCAAATGAGAACTTCCCAGCAAACAGCCAAGACGGTTCTGCAATATGTTCCTTTCGACATTTTTGTAAAATTCTCCAGGAAATAAGATTTCTTATTCTCTAAACTAATCCTGTACTGCACACCCTCGACATAGTATGCACTGACCTAAACACTTCTCCAAGCTATTTTTTGCTACAAAGAATCCAACTTAAATACAAATATTTACTCTAGCTGCCCTAGCTTGAAAAGGAAAAAGGGAACAGAGGACATTTTCTTGCTGAATAGGAACCAGGCAAGATGTTGTTTTGAAACGAGCTGTGCTTAACTGGTATTTTCTCAAGGACTTTGTCACCAGTGACAGAACAGAGCTACTCCCCACATGCACCGTGACTCGTAGAAACAAGCTTCTGTTGGTAACAGGTTGATGTGAAGTTAACAACTCCATCAAAAAAAATCACAGTGGTACTGAATTATGGTGTTTCTAAAGAACAGGTTATCCCTGAAATCACATGATGAGATGAGGAAAACGAAACTCAAGCTGTTGGACATACATGGAATGAGCCGTATGTACAAAGCTAAAACCTCGGCCTGGTGTGTTGAAACATGCAGGTGAAATCTGATGTTCCTACTACAGGAAAAATTTATGGAGAATACAAGACCTGCTGTAGATCAGTAGGTTTTTGTGGAGGAGCACTTCAGGAGCTATCACTGTGTGGAAGAACTCAGATATGCACAGAACAGTTTACAGTTTAAAGAATTCTTCTCAATTCTTTGCTTCAAATGCCTACTTTTTTTTTTTTTTTAAATTCAATGTATACTTTCAGATAGTTGGCAGTGCTAGCAACGGATCCTCGCTAGAGGGAGTCCGTCGATTCTGTGCTGTACCTGTGCCAGTCTTACACATTGAACAGTCTCCACTATAGCAGTCGGGCACTGCTCAGCTTTTCTGGATTGTTGCAAGTGTATTCCTGACCATTATCAGAAACTACAAGATACCTCCACGTTCAGGCCTCCAAAGTTCATAGTGTGGCTAATTCTGTGAACTAATTTATTATTTATAAATAATATTATTTACTTGACTACTTTTGTTTGTTCTTTCTATTACGTCTTCTTGCCTCCCGTCATGATATAATTCCCAGCAGAACTGCTCTATTTGATGGCACTCTGGGCAGGATATCACTCTGTTTCTATTTTCAATGTTGTGTGTAGCACTATGCCAGGAGAATCTCTTTTACAATTCTGCCTAGAAAATAATTTTGACACAGATTGGCTTCACCCGTGTCACCTTACTTTGCTTATTTTATATTTTTTCTGAAGACTGCATATTCTTACACATCCATGTTCCAGTAATGATTGCTATATGACCATTTCATACTTTCCTAAGTTTCTGCCATTTTGTTGTCAGAACTGTTTGGTTTAGCATCATAATATTGAAATTCCATCTGGGACTAAGAGTTTGAAAGGAGTCTTTGCAGCTGAGCCTCTTTTTCTATAGGCTTTTATAACACTGAAAAACTGAATACTAAATCTCTGACTGGTGTATCTTCAGCACTCAACTAGCATGGATTCCTTGAAAATTGTAACTGAGAAGTGATACAGTTGGTATAACTTTTCCTGAAGTTGAAATCTAGATGCCTCTACAATAGCTTAAATGTAAATGAACGTGGCTGATACATTTTCCTCAGAAATGGCCATGATACGGTTTATTGTTTTCCATACCAGTCCACATTACAACAATCTAAGAATTACTGTAATTAGATTAGCACAAGTATTAATTTCTTTGCTGTGTGCTTCAGAAATAACTTGAACTATGCAGTGTGAGCTTTTGTCTGCTTTTTATCTCAGGGCTGGAATAACATAAAATTCCAGCAGAGGGACCCCTCATACCTTGTAATGTATGTTTGTGTTTGTGTAAGTCTTTTGTTCCTGGGTGAGTATATTATTCTCATGGAAATTTTTGGCTTTTCAGTCTACATAAGAAGTCAAGTGTAAAATACTAGACTTCAAATTAGCATATAACTTGTGAAAAAACTGTTTAGGGTTTTTCCTTGTTTTAGGACAAATTGAAAATAACAGAAAACAAAGGGTGTCGTACTAGGGAAAAATAATTTATAGCATCAGAAAATTCGGAAAGAAAAGCTATCAGTTCTATAAATAAAATGTAAAAACTACTTATTTACCTGCCCACTGGTCTGACCATTCCTCTTTTTTTGCATGTTTTCATGCTTGAAATCTAGAACCTACATTTTAAGTGTCCATTTTAAAAGAACCTAAGAATTTACATTGGTCACGCCTCTTCCAGGTGTGACTTCATGTTTTGTTTTAGCACTGCAGATGGGCCAATTTTTCTAGGTAACAACCTATTCCCATAGCTTTACTGAGCATATTTTAAGTATTTTCTTATACGATTTTGGTTGTGGTTTTGCATGTTCTTTTGCATTATGTACCACAGAGTGGAAAAACTTCTACCCTTAGTCTGAGACACAACAACAAAGCAAAAAGTGTGGACTAAGAAATAAATGTTAATGCATTACGTATTGAACTATCTGAGAAAATAGAGCAGGAACGGGAGTGAAGAGGCTGTTTGTTTCATCCTGCTGCCCCAACTCAGGCTTGACTCCATTTGAACTATTCATTCCTAGTAGCCACGTTAGCTTGTAATTAAAAAGTTCAAATTGCAAAGCCTTTCTACAACCTCCACATCATCTAATCTGTTCCAATATCAACTATTCTTTTTGTATGAAAGTTTGTCTTACATTCTGAAGTAAATCTATTGCCTGAAGGGGCAAGAGTTCACTCAAGGATATATCCAGAAGAAAATAATCACTCACCAAGGAGAAGGTGAGGTCACTCAGTCCTGGGAAGTCTCCTTAGACAGTGTCCCTGACCTAAGGGGAGGGCTCTGTTCACAGTCCCACTGCTCTGAGAAGAGCATCCAAGGGGGTCTTCGGTGGAGGCCCCGTTTTATAGCCTGGGTCTGGCTGTGGTCATTAGGAGCATGGTCCAGAAGCTTCTGGGCACTTTGTTGGCTGAGGACCCTGTCTGTTGTCTGAGGGCCTCAGCTCTCCTGCTCCCCTGGCTCGGGAGTTGGGAGGGGAGGAGGTGTAGGCGATTGGAGTCACCATGGCCTGGGGGGGTGGAGTGTAGGTGAGGACGTGCACAGTGGGGCATAGAAGGTGCTAAAGAGCCATCAATTGCATCAGGATGTGTGCAATTGCCACACTGACCATTGATGAACTGTTGTCACGGAAGATATAGGTTCGGGTATCAGGTTAGGAGATTATTTGGGATACAGTGAAATAAANCCAATCCGGGGAATTACCTTAGATAGCTGCTCTATCTAAGGGCAGTGACTCCGGCAGCATGGCAGACCTGCAGCTCCCAGAAGACCACACAAAGGGGTCTTCGGCGGGAACCCCATTTACAGTCTGCTCAGATCTGGCTGTGGGCATTCCAGAAGCTTCTCCACTTCTCTGGGCTGTGGGCAGGCTTGGCCCCTCCTCTGCTGACGGCCCTGCCCAGCAGCTCTGGGTCTCCACAAAGAGCCATTAACTGCCCATTGAAGGCCCAGTTCTGAGGGGGATGTGCAACTGCCACAGGGATCTCAGGGTGTGTGGGGGGAAAGTGCGACTGCCACAACTGTCTACATCCCTGAGCTACCCTGTGCTACCCTGTGGCCTCTTTCTTACCACCCCCATGTCTGTACCCCGTACACCATACCCTGTGTTCCCACTGCTGTCACACCATCCTTGTGCTGCTCTACTGCTACATCATTATGCTGGAGTGGTAAATATTTCACTCTACACAGAAGAATTGTTACTCTATCTGTAGAAAAGCTACAGTTGTACCAATCGAAAGATAAGCACAAATAAAACTAATTTTAGGCATAGCAACCTGTTCAAGCAGAAAAATTGTTGTTACATCTGAACAAACTAAACCAAAACTCCAGACAGGCCAAGTTCAAACCAAGCCTGCTGAGCCTCCATCCTGGGACGTTGAAAAACCAGTTTGAGGCCTGAAGCCTGTTACTGGCAATGTCAGTGATATATTTATGTGGCTGCTGGGCTACAAGGACCTTCCCTTTCTAGATTCTCAATTTCAACTTGAAGGTTAGACATTCAGAAACGTGACAAGAGAGAAGAGTACCGACAATACCCAGTGAGAAAAGGATTATCCAGGAGGTACAGAAGTGTGTGACCTTCTTAGCCTGCCAGGTGATCACCCAGCAGACGTGTAATGCGTGCACAGCTCTGAACCAGCCTCTGGGCACACAGATGCCAGCAGCGCACAGAAGAAAGCTCGTGCTTTGTGCAGATGTCCGTACTGCTCCAGAAAACTGGAGTTAGGCTACTTGAGCTGCTGCCAGGAGAAGGGGACACAGGAAATCAAACACTTATCAACAGGGAGCTGGGCTATAACAGCTTTCTTTGCAAGCATGTAAAGTGTGAGGCTGAGACTCAGATCACCTCCTGCCTGAGGAAACTCACAGCAGCTTTAAAAGAGAATTTTTTAAAGATAATGTCTTTCAAAGTTCTTGCTTGCCTCTGGAGTGGCTACATCAGCCGTCTCAAATACAGTTTAAGGTACTGATTACAGTAGTATCTGATTGCTTCATCATCATCATCATCAACATACTTTTTTTTTACATAATTCCTGTGATAGAGAGAAATGCTATTATTCTGATTTTCGGGATGAGTATCTTAATCATGGCTCCTCAAAGATACATCAGGAGTGTAACTAGCTGCCATTCTAAAGGAAATAGATACCTGGAGACTTTTGACTTGTTCAAAGTCATGTGGAAGCTGAACCTGGATTCCACATCCCATGTTAAGCACTAAATGTCTTCTTCCCACACACAGACCTCTCTCCTTATGTTCTTTTCATTTTCAGAGCAGCTGCACTTCTTGGGCTTTCTCCCATCTTTGTTTGCATGGGCACTGCTAGGGGAAGGAGATTTCACAGCTCCATACAAAGGATAATAAAATTAATGGCTGTCAAGTCTTTTCTTGTATAAATGACTTCAAAAGACTTGGTTTGGTAAATATATTTTTTTTTTGCAGGTCTGTGGAGACGGAAACTTTGTTCAGTTAAGAAATCAGTATGAATGGCACTAGAAGCTGGATCCTCCATTGAACCTTCCTTTGAAAATAGCAAATTGCTGAGTTGTTCCATGAACAACAGGTTTAAGGAAACATGATCATTTACAGATTTTTGAATTCTCTTTTTCATGATGACTCTGAGCTCTTCCATTACACTTATCACTTCCTTGCCAATGTTCTCTAGTACCTCCTTTTTCTGCCATATCTCTAGTTGCCCGTGTAGCTACTGTCTAGGCACTATCTGGGCATCCATGGTGTCTTTAGCTCCAGATTGTATGTGTGGATTATTTGAAGATATATTTTGAGCTCATGATTTTGTGTGTCTCATGCATAGAAGTCTCTCTTTCTGCAAGGATATTCAATTTCTTTTTCTCTTTTTTTTTTCTTTTTTTTTCCCAAGCCACTGATTTTTTTATAGAGTTTGCAAGTTTTTTTGTCTTTTAGGCATCTTCTCCCTACTCAATGTGTTTGAAATTAGCTTGAAATGATTATCAGAGGACTGTCACATGGACAGATGGACTGACACATGGTGCAGTCGCACAAGCTTCATTTACTGAAGTGAGGAACAAGCAAGTGCTGCTTTAAAAAAAGCAGCCAGCCAACCAACCAACCAAACCCAACCAACCAACAAACCAACAAACCCACCCCAATGCCCACACCCCCCCCCCCCAAAAAAAAGAAAGAACACCCATAGGAAAAGAGCAGTAGCTTTTTTTTTATAGCTCTTCATCTAACACACCTTGCACTATGCCTTTATAGAAAGATAATGTTCATAAAAGTAACTGAAGTTGGTCCTTCAGAAGTTCTGTTCTGAAACCTCTTAAGCCTGCAGTGGTATTTCTAAATCTCAGTTGAATCACTAAGAAGCAAAATATTTCCTGAAGTTGTAAGCTCTCTTTTGCCCTTATTCCCTCTATCTCTCACAGCATCATACCCTTGAGCAGATAAAACTTAGGTACTTGAACTGGGACTTGAAATTGCCTGCCTCTTATATCCATTTTTACCATTTTTCAGTTGCAATGGCATTTGTGTTTTATGAAGCTCTGAAACTTTGCTATTTCAGCAAGTACAGGAAAATACTGACTTCATAAAATTCCCTGACTAGTACACAAAGAAACAGGAAAGGCCAATAAGACAGAAATGTGTTACCTAAAGGCAAGTCAGATTTTCAAAGGCATTCTTTCTCTCTTTTTCACACACACATCCACACGTACATTCATCTCAAACTTGGTATCTGTAGACTATGACTTGAAGGAGCACAATGATTTAAAGAACCTCAGTATGCTGGCTGAAAACTCCTGGGAGGCTAAATAATCGTTAAGATAAAGGAGGCCATAATATATATGACTACTGTGAGGACTGTAGCATTCAAGTGCACAAGTGCATTTTGCCAAAGAACATTTTGCTACTGAAAATTATAATTTTACACAGTTGAAATTTTCTGCTAGAGAAAAATGTTCATTTCCAGATTATTTTTTTTTCTAAAGGGAAAATGCAAAAGTAATAATTTGCTTTGACTTTGCTGACCTGATTTGGCATATTTTTCAGGTTGTTGAACTGAGTCAGTACATTTAATTATGAGTCAATTCAAGAAAACACTTGCAAAATACGTGAATCAATTCCATTGCTCTGTCGGCAAACTGCCTTTGAGCTGCTATGAACTGTGCTTACGGACTGGCATGGCTGGCCAGTCTTTCTGAAGAATGATAGCTGAAATAATGCACACAGATACCATCCTGAGTTGCATCATGATGTTCAATAAAAGATGTAAATAAGCATGGAAAAAAGTGGGACATGGAACTTCCAACTAAAATTCAGATAAAAGAAAGTGCCAATATGGAGCAAATAATTTTGTTATGTAACTGACTCAAAATGAATAATTCCAGGTCAATTCACAGCTATTTTTTTTTTCCTGAAATAGAGAAATTAAAATCATTCATCTAGTTTGGTTAGCATGGCTGTTTAATAATCTGACCACTTAACTGTGCTATATACAGTTGCCTATGATGTTAATTGTATCTATAACTGTATACTAAATGATCTCTACAAACTTAGTTTAAAATAATAAAGGGAGAAGATGCCACCTCTCTGTTTGGCATCACTGAAATAAAATGGAATTGAAAAAAAAAAAGGAGTCAAAATCATTTAAAAACAAAGAGAATAAATAAATAGTGGTTAAATTTTAATATGAAAACTGAGATATGAGAAGGCAAAAATATTACATTAAAGTTTGGTGAGTGAAGGATTTTAATCTAGGAAACTGATCCTATGTTATCTTCACCTGAAGCCTCAGGCTGAGGTACTGGGTAAAATTAGTATGTATCCGCCACTGAAAATTAACCTAACTTAATTCATACTCAGTGGTTTTAAAGATTAAGTGTATGTAATGTATGTGGACACTAGAGGGAAGCCCTTAACTGAGCTACAGCAGTTTATGTCACTGAAAATTCAAACAGCCGCTGTACTGATTGGGTCTTTTTCATTTAATGACAACATTACAGTTTTTCAGAGAGAAAACACAATTAGTGGACTAAGGAAATGAATGTAGCTTGTTCTTTCTGTGATGGATATAAATATACTCTAAAACTTCAGTTACTGTTATGGATCATGGACAACCAAGAAAATTATATATTAAACTAATCTCAGGTAATGCCTATATGTCACGGTTTCATCTTTTCTTCCTTTCTCCTGCAATTGATGTTTCCTAATTTAAACATGTTCCTTCTTTAGTACAAGTAAAAGGAAAAAAAAATCTTTAGGGTCTGATTCACTACCTTCCGCAGTTTTTATTTCTGGCCTGAAATGGTAAAGGAAAGTCTTGTCTAAAGAAGCTTTTTTACTTTGTGCCAGAGTTAATGACTATAACATATTGGATCTCATGCACATTTCATGAGGGCTGATTTAGCATTAATATAGGTGCATAGAATGGCTGGAGCTGTTCACCTGCTCTCCCTGATGGAAGCAAAATGCTGCCATGATTTCTATCAAGGCAAAACTGGAGGAATGAATCAGGGAGATAAAAAATATAATGTATATATGAACGTGGCTTAAAATGCATTGTAAATTATTTGTACGTAGCTAGTCAAATACGTTTCTCTAGTGGCAGGCTAATCTTCTAGTCAATGCTAAAACACAAGGCTGGATTGTCATCCTGTTGGCAGCCTTCTGAACCAAATTAGGACTTAATCCTTCTGCCAGCGGAATCGTTGGCAGGCAATCATATGCACAATATGCTGCTTCAAGTGCAATCAGAGAAATGTGCATTTGACTTAACTAGGTAAAACTCTTCACCTGATAATCGCTGCTAACTTATAATCACTTGATAACTTGTCACTTCTCTAACTAACTGTCTTGTAATATGTAGAAAGAAATTCTAGCAAAGTAAGATTTTTTATCCCCATGCTCATTGAAAATAGATTTTGGTCTGTTGGTTCCAGTAGCCTTCAAAACTGCTGTCAAAATTGGTTTTCTTTTAAACTGATCTTATTATTGAGTTATTACATTTATGGGAATGAAATTATTTTCTTCCAATATTAATATTGACAAGCATTTACCTTTCCTAAGTGCTGCAAGCCTGTATGAAGTGCTCAGTCACTATTTCCTTTTAGTTTCTCATTTCAACTTTTTAGGTTTTGCCCTGCTGAGGAAATACGTTAACAGGGAAAAGTAGGCCTAAATATTTGGTGGCTATATGGCTTGCTTAGACTTGAAGTATGTACTTTAGTTGCTAATATTAAGTAGCATTCCATTCAGTAAAGGAGGCTCGGAGGGGATGTTAATGCACACAAATACCTGAAGGTAGAGTTTACAGAAGGTGGAGCCAGGCCCAGTAACAGGACCAGAGGCAACAGGCACCAACTGAAACCAGAGAGGTTTCTCTCTGAACCAGAGGAAACACTTTGTCACCGTGAAGGTGACTGAGCTTTGGCACAGGATGCCCAGGGTGGTGGTGGAATCTCTGTCCTTGGAGATATTCAGAAGCCATCTGGACATGGTACTGAGAAACCTGCTCTGGCTGACCCTCTGGGGAGTAACAGGTCAGGGCTACACACTCATGAGAGGTTCCCACCAAGTGCAGCTACATTGTGATTCTGAGATTCTGTGAAATTTGGTAATAAATTGTCACTTAGAATCTATTTATAAATATATTTCTACGCAAAAAATGTACATTATTTTGAACTGTAACCTGTCTATGTCATATTAGACAATGATAAATTTCAATAGCAAATAGCTCATTATTCCTTCTAAAATTTCACATGAAAGTGGTTTGCATGGTTTTAAAATTTTCAAAAATGTTATAACTGTATTTGGAATAAATTTTGAAACTTTGCTATAGGTTAGTAGGGTCTTTTGTCCAGACTCAAATTTTTTTAATGATTTAATTTCCCTGACTACCAACTAGTGATTCCAAACTTGCATTTGATGCCCTCAGTTCTGTCAAATGAGCAAGCAGATCAAAAGATTCACATACCATCCATAAGCCACATCACAGAAACTATTTTAAAGCTATCAAGTAACTATTTTGTCTGCCTGGAGTTGAACTGATACAGCTTTGCCAACTAACTTTGTTTTGTGCAATAGATGATGCTACAGATTTATAGAAGTGTGCTCTGTCTACCAGAAAGCACAGATTTGTGCAGTGAATTTGCCCATGATTTGCTGTACAAGTGCTACTGTGCTGACAGCTGGAGAGGCGTCAGAGAAGGCAGAAGGAGGTAGAAGTTTCTCACAAGAAAAGACACTATTTATTGGAAAATCTAATGGACCCAGAGGACGGTGAAGCATTTTTATAGTAACATCTAGACATGTTCAATAGAGAAGGCAGAACATACATACTGGAGGTCAGTGGTAGCAGATCTAACTTAAGAGAGATGCTGTACACGAGTCCCACATACAGCAGGACATTTCAATAACATTACTACTGTGACCATGACTTCCATTATCTCTACATCATTTTCCCAGGCCAAAAAAAAAGGTGTGAAGGTCCAAGTTGATATCACCAATTTGCAAGTTCTGAGCAAGTCCTGAAATCTTTATTTTGGATTATGGCTTCATTTCCTGGAGCACAAGTCTTATGAGGAGAGCTTGAGAGAATGGGGGCTGCTTAACCTTTAGAAAAGGAGGCTGAGGGGAGACCTTATTGCTGTCTACAACTGCCTGAAAGGGGGTTATAGCATGGAGGAGGTTGGTCTCTTCTCCCAGGTAGCAAGTAATAGGACAAGAGGAAATGGCCTCAAGTTGCTCCAGGGAAGGTTTAGATTGGATATTAGGAAAAAATTCTTCCTGGAAAGGGTTGTCAGGCATTGGAACAGGCTGCCCAGGGAAGCGGCTGAGTCACCATCCCTGGAGGTGATTAAAAGGTGTTTAGACAAGGTTCTTAGGGACATGGTTTAGTGCTAGAGTTTGTTTAGGTTATGGTTGGACTTCATCCTGAGAGTCTCTTCCAACTGAAATGATTCTATGGTTCTATTCCTTTCCAATCAATTTAACTTCTAATTCCATCTAACTGTTCTTCCATATCTTAGTTTGCTTCTGTACAACAAAACTTAGTCATCCAAACACACAAAGCTGTATTAATGTTTGCTGGGACCAGGCTGGTAGCCTGAAAGTTGAGTTCTGCCCAGCCTGGTCTGTTGTGAAAAACTAGGAGTGAATGGACAGTGTTTTCTACAGCCAGTACAGTAATGAACTAGCTTAAATGTCAGGCTTTGGCTTGTGCACCAAATGTTTTAGGAGACTATGTCTCACCTAGTGACAATTAACCTCTGGTCAGGAAAGAGTGTTATATTTCCCCACTTTTTGTTTTGTCTTTCTCTTGGTACCCTATGCATAAACTGAGCTTCAACTTTGAGGTTTCAAACTGAGATTGAAATGAATAACCATTGTGCACTTGATGCTTTCTAGTTCTCTATATAGCAATCAAATCAAGCAAACAAATTAAGAGGGTATCATTTCAATCCATGAAGTCTGAAATTTCAAAACCTGGATAACAGAGTAATAGCACTGGAGTTACATTAGAGATGACCCAGCTAAGGGTCCTGACACTGCATTGCACAGGCAACGCTATGCTCATAATATGCTGAGGAAAATTCTATGGATAGCCTAAAATAATTATCCAAAAGTAACTGTCTATTTTAGGGTTGACTGAATAGAACTCTAGGTTTCACTAAATTTATCTGATTAGATCTCTATTGATTGTAATGGGAGCTTAGCTTTCATGTAAACATCTAAATTTAGATGTCTAAATGTGTGAGCAGTACCACTCAGGATGACTGTATTGCAATAAAAGACACCCAAGACAGCTTTAAACTATTTGGTTTGGGTAAGTCCAATCTAATTTCACAGCCACATAGAATTTAGCTCAGAAGAGTATCCTGCCATAAAGGGTGACTACAGTATAGGCAGTTTTGGAGACCTGCTATAATTTACTTTGGGTCATAAAAGTTTTAGCATTCTTATTTGGCAACCAAGCTGTTTACCAAACTGTGCTATGCAACCTTGATTAAAAAAAACCACATTTATTTCTTGTGCATTACTGCTAAGGATATAGAATGAATTCAGCTGGTGAAAGCCTGGCCACTTTGATGAAAGAATGACATGCTATAATGTCATCACAATAATCCTTATTTCACTTTTTTTATTGTGTAATATTACTTCATTTGCTTGCGTGGACATTGAACTTGACTGAGGTAATGCAGTAACATATCTCATTACCATGGCTGGCTTCTGTTAAATAATATTAATAATTTATAGTGCATTCAAATAGTCAAAATTATTCTTACCTTAAATGTGCAACATTACAGTTATAGCCACGTTTCTTCTGCCACCATGCTTCTTTTTCGGTAACCTTTCTGAATACCTTTCCGAATAACTTTTCTTTATAATGTTGTCTTGTATTAACTAACAGAAGGCTCCAGCAAGACCTTACTGCAGCCTTTCAGTACTTGAAGAGGGCTTATAAGAAAGTTGGAGAGAGACTTTTTGCCAGGGTTTGTAGTGATAGGACAAGGGGTAATGGAAGGTAGATTTAGATTAGATATAAGGAAGACATTCTTTAGCATGATAGGTTACCCAGAGAAACTGTGGGTGCCCCATCCCTGGAAGTGTTCAAGGGCAGGCTGGATAGGGCTTTGAGCAACCTGGTGTATTGAAAGAGGTTCCTGCCCATGGCAGGTGACTTGGAATGACTCTATGATTCTATGATTCTACAAATATGTTTATATTTGAACTCCAAAACATTAATAATGTAATTTGTTTTAGTGATGCAGAACTGTAGGCAGTTTTGAAAATTGACTAAATATCCTCTCTTATTTTTCACTGTAGCAAAACTACTTTCTCTTTTACTCAGGGATTTTTCCTTGGACAATAATTTGACTTTTCATTTGACTTACAAAAGTGAAAGCATTCTTGCAAGGTGTCACAGAAATGTAAAAGTAACTAATTTACAGATATGCTTCTTCAGTGAGCCTCTGTCACTCCTTTTGTCTTTTATATTTGCAACAACTGATTTCAGGTGACACTCCTAAATTTAATAATGCTTTTTTTTTTTTTTTTTTTTTTTTTTTTTTTTTNACTTTTTAGCAAAAGAGTTAAAAATAAACACTTCTGAATCTCTCTTAACATATGATCTTAAAAGCATTTTTTTTGGCTAGGACATCATTTAAATAAATTTGGAATTCTCCAGCTTTTACTTTCTGCAGGTTCTTATCTGTTCTGTTACTGATGGCAGGATCGCACTACACTCCCAGACTTCATTGGAGGGACCATTGGTGGCCACCGTTAGGGACAGTTATGCAAAATGCTTGCAGAATTCTGAGACTGGGCAAGCACGAGAGGCTGGGAAGAGTGTGCACAGACCAGGCTACCACTGCACCCTGGCCTGAGACCTAGAGTGCTAATCTGCCTCTTGAACTTTCAAAATTTCTGGACAGTATTACTAGTGACCAACTAGTAATTAATGACTAAATTAAGGTTCTATTAAAAAAGATTACGGTTCAGTCTAAACTGACCTCTGTTTTTTCCAGTGTAGGTTTTGAGGTTTTTTTATGAATTTAGCAATCCACTTCAAAATATGCTTTTCCAAGTGTAATTTTAGGCAGGGTTTTTATGTGATGCCTTTTTCTGTTATCCTTGGGTAACCTGCCCATGAAATTTATATTCACTGTTGCCTTCCTACTATGGCTGGGGATATAATATGAGGCATTTAATTTTTCTTTTATAACACAGTGAAGAATAATTTGAGGTTTTATTTGATTCCCAAGGCCTGTTCTCATTAGCTGAGAAGAAGAATTTTCTAACCTCAGATTATGTAAATGACAGTTAAAATTCATTATTAACTACCTGTGTGGCGTTATGCCAAGAGACACATCTGATACTGAGGTTCTGTCCTGTTACATCCTGTATGCAAAAGTGACAGTTCTTGTTTAAAGACTACGTAGTAAATATACAAAACAGAATGGGAGGGAGAACACAGGTACAAAAGACAAACGGTGGGAGTCATGAATAAATATAGATGTCTGAAATGTACAGATATTGCCTAATAGATATCAATAGAGTAACGAATTCTAAAATATCATTCTTGATTTTTTTTTTTAATATCATTTAGACTTCCAGAGCCATACAGCAGGTTAGCAGGAAAGGCAAGAGCAGAGTCTAGGAATAAGACTCACCTCGTCTTCCTTAGACAAATGTAACACAGATGGCTATTTCTGAACCTCCCTTCATATTCATTGCAGAGAAATAGACCTTTTTAGGATTCAATCCATCTGATGTATTTTAAATGTCTATTTTGAAGAGAGAGAAATTCTGTCTTAGCCTTCACAGCCTACAGTGACTAGATTTCTACTGATTATACGTGGAGACTGGGGTGACTCAGATAAAGAGCAGACCTCTGCATTTAGTTGCATGAATTCCACCCTATATCTTTTGACTAAAGGAACAGTGCTTTTCTCTCTGGACCATGAAATCATTCTGAATAAGAAGATAAAGCAAATCTAAGTAACTGCTGTGTATTCCACAATAAGTTCAAATAAACCTTTTCCTCTTCACTTAGTTATGCCAAATATGCCTGCTTTGAAATTCTGGAGATACCTGGCTCAACTGACTGTTTTGTGTACTCATCATCAATACTGTTCTGTATTCTACCACCCTATTATCCCAGACAAGGCACAGGATTTCAGAGTGGACCATCACACAGGTACATTATTTACAGTTATCTTATTTGCATATAAACTACCCCAATAAATGAGTGTCTAGGGAAGGAGGGACCCAAAATATCAGACACATACATAGTTTCAGTTACTGATTTCTTATAAAAATCCCTTCAACCAGAAAAGAATTCCAGGGTTTCTAAATTGTAATTTGTATTCCCATTATATTTAATCACTCTTTATACAATCTATCTAGGTCAGTTTAGATGAATACCTTGTTGCTACTTAGGTGATTATGGGTTGCAATTCATTTAATGTGCCCAACGATTCGTGTTTAATTTATTGAATTTAATGCAGCATTTGAGTGACCTATGCATGTGTAGTACTTTAAATGCATGCACACCAGCACACACAGCCCTCTGCAGTATTTTGCTTAAGTAATCAGCTTATCATTGTGTTAGAGTCTGAGACATTGTGTGACTCTTTATGCCACTGTTTAATTTAATGCTTCTCGCAGTAATGAGTCTGTCTGGGTTGACTGGCTACCTTTCAGTAGCTCCATGGCTTTTATGGCAGCAATAATGGCTTAAGATGTGTCCAGTTCTATGACTTGTTGCATCGGTGTCTCGCATAAGCCACTGACTTGTGGTTGCATCTCATTGTATTTTTGTGTTGGAAAACTAATTAATGAGTGCCCTTTGTTTACAGCTGGAGGTATGAATCTTCCTTTAATACCTGACAAGTCAAATGGCATTTATAAGTAATAATAACTTTTGTAGAAAAGATGTTTTTGTACAATAAGGCTCTGTAGGGTATACCTGTATGATTCCCTCAGTCTTTTGTAATGAAGATTTTCATTAATGTGAGGAGAGTGAAGAGTGCCTCAGGGAAATTTGAGCATTCTTAAAATCCAGAAGTTCAGGTCACTACTTTTGGCAGACCTGTATTTTTATGCTGCCTATTAGCCTATTCAGTGTTCTGTTCCTGATAAAAGACAGTGCTTTCAGTCTCATTATGATACTGAACTTTTGCAAGACAGGTGCAATGAAATTATTGAGGAAAAATGCTGTTGGCCTGATGGAATCCAAATTGCCAGCAATGTCTTTTACCGTAACCACATTCCTTTCATATCTCTAAACCACAGTATCAAAGCTGGTGCTTGATATCTGTGATCTCAAGTAAGAGGAAATTCATATGGCATTCTTACCACCCAGTCCCTGAATTTTTTCTTCCCTCTGTCTACATGACCAAATTCTGCTTTTTGTGTTCACTAAATCCTGTGGGTTTTTTTGTTATATGCATTTCCATGGGTTTTAAGGCCTCATAGTAGGGTAACTGAGAAGGAGGACCTCACTCTAATCAGCTTTATTTCTGACTTCTGTTTAAGTACCTCAGAAAAAATAGTTCAGAAACTAGTTATCTGCAAGTTTCTGTATGTTTCACCTACACAAGTAGACATCAATGGGCACTGTACTGACTACTAAGATGCACTGGTTTTAATTTCCTGTTAACAGATAGATGCCAAACCCCCAAGAAGCAATGGTGATTCCATACGCAGATTTACACAACTTAATTACACCCTGTAATGGGTCAGAAACTATTAAGGGCAAAGTAGCATGGTTGAGTGTCAGCACATCAAAGACGTTCAAATGTAGGGTAGAAAGATGCCTACGCCTAGGAGAGGCGTCTAGCAGAAAGGTTCTACATCAGGTTGTTATTTTGTTGGTGGTGGTGGTGGTTTTTTTTTTAATATAAATTTAGTGCATATAAATATAAAAATAGTGCCTATAAATATAAAAATAGTGCAAATGCCTCCACTGGCCCCATAAACATTTAGAGCTTGTAGAGCTAAGCTATCCATTTTATAAGAGAAAATTTGCTGGCATAGCAAAATTTTGCAGTGAGTGCTAGTTTACTTCTAGGATCCTTGGAACAGTTGTTAGCAGAGTTAAAATGGCATAGTTCCATCATTGAATTTATGATTTATGTCAATTACGATGCCAGCCTTTGACTTGTATTTATTTCTATTGATATCCGTTTGTTTTAGAAACATTTCAAGTGCTTTACACATTCATCTATCTAAATCAAACTGAAGCAACATAAACCCATAACCAACCACCTACACATAATCCAAGCTTGAAATGACTCCCTGGTCTTTAGCTGTAATGACTTTGAGAGAAAAAGTAGGTTGTCTTGTAGAAAAACCCTACAAGATAAAAAAAAAAAAAAAGAAAAAAAAAATTCTTGTTGCCTTAAAGGTATAACGTAGTTAAAAGATGAGAAGGTAACAGCCAAGTTTAGTGTCATTCTTGTGGGACTGATAATTCCTTCTTGGACATTATAATTGATAGCAAAATCAGAAACATATCCCTGTGAAATCTGATTTTGACGCCATTTTGCAATCCTGGTAATTTCAGGCTTATGGTGACATGTCTCCAGGGCATGCCTCTTGCCCACCTTATGCAGATTTGTCATCTGCTCCCTTTACAATGTCTTGATGAATCTACTGTCATTCCCAAATCTGTGTTCTGTGGATTTTGGACTTCCATGTGAATATAGGGAAGGACTTAGGCAAATCTTTAATAAATACAATAACAGTGAACTAGATACTGTAGCAATTGACTGGGCAAACCCATTAACTTCTTCACTGTTTTTCCATGCTTTAAGGTCTATGAAGTTGAGCTAATCAGTACTAACCATAATGAATTTGAATCTTCTTTATGCGGACTGTCATCCAAAGACTAACATTAAAATGCTGTTGGATATGAAGCATCCTACCTAAAATCTGAAGTAAGTGCCTTGATTTCAGTTCTAATGATTATAATTCTTTTTGACTCAGGTAAAAGTTTGGATAGTCCTAGATGGTAGATCTTCCTCTGAGACAGAGAAATAGAATAGTTCTGTAATGAATGTGATAACAGCCTGTACCCCATATCCAGACATTCACTGACAAGCAAGTAGGGGTTGAGTCCAGCACCCATCCAGTAACTAGAGTGCTAGATTGCTACCTGACTGTATGGAGAACATCAGTTGCTATTTTGTAGATTTCCTGCAGTGTCTAGGACAAGTTCCTTAATTAACTGATATTCTATTTTACATTTATAATGTGAAGACAACAGTTGTAATGGTATTGGGGAACAAATGCATTACAGATTTTGTACATCTCAGCTACTATGGTAATAGAAGCAATATAATTTCCACACAGGAACAATTTTTGCTTTGTTTTGCAATATGATTTATTACAAATCCATGACTGAACCTGATCTTTAGAAATATCTTTGAAGCATATTTTACCTTTTCTTTTTCTGCCAGCTCTTGTGAGAATCCTGGCTTAGTTACATTCCACCTGTATTGCAGCTAATGGAGAGTTTATTGAGTTAAATGCATTTTCACTGACAACAAGGCTTCCATTTGGATTTTCCTGGCAGCAGACTGCTGATTTCAGAAATGATATATTTCTATTGGTGGAAGAGATGCTCCTCTAATGGCCTTTTTTGATTATGTCAATATATATATTACATGTAGCTGTTAAATTGCTCAGCAACTTTTAGTAATATGTATCCTGTGAGATGTCACTTTCATTTCATGCTACACAGCTTTTCTTTCTTCCTTTAACTCTGCACAATAGCTTAGTTCACTCTTTGCCACTATGCGCTGAAGTTGTGTGATCAGAACAACAGTAGATGCAATCAAACTCACAGTTAGACCGTGATTCACATTATGTAAAAGATTCATCATGCCAATTGATGTGAAATGACATGCGGTCTCTAGGCTGTGATTGCACAAGGCTTTAATCTCTCCACACGCTGAACCCTGTACCTATAGCAGTTCAGCAAAGCTTCGTTGTAATCATTTTTGAACTAATGCCTTTCCATGATTTCATTATGAAGAATATAACAATGAGTCTTTTTTCTGCTACTTCTTTTAAATGCCAGGGCGTGCTGATTACACAGTTAGCATCCTGCATGTAGTTGACCTTTTGGGTATGAATGGTGTGAGACTGGTGTTTTTCACTATGCAGGGGTTAAGTGTCTGGCTGGAGACAGGTGACAAATTTTTATTCTTTATCCTAACATTCCTCTTCCCCTTCTTGGCCAACTGGATCAATCACTTGGAAACTTTTTAAAAAACAAGTGCATACGGGTTTCTTTTAGGAGCTCAATCCAAAAAAGCAGGCATTTTTGTAATTTCTAAGATGAACAAAGATCTTAGACGAGATGACTCTTCTAAACATTGATTTTCAGGAAAAGTGACTCCTAACCATAGCCTACATCTTCATGTAATTTTTCTCAGATATTGAAAATTAGACTCTTTATCTGGGCTGTTCTGAAAGAGCGCAATTATCACTCCAGATCTCTGACCCAAGTGAGTGACCCATGTATGTGTGTATACCAAGAGCAAGATGTGGAGGAAAAGCATAACTCCACATAATGGTTACTGATTGGAAATGGTGCAGTGACTGGACAGGCAGGGGTTTTCCAGCCTTGAATTCTAAGTAGCGGTAGATTTGTCTTTAATGCCTGTGAATGACAAAGAATACATAGATGCTAATGTGCATGACTAAACTCTCTTTCAAAGAAGTGATTATGACTGAGTGGCACTCATTTTTCATTTGTGAATAACTTATCTAGATGAAAAATCCTTTGAGACGTGTATATCAAAATAAAAAATCAGAAAAATGTAGATTGCTATGGTTTTGGTCAATAATTGAAAACATTCATTTCTAGAACTGTAAAAAATTAGTCTTTGGCTATTTTGGAATTCATGCTGTGTCCTGTTTCATTAAGCAGGAAATGCAGATGATTAAGGATCTGCCATAAGCTGTAGTCATTTACTTCTGATAGAATACTTCGAACCTATTTTGCTTGGAATTCTTTTAATTAACTAATTTATTTTTTTTTCCCTACATGATCAAAGAAAATTGGAGTCAAAACCCACTGAAAACAGGAGATCAGAAAAAGCTTAAACAAAAAATTATATTCTGTAGTTGGAAATCCCCTCTTTCTGTTCACACTCATACTGTAGCACAAAAGCTGTATTCCCCAAGCAGAGTTAAGACCCCATGAAAGATGTTCTGGAGATTTCCTGAAGTCCAATAGGACTTTGCTGTTTTTACTGTTTCTATCACTACTGAAAACTGTGTTCAGCTGCTGTAAATATGGAGGACATTATAAAACTACAATGCAGATGAATTTTTCATGAGAGAAAGTTATGGTTTGTTTTGTTCTTTTGTTTTCAGAGGTAAATTGTGTGTTTGAACTGATCAAATATGTTCCACCAGATTAAGACCTCTGTTTGATGAACATTGATACAGACTTAATATAATATCGTGGTAATTAATACAGACACTAAATGTCAATGAAGAGCTGAAAATTCTCTGAAACACTTTTGCAGAAAAACATCTAGATAGTTTAACTTTAAATATTGCATGCCATATTTTATTCTGCCATAACTAGACCGTCAACAAAACTTGGTGTGCAAAAATAGAAATGTGAAGAGATGTCTTAGGGGGCAGGCAGATGATTGTTAGAAATCTGTGACTTGGCAAGTTGCTTCTGGTCAACATTCCATGTGGGAACAGTGGACCAACTCAAAGTCTTTTAGATAAAAACATCTTCTTCCTAATACTCCATCCTGCAGTATTTTATTAGCATATTACCTCTAGTTTCTTGACAGAGGCTGTATAAGCATAAGAAATATAAGATTAAAAAAAAAAGTAAAAAAAATCAGTATTCACATAGGAGCAAATCCGAGAAAAATATTTTCTCTCTTTGCATGTTTGAAAGAAAAATAATATGTTGGACTCAGAAGCTATATATTTTTTTTAGCATTTTGTATTTAACACGCACTATAGACTTGGTGTTGCCTGAATTTTGACCCCTGATGACATAGGGGTTTGAGCTTACAGAAAATCAACTCATCTGCCCTGGAAAGAGTCTGTGATCCAATTCAGAAAAACACTGAGGCACATGCTCATTTTAAGCACTAGATATGACTATTGAAGTCCATGAAACTACTCTGATAACAAGCACTTCAGTGTTTTATTTATTTGGATAAGGACCACAGAGAAGATGAGCAGAATGATAAAAGGAATAATTTTGGAGGGCTTCTCTAGTATCTAGAGAAGGATCCTCAAAAAAACCCCAGCATTTGCCTGCTGCAGAATCTATGGTTTGGCCTCTTCAATGCTGTGCAATGCCACATAAAAAATCTGTATTATGTCTCCTGTTGTGAGCTGAAACTAGCATAGCTTCATAGGCTCTATGCTGTTAACAGGCTTATATATCTCCTTTCCTAATTCTGGTCTTCAGTAAGGGAGGAAATAGGTTAACTGCTGACATAGACAGACTTAAGAGATCACTGAATCTATTTAACACATGTAGATATTTCACTGGTAACATTTAAATTGCCAAAATCTATTCCAAAGGCCATTTATGAGAAAACGTTCAGCTGGCCATTAGATTTTGATAGATGTAATTTCTTTTCTAAATGAGCTTGATGTTCATTATAATAGAAACATATGTCAACAGTAACAGTGTTGAGGGCCATGTGCCAACTCTCCTATGTTGCTCCTGATTGAGCACTGAACTCTGACTATTTTCAGGTTGTTTCCAGCTAGGACTGCCGATGCTGATTATGCTCACCAAGCAACAGGCATGTCCAGTTATACCTACCACTAACTAGCGTCTATGCACCCGTAATTTATTTCTTAAAACAAATCTGCCAGTGGAAATTGAGAGATGAGAATGACGTATATGCAAACATATACATTATTACTTTCCCATCTCTATCTACCTGTGGTTTGCCCTTCTCTCTGTTGATTCACAGTGTTGCACCATCACTTTGCAAAGGTCTATGTCTAGATACATAGTGTTACCAAGAGATAAAATTTTCTTAGCATTCCTTCAGGAGGAATTTAGAGATATACATTTAGAAATACAAATTTAAATTTAGCAATACTGTAATTCGCTAAGGGTCTGTGTAGCAGATTAATGTCTTCAGAGTTTTGGTGTAACTCAATAGGGCTCTTTCACCAACCTTTGCCTCTGACACTAGCGGGTCTAATGCTGTTGAAGTAAGTGGAGCACTTCCAAGAATATCAGCTGGTGATATGGGAGCCCCTGGGGAGTCACTTGCAGTTGTGTCCAGATAGCACCTCAGGAACAAACTGCATCTTAGATAGTGACACTCGTTAAACTTGGAGCATGGTACCCAGCAGCAGGAGTTTCAGGACTTGTGCTGTGGCCCTTTGTGCACTAGCAGACCCTACAACCTCTTCCTCACTCCTAACACTTTAGCTGGTGGTCTTCAAGGCTTTCTCAGATATGGTGCCGCTGTGTAAACTTGTGACATGAGCTGTGTGAGAAAGCTCTGTAAAAAGTTTCATCTGGGATCTTCACCCTTGCAACACCTGCCTTTGATTCGGGAGCTGCTTTTAAGCTCAGGCTTGGTCCTTGTCTGGGCTATACTGTAGGTATACCTGTGCCTGGCCTTGCACCTTGCCGATCTTGACCTTACCTTGCTGACTTGCCTCGTCCTGGCTGCAGGACTGCCTCATTCCTAAGGACTTCTCTGGAGATCACTGGGCTGGTTGATGATGGTGGTTATCATCAGACCTGTTGCTCTTCTTGCTTGGGCCTTGTAGGACACTGCTCTTGCCTGATTTGCCATCACCTTTGACTTCTAGCTCATCTTCCCTTTGGAGCAGCTGATACTTGCTGCTAAGTGACAATATAAGATAAAATGTATTTCAAGGAACCTAAATTAGCCTCTCCTACAGTTAATTCTCCAATGTAAATTTTATCATTTTAGATTGTTTAGATGTTTTACTCTTTTCTGTAAATACCTCTTTCTTGTTTTGCTTTGACCCGTTTAAATGAGTTGGAAGTTTAGGTGGACATTTTAAAATACATAAATAATAAACATATCAGTGGTTTGCAAATCCCTTGTGCTCTTATTAGCTGCAGTGTCTCATTCCCATTTTGTCTCTTGTTGCTGGTGGTCATTTCCACCTTAACAAACACCAAAACTTACCACAATGGCATGGAAGGAATACCATGTAGCAGCTGCAGTTTGCAATTTCCTTTTTTGTTCTACTTTAGAGCTGGGCAAAGTAGTAGTTACATCTATTTAATTTGATTAATTTTGGTTAGAAGATGATGATTCATCAAAATATGCTTGTGATTACCAGTTAGTTTTGCTGATTCTCTTCACTATAAGGTTCTAAAACAGAGTATTTGCTATTGATTTCACAAAAGATAAATATTAATGGAAACTGTGGCAGATGCATTCTGTTCCTGAAAGCAACAGAAACTTCTAGGCAGATGGACCACTATGGTCATGCACACGCCCCTTGGTTGACGAACAGGGCCTTTGACCAATGAGATGACTTGATTGAGAGAAGTTTCTGGACCATGAATGACCATAAATGACCAGGGTGTAGATTCAACTAGGCTATAAGTGTAGCTGGAGACTCATCTGAGTTGGTTTGTTGGGAGCAGTGGGTCTCTTGTGAGGTGTGGGTCTGTAGTTAAAGACTCTTCTCCCTAGACTGGTGATCTAATGAATGTTTCATGGGGACTGAGACACCTTATCGACCTGGTAAGTGATCTGGGTAACCTTGAGAGTCCTCACTTTGACAAAGAGTAGGAAGATGCACATTTTGAATCATTACTCTAGAGTTTTGGGTTCTGATCCCTGTGAGTTTGAGTTGTTGTGTAGTAGTTGAACTCCTAACTGGTATCTGAACCTGTGTTTTGTAATGTTGTTGGAGGGCCGAATAATTTTGGATAAACTCCACTTGTAGTTGGTTTTCTGCTAAACGGTTCTTGTTAGAATAAAGTCTGCTTGGAGCTTGTTGCTTGCCTAAATTGATATTTAGGGTGCCCCTGTGACAGAAACAGCTGAAGAAAGTACTACAATATGACAGCAGGTAAAGCAAAGGAGAAAAAGTAGAAGAAGGAAAAATGAAAGAAATTAAGGAAAATGGATGGAGAAAATGAAGTAAATTCTAATTAGTGCCTGCTTGAGGCAACTTTAGTAATGTTCAAACTCATGGCTGAGCCTTGTTAGTATAAAATAGCTTCATAGAAATGCATTTCCTAACAGCTGCACCCAGCTGAGATGCAGCAATCCATATAAAAGGGCTGAGATTCATGTGCGGTTTCTGCATTCTGCATCTTAAGTTTGCAATATTTAAATTTTCAGCTTTTTTTTTGCTAGTGTTAAAATATTTCTCCCAAATTAGTCTATTCCATTCAGAAATTAGCTGAAATTCTGAAAACAGAAAATAGCAGGGTTTTTTTGTTAAGAATATGTTGATACTATTTGTAAAAACAAAACAAAACCCCAAAAAAACCAAAGCAAAACCTCAAGACAAAAGACTAAACTTATATAGTAATTGTTTTTTTCTGTACATTTGCCTCCAGCTAGGATGAGAGAAGTTGTTCTACCAGCTTATTAAGGTTTTAATAATATGAAATGAAAAAGAGAGAGTATTAGCTTTGTTTTGTCAAAGAGTTAACATTATGTGTTACCCATACATCCTTCTCTAAGATGAAGTAGGTAATAAATATATTTCCCTTGTGCTAGTGATATCCTGAGTGTAATGAGTGAATGAAAGATGAAGGGAGGTATTTGGAAAGGAGGGTTCAGTTTAATTTGTGGATATTGCATCACTAATTTACTTGTCCTTTACACTTTGCACAAACTGTCTGAACACTGAAATACACTATATGAGCGTTTGAAAACAGCATGTAACAATCTGCTTGCTGGAACTGCAAACTGGATGTTCTGCGGACTGCTGGGGGTTAGAAAACCCAATTAAACAAACAAAATCCAAATGTTTTTGCTAATGAACAACCCCAAATGTCAAATACTGCTTGTGCATTGCTCTCAATTCCCTACTTGTCTTACTCTCTTTTACTGATCTATATTTCATTTGCTTTTCCTGTACTTCAAATTTAGCCAGCTTACAGCCTTTATATTTAATTTTATGAATTTCTAATGTTTGTCTTAAATTGGATCATACCATTTACTTGACCAGATTTTGAAACTAAATACAGACCAATGCTGCTTTGATGCCAGTATTCAGCCACTAACTTTCTAGGCTTATATTTAGATATAATTTTGTGTGTTTAACCAATGGCAATTTCAACTGTTTTTGCTGTGTGTACATGAAATTGCCAATCAGAGCTGTGCATAAATAACTAATAAACTATGCAGAGAGTACAGTGTAGACATGTGCTCTGGATCCAGTCTATGAAAGAATTGGAGGGTTTTTTTTCCTTAAAAGTAAATACTATTTTCTCTTAAAATACTATTACATGTCTTTTTCTGTATGGATCTAAACTTAACCTTTAAGGGAGAGAGGTATTTTGAAACTTTTTCTAAGGGCTATAGTAAAAGACCGTTAAACAATTTTTTTCTTCTGATTTCCAACTCAGTTGTCTGTGCTCGCACACCTGTCACAGGTGATGTCTCGGTCAGAGAGCTGCAGAAGGGAGGCTGTGTATCTGTCCCCGAATCTGTGCATCAGAGCACAGACCATTGATAAAGGTGGGACTGAATGAAAGCGTCTGACTGTTCTGGAGCTTCTGCAGCTCAGGCATGTATTTTCATGACTCTGCAGTTACGGTGGTGTCCTCCAGGATAGCTTTGGAACAGACATGGGTGGTAATTTCTTAAACTATTGTAACAGAGTTCATGTTCCATGTTATTAAATATTAATTATAAACATATACACACAGATATGCACACAGAGTATATTCATCCCTTGTGAAATGCTGTGTCTTTAGAAGACAAAGAATCAGTGTCGGTTTTATGTTTCTAGTAAATCAACATCTTTCTCCTTAGAGACAGCTATTTGGTGTATTATAATAGAATCAAATATTGTTTATAGTCACACTTTTTTGTTTCACACAGATAGATATCCGTTTGCACGAAAAAATTTAGATTTTGATGTCGTACCAATTATATACACATATACAAAACTGGTGAATAAATCAGGCAGCTAGCTCAAAAACTGTGTCCACCTATGGCTAAGTAATTGTTGTTTATAACAATACTTATTACTCTGTGTGTGCCTACCATGGGCACAGTTGATTTCAAGGAAAAAAAATTTGAATTTTGATACTATAAGTAGGAACAAGAGAGAATATAACTATGACCCTTTGATGCTTTTAGCTTTTTAATTTTTTTTTCTGTTCCTTTCAGAAAAATTAATTATGTTTGTAAAATATTTTCATGTTTCTGTTCATACTGGATAATTTTGAAAGGGAATATTATGAGTTAAATGCTGTGAAAAAGCACTAAATGTTTTATAAACAAAAGAGAAGGGAAAGAAATTTTCTTATTTCCCGGTTTAATAAGAGTTATGCCAAATAATTAAAACAAAAAATTGACAGCAGGAGATTTGCTGTTGCTGCCTTCTACATAGCACAGACATCACTGTACTGCTTTTTTTTTTCTGCCTTTTTCTGTTTGAAGAGCTGAGATAGAATTTACTTTAAAAAAAAATCAGCTTTGATAGCTTCATCATGATATGATACTCATAAGATCAAAACCATTTTTTGATTTAACACTCGCTTTTCATTAGTCATATAACTTTTATTTTATATATTTTTTTTTAATATTTTAATTTTTTGTAAAGTGTTTGAGTAAACGAGAGGCTGATAAAGCTGCTGACAGATAAGCAGAGGGAAGGCAAGACCCATTACTGGGTCCTGACAGCGCTATTCCAATTCCTTCCCACCCTGCAAGCCCTCTGGCTCTGCCTGTCCTGGGCCTCCCTTAAATGAACTGTTTCTGATTCATGCATGGAGGAATCTTCTGCAATAAATCAATATACAGATAAAGTATCTATATGCATTTAACTGATATAGTGCCAATTCTCCTTTTAGTTTTCATGTTGCATTGTGATGTGTCAACAAATAGATGGTTTACAGGATTTCTGAACTCTTAGGTTGCTCTGTAAAGTGGTATGGTGTTATAGTTATTTTCCCTAAATAAGCTTTCCTAGGCAGCAACTAGATGGTAGATGACAATTTCTTGACAGTGTCAGGCAAAGAGGAACCTCCTTTTCCAGTGTGTCCTGCCTGACATTCCCCTTTCATGAACTAGTTGTTGCACCCGAGGAGAAAAAACTGCTAATAGACCATTGTGCAAATACCACTTCTGGGTTTTCCTGACTTAGGCTGGTCGAGCCAACCTGATGCTGTGTTATGCCGTGTGGTCGTAACAGTCCAGATTTCTCCACTGCCTCATTCCATGATGCAGATGCTTCCTGGGTAAATACCATTCAGGTGCCTAAAACTCCACTGGACAACTGGGCTTTCAAAATATTGATTCACAAAGGACCTGGTATTAGGAATGCACAGATAGGGATGTACTGCTTAAACGTGATTAAATAAATCTTCCATGCACTCTTTGTAAAGCAGGTGATAAAAGAGTGAGTCTGGAGGCAAAATCTGGATGGCTTGATAAATAAGGACTGAAGAAGGAAGGACAATAGAGGACAAGAAGTTACAATTTCATCCTGTTTCCCTAACGGGAATGTCATGGTCCTCTGTCAGTCACAGGCCCAATACAAGTAGAGTTTCTTTGACCTGGACAGTTGATTTTTTTTTTTTTTTTAATTAATCCATTACCGTAACACCCTGGTTCTTTTAGATTTTTTTTTTCCTTTGAAACTTTATTTTTTCCTCAAAAGAGTTCATTTTATGAACTACTTGGTATTCGAATACCAGATTGTAGAAAGCTTTGCTTTACTCAGGAGAGTGGTTGATTCTCAGGGCTCTGATTCTGGTATCATTTTTCATTTGTTCGCGATAGTAAGACACTGCCAGGGCAGCAAAGAATAAGATTCTAAACTTTGTAGCTGTTCGAACTGAATAAGTACTTTGGCAAAATATTACTTTTAGATATTTTTCCTAGCATGACCTCTCTCTTCTATTTCCCTTCATTTTTCTTGTTGACAGAGCTTTGTGACTTAGGAGCATGGAATAAATTAAATTGTTGGCCAACATCCAGCCAACAAATTGAAGCTTACACTACGTATGAAGCGTGCTGAAGTCCACCTATCAAGCCTAGCTCATTGTTAATAAGAGGAGCATAACCTAATCCTAAATTAAGAAGATACATGAAAACTAGCAACCTTGATTCCAGTAATGCTGGACATCACTTGAACAAAGTAACTTCCATTGTGTTTTCTGTTTGGTTGAACAAGTCAGCAAGGCTGCACAAGGTAGTTTAACGTAAAGTAGGCACCTCTGGTGAAATCCTGCTGACACCTTTGATCATAATCCCACAGCTTTCAAGTGGCAATCTAGCCCAGAAATGTGTAAAATAAAATGTGTTGTAGCTTTCCCTTGCAGCAGAAAGTGTCAGTATTCTTAAAAGTTGCAAGAGTTCAGCAGTTTACTGGCCTTATTATACTTCATAGGTGGTGTACTAGTTTAGTCCAAGTATAGTGGGTGTTTTTTTGCATCTGATGTCTGATTAATCAGAAAGCGCAACGCACAAATAGACATTTGCTTAGACTTTCGTAGCCATAGGGGAAAGCACGTGGTGGGGCTGCAGCACTGTTACACACTTCCCGAGAAGGAACTTTTATCTAGCTCTTGGTTTTCACAAACTATTGTGATCTGATCAGTTCCCCAGAGTAGGGATCTTTCTTCTTCCTCCCCCACCCCCTGCTTCACTAGACAGATGCATCAACAAACAGTAGGAGGGCTGGCTCATCTCCACTGATAATAGCACGCAGGATAATTTTGCCAAGTGACTCACTTTCTTCTTTGGCTCTAAAAGACATTTGAAAAAAGAGTGACGTTAATTTAAATAGATTTCCCATAAACAGAATTTACTAAAAAAAATAAAATCCTTGCTTTAATCTCATCTTTTAAAAGTACAGGAAAGAAAAAAGCCTAGTATGATGTTCCAGCATTTAGAAATGTTATTGAAGAATGAACGTATTTGGAGAAATGTATTTGCGGTGAAGAATTTTTACCTCCATGCACATCAATGCCTTCTTAGCCTGTCAAGGAAAAATAATGCTTTTTGCTTTTATAGCTAGACCCTCATCTAACCTTGACCAGGGTCGTGGCATGGAATGAATTGATAAGACATTCTTCATTTAGGATTAAATAACAATGAGACTGACAGAGCCTAGAGGGGCTTGCAATCCTAATGGAGAGTTTATCAGCACTCTTATGGAAAAAAAAGGAAGAAAAACAATATAACTGGGATTAGTTGTTCCTTATGTGCCGGTCACAAAAGACAAACATACCCAGTAGGCTAATCCAACGTGGTCTCCCAACATTTTAAAGGACACCAAAGGTGTTAAATACATGAAACAGAGAAGCATTCTTAGCTGGTTCTTGCTGGAATATGTGTTACTCAACTTCCTGAGCTCTCTTTCTTTGTTCTTTCGTTAATCTGTGCAGGTTCCCCTGCGCTCCAGTGGATTCTGTTACATTGGCTGTGCTATGAGAAACCTTTCAGTTTCCCTTCTAGCAGCCCAGCTCCAAATTGAGTATCTTATTGTGACATAAATAGTTTGTTGGAAATACATTTCACATATTTCAGGAGGTCAGTAAGACACTTGATCCCATTTGTAGTATTGGAAAGAAAAGAGAAAGTCTAAGATCTGTCTGGTGTTCCACGTCAGGAGATTGTGCTGTAAATGGAAAGCAAAATCTTTACCACAAATAATGCAAGTTGCTACATGGAACTCTGTGCTTTTGGTGCCTATTTTCTTCTCAAAATGCATAGGACAGTCTAAATTTGCACCCTAGAAACAAAAGCTCACAAATAGACTCAATTTAGTTTTCTCCACCAGCAGCATAGATTTCTGATTACTGTTATTACAATATCACTATTTATATATATCATAACAGCTTGAAGTCAAACCACCAAAACCTGTGGCCAAAAATAACTAATGAGTTAGAATAATCTGTCTATTGATGACTCTCCACGAAAGATCTGGTTTAGTCTGGGGTTGAGTTAACTTTCTTTCTAGCAGCTGATATAGTACTGTGCTTTGGATTTAGTATGAGGAATAATGTTGATAACACACTGTTTTATTTGTTGCTCAGCAGTCAGGGACTTTTCAGCTTATCATACTGGCCTGCCAACAAGAAGGTGGGGAGTGCTCAAGAGGTTGGGAAGGGACACAGCCAGGACAGCTGACCCACACTGACCAAAGGGATATCCCACACCATATGACATCGTGCTCAATATATAAAACTGGGGGAAGAAGGAAAGGGAGAATGTTTGGAGTGATGGCATTTGTCTTCAAGTCACTGCCATGTGTGATGGAGCCAGGCTTTCCTGGACATGGCTGAACACCTACCTGCTGGTGGGAAGTCGTGAATTAATCCCTTGTTTCGCTTAGCTTGCGTTGCACAGCTTTTGCTTTTCTTATTAAACTGCCTTTATCTTGGCCCATGAGTTTTCTCACATTTAACCATCCAGTTCTTTCCCCTGTCCTACTCAAGGGAGCGAGTGACCAGCTGCATGGTGCTTAGTTACCGCCTGGTGTTAAACCATGGCAATGAAACACCGTACTATAGAGTTACGTCTGTGATCTCTCTCCTGAGTTGTGTCCTTGCATTGCCTTGAAGTGCACCAGTTAGTGCAGGCCAAAACCAAGGCAGGAAGCATGCTAGCAGCTTAAATCTACTGATAAACTATGCATTTGTTTGTGTTCTGGTCTTGTTCAGTTTACTGGTGTAGATGGAGCCTAAAAATTTTGCTTTCCTTGCCTTAAGCTTGTCTCTTCCTGAAGGAGAGATGCAGTTCAGACTCGTCACTCGGGACCTGTTACAGAGCAGGAAGGGAGAGGAATATACTCTTTAGACCGGAGGACAAGGATGTACTGGAGATAGTTCTGTTCTGCACTTAGTAAAAACAGATGTAAAACGATACCTTTTCCTGTATCACCTTTAAGACTTCCCTTCAGAAAAATATAACAAGCTAACTACTTTCTAGTGAAGATCTTGAACCTGTATCGAAATTGAAGTCTACAAACAATAGTTTTTCTTCCATTACTTTTTCACAGACCATGAAGAAATACTTAGTAAATATTATCAAAAAAATATAATCATAGGTGGCATCAGCATTCATGGAATCGTATATCCAGGTGCCTCCAGAACTTGCAATCCAGATATGATTCTAATTGCATTTAGATGGCTGTAAGGGTGAATGTGCTGCAGCCTTTCCAAATATTTATACTCATAGATTGCAGTGGGTTAGCTCTGCTAAGATCTTTACAAGCCCTTCCACGGACAATGTATCTCCTTCATTTAATTTTCCAGACACGTACAGTCTATGGTGATGAACTCATAACCAAGACTAAATGACTTGAGCTTGACTGGATAAAGTCACAGTTCTACCTTTCTAGGAACTCCAGAGCTCCCAGGATTTCTGCATACTCAGTTTTCATTAATTCTAATATAGCTGTTCCTGTTAATGCAGTTTTGCTGACCACTTCCTAAGAACTTGATCACTGACCTGTTTCTTTATTTTCTGTCACGGTATTTTTCATGGAACTGTGCTTAATAACATAAAGTAAATCTTCAGTGCCTTTACTTTTTTTTCTGCTGGCCTATAAATGGATCAGGTGAGCATGTAGGATGTATATTTTGATTGATCTTTCCTCTCATAGATCTTGTAGTGAAATTTTGTAGTACAAACGTGGAGGTCAAAATATACATATGGGCAATTCTCTCTTGGGGGGAATTTAACAATGTGTTTTGGCTGTTCTAACAGCTCTCTTCTGTGCTAGTGCCTGGCTACTGTCCTCTTCCCTACTCTTAGGCACAGACTTGCACTTCTTCCCTTGCATCGTTCCTGGTGCTCATCAAGTTCCTGGGAAAGCTGAGTCTGCTCACTCACAAACTGGCAGAAAACCAACACATGGCAATTGAAAAATAGTCATTTTGGTGTTTCTGCTTACGGAGAGATCAGCCAAATTATTGCACTAAACAGTAGTGAGCTATTAGATAATCTCAGTCATGCGATTAATACCTTTAGAAAATCCTGATACAGATTTCCTTCATTATTTCTCAGGCAAGAAGAGTAGGAGAGGCATCCTGGCCAACAATATGTAGTTGTGGCCACAAGACTTAAACTGTTATCTTCAGTTTATTTGAAGTCTCAGGCTAAGGGCTGACAGCTGATGGTACAAGTCATTCTTTCAATACAAATAGTTGCCCACTGTTAAGTTGAAATATGTGAATGTGAGTAAAATACGCGTTTTTTTGCATTCTCTCAGTGTCTTGTGGGTAAATAGATGTACATTTCCCCATGTAATAGATATAATAGTGCTTTTTGGAAGCACTATGAGCTTAAATCAAAAGCAAACAATTCCCTTCACTCTAACTAGTCTTGAACTCGATTTGAAAAAATTCAGCTATTTATTTTTTTGTCATAAATACAACATGTTCGTAATTCAACAGCAATTAGTAATACATTTAAAATTTCTGTTTGCTTGTAACTGTCAGTGGTTTGGTGATATTTAGTCATCTGTTTATGATATTTTCCCAGAGAAGAAAGATTTAGGCAACAGCTTGAATGCTTTGTAGAATAGGGCCTATCTGTCACAAACAAAACAAATGCACTGATTGTTTCATTTAAAGAAAGCTTTGCTAAACACTGAAATGGAGTTTTAGAGTTCAAAAATATTCAACCTTCTCATGTCAGTATGTAAAATACTTTCTCAACGACCTGCCAATTAGCATTGAAAGTTAATTTTGAAGTGTTATATGAGTCAGTGAGAAGGAAAAAAGAAATGATGGCAAGTTTGCTCTGATCTTTTAAACCTTTCAAGTAGTACTGATGGTTAAAACTAATTTTGTGATAATTTTCATTTACATTTTCGTATAAATCCCTTGACATTCTGCAATTTTGACCTGTATTTCTGAGGGATATTAATGATTCATCTGAACAAACAAATGGGATGAATACTGATAGGTAATCTAATAAACAGAACGTTAAAAATATAGTGTGTTTTTTTCTAATTCTTATGAAACAGAAGTAAAGATATGTATGACATAAAATGAAAAGAAGAAAACTGTGAGAAGGTTTCTCCACGATTAGCTTGAAAGAACTCATGTTGTATTTTGTTTGTTTTGTTGAGGAAGCCAGACCTAAATAAGAAGTTATTCTATTGGTTAAGACTGTGTGTGTGTGTGTGTGTGTTTGAAGCTTATAAGCTCTTTAAAACAAATTTTATTTCAGCTGTATATGAAGTTGCAAAAGGTACTAAAATCTGTCTGTGCTATCCTTCTGGTTAAGGAAATAGATGCTGTGGAGGAGTTGTAATGCTTCCTATTTCCACCAGAGGGTACTATAAACATGCCTAAAGCTTACTTTTTTGGCTTCAGCTGCAAAGAAATGGATGTTCCCTTCAGTTTGGAATTTCCTAATCAGTTTCAGTGTTTATAAATACTGTGTACCATCAGATACATCTGCCTTGCTGAAAATTTAAGTGGTTTATGTAGCCTCATTAAAAACATTTGAAAACAAGTTTAGCCAACGTTCTCTTTTCCTTGTAAATATTCACTGGATATTCCCTTTTAAAAAGGAGTCTTGTTCCAAAACTTCTGTGTGTAAAATGCCAATGTGCATGGAGGTAAAAATTGTTCCTTATGTACCGAATATCTTACGCATCCTGGCTGTCAAAGTATGCTTGCTTTCTTTGTAGATACAGAAAGCAATTCTGTGAGCAGAGACAGAGCCCGACAACCTGAAGTGGTATGCTCAATATATCTTCCATAAACGTGTTTTACAGAGAAGTGGCAGTCACCTGCCAGTGCCTTGGGACAGATGCTCTTTGGTAGGTGAGCTGCCGGCCTGTGGGTGCTGCTCCTGCACCGGTGCCACGCTCTCCTCCGGAGTGGGTGCTCTGGGGCACTTCAAAGGGTTTTTTGAGTTCAATGACGTCAACTGGTCTTCTTTGTCCTTATTTTCATATTCTTCTCCCAATGGCTTTTTATTCATATGACTACTTGAGGCCAGGTGATTCTCTGTGTGGGCAGTGACCACTTGTATGCTAAAGGCATTATATGTGTGCAAGAAGGACATATTTATTTGTTTTCTGTCTTTTTTTCAATGACAAACTTTGTTCTGTTTACAGTTTGTCGTGCAGGCACAAGGGAGCAATGGTGCCGTGCACCTTTGGCTACAAATAACAAGTAATGAGAAGTGTGCAGTTCATGAGCAACACATGGGGAGAAATGTGGGTGCCCTGTTGGTGCTCTCAGCCCTGATAATCAGAATAAGTCCATAGTTTCTGATGCAGAAAGGGCTAAGCCAAATTAGGATAGTAGCTTGAGGAAGCGTGTTAGAGATGGTCACTGTAGATACAGCTCAGAACTTCTCTCATTTCCAGCCTTCATCCTCTTCTCCTTGGGCAACAGTGTCCTCTCTGGCTGGGTTGTGTTGGCAGCTTGCAAACAGGCAAGTGCTCAGTAGTAAATTAAATACAATTTTAGAGTCCAAAATTACAATAAGACACGTAAGTACATGAGTATTCAGATGGTAAGAGTTCAGTTTGCTTATTCAGAGTTGTTAATAAGAAAATGTTTACTTTTTATCAAAAGAACCTGGGTGAGATTAAGTGTAGTAGTCTGTCCATACTATTGTAATTTTGTGGCATATCAGGTACTATTTGTTGTTCCACAATGAACATAAAACGAGCATAAACTCTGGTTTTATGTGGTCTAATTTAACGGAAACACTTTTCTGCCCACTCTTTACTGAGATAAAGTCTGCACCCGTAAGTGATGCTGCATCAACAAAACCCTAGGGTAAAAGATCATTGTCTGTATGTCAAACCTTCAGATTGTAACATAGATTCTTATAACATTGTGCTCTGCTAATAATCCATTGTAGTGGGACCATTTGCAGAGTAGGGTGTTATCTGGCTTAGAGATATTGGAATAGGCACATAGAGATTAAACTATACTGGCATGGTTCATCAAAAGCACAAAACTTCCTGGCTGAGTTATGGAAAACAAAGTCAATCAGACAAGAAATCTATCAGCAGGAAGTAGTAATTCAGTCTGATTTTGTTCACATTTTAAAATCATTAAATTCAGTTCTTACTTATATTAGTTTCATACACACTACGTCTGGTTTATGTACAATCACTCCCAAAACCTTCTAGTATCTCCTTTAAGCAAAACTAAAGCTTATATACCTCTGAGGGTGATATAAAGGGAAGTTTATTTTAAAACCCTTTTTTTTCTGCATGTACAGCCACCAAGAATTTGGAAGAGGGGCTCTGAATAAAACTCAGCCTTATATCTCCTGGATACTTCCCACTTTGCTGTGTTCCAGATTGCTGAAATACAGGAATCCCTTGCACCTCTTTCTCAACAAAAGCAACCCTCCTACATTTTCTGAAACTCCATATACATGCTTCTTCTAAGCCCACCAACTGTCTTGCTGCATAAAACTTGGATCCTCAGAAACCTGCATAATTTGACTATTAATTTCATGAAGGGGTGGGTGGGTTACGAGTTGCGGACTGTATGCATGAAAATGCAATATAGTGTTAATTGTTAATATCATCCGGATGTTGAGATGCTGAAATAAAATCATTCCAGTCATCTTCCTACTTCCAACCCCACACATGTCCTGTACACATTAATACGCCAGTAATAGCAACGACACACAGACATCAGAGACCCAAATTTTGTGTTTGTAATTTGTTGTTGTTGTTGGCTATTCGAGGTTTGACTTTGCCTAGATTTTTAAAAGGTGTGATTTGGTTCACTTCTTGTTGACTATGGAGTTTCTTTTTGACTTGTAGCTGAAACCCACTGAAAATGGCTGGAGCCCATTTGATGTCATGTCAGATTTTAGGATTAGTAATAGGCACCTCTGGAGTGTATGTTTATTCACCTAACCAGTCTTTGCTATCATCTTTGGATATAATGAATTACGTGTTTCTCTCCTGGAAGTGAACCTTGGTGACTAGCTTTGACTTTCATATCTTGACACTTGAATGACAGTAGATGTGTCCCATCCATAAAACAGCAACGGTGTTTGTTTTTATTCAATGCTTTGAATCACACCAGAGTGATTTTTGAAACAATATCATAACATCGCAGAATGGCTGAGGTTGGCAGGGACCTTGGGAGATTGTCTAGTCCAATGCCCCAGCTCCAGGCAGCTGGAGTGGGTTGCTCAGGGCCTTGTCTGGATGGATTTTGAGTATGTCCAAGTTTGGAAACTCCAGAACCTCCCTGAGCACCTAGCTCCAGAATTTGTTTACTCTTAAATAAGTTTTTTTTTCTTCTGTTTAAATGTAATTCCCTACGTTTCAGGAAATACATCTAGAGGTAGAAATCTCAAGGAGTAGCTAAACAAAACCAGACTAGTTTACTAACTGGAAAAATAACACTACCCGTTTCTATTGCCATATTATTCGTATAGCTTCTATCATAATTTCGTGAAGAAACATTAAAAAAAAAGTTTTGTAATTGATATGCAATATCAATTTACATTAAAACAAAAATGAGTCATACATTGAAAGTTGATAGAATGCTTATAAAGAAGATTTTAAAATTATCCATTGTTTAGTAATATTTTATTATATTTGTTGTTTTCTTAGGTTAAATTTTTAAAGTGACACACAGAGAAGATTAAAAGGTGTTTTAAGCTCAAATTGTTTTATGTTATTCTTTAGCCCTTTCAAAAATGTTTTCCTTCCCTGGATTTGAACAAATTTTTCAAACAATGTGGAAAAGGAATTGCGGCTGACTCATTGACTGCTTACATATTTTATGAATTATTAAGTTGTTAAAATAATCATTTAGATATGAAAACTAATACCTTTCTATAGCTAGAACATGTTTATCTCTAAAATACTGCCTATGACTGTGTCACAGGTTAAAAAAAGGGGGCAAAATGTATAAAAAAAATTCACTTTCAATATGTAGTTTATGTGTATGTATAGAACTATATATATAAAACCAAACTATGTGTGTTATATTTACTTTTACAAAGTTGCATATATATATGTTCAATATGCATTTTTAAAATGTAGGTAAAACTATTTACTTTACTGAAGTCATGCTTGGGAATGACTAAATGTAAGCAAAATCAGAATCTAGTTCATTTGATTAAAAAACCTGAAGGCCTAACTATTTTTGCTTAGTTTAGATTTTTAACTGTAGAGCTAAGTAAAAAAAAGCTATAAAAATGTACCAAATCTCAATATGTGAGCATTAGAGGCATTGGCACTGAGTGTTTTTCTAACCTTTGTATCTGAGTGTACTGAACTTACTACAGTATAGAATTCTCTGTGCTATATTCTGATTCCACTGAGGTAAATAACAAAACTCCTATTGTATTCAGTGCTACAGGATTAGTCCCTCTATTTTTTGCTGGGGCAGAGGCCTTTTCCTTACTATTATTGTATCTTCATATAAATATAGCAGCATTATTGAAAGCCTGAAGCTTCATGCCATTGCTTTGCTCATCTTCTTAAATTCAGTACCACATGGCATATTTCTGTGGAGCCTTATCTCTCAAGCCAAAAAGAAAAGCGGGATCACAATAGTCAGCTTGGCTTTTCTTCTCATCTCTATATGCACTTCAGTGCAGGAGAAGTTCAGACACCACAGAGCTTCAAATGGTTTATTTCAAAGGCATTAAGAAAAGAAAGGGAAACAAATATTGAGCTATTACAAAGAAGTTTTCAGCCAGTGCATGTGTATTAAGCTTACTTTATTCTATCCAGCATATTCAAAGACATCTGATTAAACTGTCCCAAATAAAAAGAACAAAGCTTTCTTCAATCTGTGCAGCACAGATAAATATTTTTGTGGGAGATTATTATCATCTCTCAGTCTCTGTACTGGAGACTTGTTGAGACATTTCAAACAGACTATGTGCATTGCCAAATATAGTCCTGTTCAGAATATGCTAAAATATCGTATCTGGCTAATTGGAGATAGAAAAAGTTGTTTCTAATCACTAGATGACATACTTTTCAATTCTTATAGATATTCAGTCGCATTTCTTGCTTTGCTTCGTGTGTATTTTCAGTGAAATTACTGGAACAAGTCACAAGAATAAGGGTGGGCCAATATAGCAGCAGAAATTGCTGTAGGCCCAGCACACAAGGACCTTGTTGTGACCCTTGTTTGGGTATCCTACTTTAATCTTCATATCCTCTAATGTTTCAGCAGTATGGTAACTTTTATTTACATGTAGCTGATATTTTTGGGATGGACCATTGAAAGGCAAAAAGAAATTATAATATCATATTCATTAAAATGGAGACAGAAGAGGACTTTTTAACCCAGATCCTTAGCTGTAAGTTCTCTTGAAATCAACATCTAACACTGTCTGAGGATTTTTTGTTTCATCTTGTTTATTTCATTTTTTTTCCAATAAATAAATCTCTCCCATACAAGAAAAGTTTATTCTTACTGAGTTAGGGAATGTAACTGTCCCTTTTTTCCACCAGAGTTCGGTATGAAAACCAATAGGCCCAATTGTTTTTTTTCCTTCATCTGCTCACACCTTTCTTTTAAACTAGTGATGAGTAAAGAAAGAATGTGACATTTGAACTATGTGACTAAACCAAACAGTACTGATACTGCCAACCTCTGCTTCTCTTCTATTTGTAAAATACATCTTTATTTGAGTTCATCTAATAACTTAGCTTTGGTTTTATGCAAACCGGTATTGCCACCGTAGTTACACATCATGCTCTATATCTTGGATATTGAGACTTAGAGGAAGTTGCAAAAGGAGACTAGAAGATTACATCTACAATAATAAAATAAAAATTACTGAATAATGGAGTTGATGATTCTTTTGATAATATTTTTCTCATTTTGAAATAAAACTCATGATGGAACCTCCATAACTGAGTTTAGGAAACATCCATTTACATTAAGAAAAGGGGTACGTTGTGTATAATTATGTATCAATCAGCACCCATATGAATCTGCAACTAAGAATTTTGAACAGCAAAAACCCCTTGCTAAGTCCTTAAAAATCGTCAATTATTTAATTTCTTTCCGTGAGTCCTCTTCTCTGTATTTTCCTGTTCTGAGCATTGTCCTTTCCTCCTGCTGTTTACACCAATGATTGCTGATAAACATAATGGCTGCTTACCTGCTTCATCCACTTTAATCACACTGCTTGGCCGCCTTTCCTTTGAGTGCCTCTGCATGACTGGCAATAGCATTGTGCCTCTTGCAAGGAATTTGTGACCAGCAGCACAGCCTGAGGAAATTAGCTTTCTCATTTTTGATGTATTTCCTTTTCATTCTATTTGTTAATAGACCAAAGCAGTTCCCAAAAATGTTACCACCCACCGCTGTCTTCACTGGAGGGGAGGCAAAGCGAATCCCACTGAAGGGAAGATTATTTTGAAGGTGATGTTTTAACTGAAGAATAATTACTTTAAAATGTTGTAAGTGGATCCCAAATCCACAGTCTACTTTTGCTCCTTCCACTGTGGCTGTCACTCTTCTCCACTGCCAGGTGTTAATACTGCTTGCAGCAATATGAGCAAGCACAACAGGGTTTATGGCTGATCCAAGCTCACTGAGGCAGCAGTTATCAAGTTGTGTCACTCCCTGTACACACGTAAATGCCTCTTTAACTGGAGGTGCACACATTTTTCTAACCCTTTCTTCCTGTTTCTAGGAGACAGACAATAAAATAAATTACAGTAGGTTTTATTGCACATCTGGGGAAGTGATAGGACTTGTAGCTCTGGACCAGCAGTCTCTAATTTCATATTTGCATGAGGTTAATAAAGAAAACAAGACAATTGATATAATACGCTCTGCAGAAAATGTTTCTGTAACTGATGGCAAAGCCTTCATTACCACAATGCTGCAATACATTAACTTATCACTGCAAGTGATAGTTTTTGGTACTTTTGTGATAGTTTTGAGAGACTTAATGTTAAACTGCTTTGTACACATTTATACAGTAATGGTCGATTAAAAAAGTGATGATTCCACTTGGAATTACTTTTTAATCAGAATTTCTCTCTGGACAACAAACAAACTTCTTTTTGTATTCACTAAGACTTGATTTTTATTTTTTTTTTTAATTTTTATTTTATTTTTTAAAGCCGACACCCTGGCAGCTCTAGACTGCAAACTGTGATTGGAACTTTCCTTGGAATGGAAAGAGGGGAATGTTCCACTGATTTTTTTCTTGCAGAAGCAATCTGGCTAGTTTTAAATTCTGTTTCAGAAATACACCTTACAGCACCCCAAACATGATTAATTTTGGAAGAACGGTACTTCACAGATATAATTTTTATTATGCTGAGTTAATGTAACATTTGTACAGCATTTGGAGATCTTGACAACACTCAGTAAAGATGTATCGTTTACAAAAACTGTATTGCTTTGCAGAAGGGATAAGGTATTTGTGGGGAGTAGGATTCTTTGAGTAGTTAAAACAGTCTGGAAAGGAGTAGTGTTATTTCAGTTTTCTTCAAGGAATTACAGTTGTTTAATAAGAGTGAGAATCTGTGTAAGACTCTTACTACAGGTGTTCTTATTAAATTATGATAATGTATGTGGCTTTATGGGAAGCCAGAATACAGTGACTTTGTCACAGCATTCTTTGTGTGAAATTCAAAGATGCTGAGTGCAATAAATAATCAAAATATTCTGTAAAAATGGTCTGCTCATACAGGATTTTTTTTTCCAATATTGTTGCTTAATTTCATGTAAATAATTCAGCTTTTTCTGACAAGAAGTTCAAAATTAAACTGATTTTCTTCTCTCTTTTAGCTAACTGGCAATTGAAGAGCTTGCTGTTGTTTTCTGTTTGCTGAGTTTCTTTACACTGCAGCTCTATTGCAGCAGGCGCTTCAAGCCATTGTGGGGCTCTTGAGAAGGGGGGCACCTTCGCTCTGACTCCATCTGCTCCTCACACACATCTCTTCCTGCAGATTCCTTGTGTTAGGGGTTGAAGAGTGGGGGGGCAAAGGGTCCAGTTCCAGGCACTCCTGTACACTTGTTTGACCCACAGGCTTTCTGCCTTCATTAGCACTCATGTACATGCAGATATAAATGGATCCATGCAAGAAGGGAACTGGTGTTATCTTTCAATGGGCCTGTTTCCTGATGGGATGAGTTCCCAGGCAAGCAATTTAAATGGGAGAAATGAAACTTGCACCCTCCCTAAATGTGGTCTTTTCATCTCACTATTCCTGCAGATATGTAGTCATTTTGGAGGCAAAATACAGATTGTGTCATGAACAGCTTATAACTCTCCTCTGACAAATAAAGCTCCAGCTTGTACAATACAATTTGTAACGCGGATTGTAAAACTGCTCAGTTCCTTTCCTTTAATTTTTGAGCAGCAGATCGTGACAAGCTTGTACATGAGTGCCCAGATGAGAAATGTGAACCTTGTGAGTGGGATACTCATTTACTCTCACATTAGACGTTGTTGTCTTTCTGGGATCCAAGAGCTTCTTCCTCACAGTGGCCCAAAGCACTTGCAGCGCTGCAGACAGAGAAACCGAGTGTTGGTTTCCCCGGGTGTGCTGGCCTGTAGGAATGGGCCAGCTGAGGAGACGAGCAGACCCACAGAGAGCTTGGTTGTCCCAGCCCTGAGCTTGTACAAAGATGGATTATACCGCATCCTGCAAAATCTCCTTATTAAAGCAGTAGCCAAATCAGTTTGGCATTTGGAGTTCTTTTTTGCTCCCAGCAAAGTCAATTGGAGCTCTGCAGCAGACTTCAATGAGAGAAGGATAAGGCATTAAATAACATGCTGCACAGCTTTTGTGTTACTTGAAAGGAGTCCAGGCAGACCTTTGCCAGAGTGATTGTGAATGTGGTACTTTTCCAAAACAGTTTGGAGGGCCTCAGGCTTGGCCAAAGGAGTACAAAATGGTTCAAACCTAAAATTGTGCGAAGTTGTCCAAAACATAAATGACAGACAACAAAAAAGCATGAGAAACATGGAAGCTATAATTCAAGTTAACATCTGAGCAGAGTACAAAAGAGAGATGCAGCTGGTTAAATGAACTTTTTTTCTAAAGAAACTTTAGTTGTAATTTTTTTCATATTGAATTTTAAAAATAGTCTTCGTTTTACCCTTTAAGTGAACTGGAAAAGAACAAATGACAATAGCACAGTAATTTGGGGGCCAATTTTCCTTAAATACATGTTCTATTCGATATTGAACCCTTTTGATATTTGGAAGCTTCAGGACTCAGTTCTCTGAAAGAAGCTGCATAAATTGAGGAATTCTGACAATACCATGTGGCCTAATAGCTACTTGATCATGATTCCTCGGTGGATCCCACTGTTCTGGCTGATTGGAAGGCTCTCAGTTGCATACGGTAATACTGAAATCCCAGTCAAACTGCCACGGTAGGGTTATGCATGCATTGTCATTGTTAAGTCCTATTGTCAGGGTCTTTGTCATCTGGCTGAAAAATCATTCTTAGCTGAGTATACAAGCCTGTAAGCACATCCACTTGACTATTTTTGCATATTTTTCAAATGACTTATTCTCTTTTGCCACTTTTTTTTTTTTTTTCCCTCTTAAAAGGGAGAAAAATCAAAATCTTTCTCCCCAAAATCTAATATCCAAAGTTGGGATGAGGTGTGGGGTTTTTTTCCAAGGAATTTCATTTTTCTTCTGATGCTGCTGCTAGACTAACCCACACCAAAAGGTGCTTTTAGTCTTTCTTCCTAAATAAATGTCTTGAGAACATTTATGGGGTTCTGTCACGTTTGGGGCCAGACTCTGCCAAACCTTTCAGAATGAGTTTGCAGTTGATATGTCTGTGGCATTTGGTGTTGGCTGCAAGGTATTTAGGACCTGCTTGTTTTGCACTGACTCACTCTGGATAGTGCCATATTGGAATAGTTGTTCCATTGAAATAATTTCGCGTTGTTGGTATAGTAATGTATAAGAGAGGGGACTGTCAGAGGTCCTTCTAGAAATAACTGATATTCAGCAAAGAGAAATTTTAAGTTATTGTACTGTAGCTTTTCTTGCATATTTAAAGCTTTTTCTTTTAAGAACTGAGGATTTGATATACCTCTTGACTGTCACATTATCTAACTGCATTTAATATTTGGCCTTTTTGCAGAGAGGAAGAAGAAGTTTCTTATAAAGCATGTGCTGTATATGAGCAAAGACAGGCAGATCTCAAAAAAAAACCTTGGAAAAAAAGCACACCACTCCTTTCTTCCTTTATAGGTTTCATGTTACCTTTGCTCTGTTCCTTCTTTAACTAGCTGATCTGTCTTGGTACTTTTACTGTACTCTACTTCCTGATTTGGGAATATTATTCACACTCAATATTACAGAAAAATTTATATCCTTTCACACTGATCTAGCGATTGTATTATATTTTAATAATCAGTTTAAAAATAAAGATGTTTTAATTAAAAAAAAAATCAGAAACCAACAATTCAGCAGTTTGATTAAAACAAAATTTACACTGATTCTAAAAATAGCCCTATGATTCTCAGTTACCTGTCAGATAAAGATGAGTCAGTTATTAACCCACTACCTTAAAATGTAGTGAGTATTTTTTTTTTTAACTGTGGCAAAATTCTACTAAAACGTAAAATAAAACTTGTTTTGTTTGCAAATGACAACATTCATCGTTTTCTCAACACTGCCAACAACAGAATTACACAGACATAGGGTCAGAAAGTGCCCAGCAGTTACACTCAAAGTCTATTTGTCTTGACAGCTCCAGGGCAGGTCCTTGTCTCAAGAGACCAAGATGCTTGGGTCAGGCACATGGAAGGGCTTAAACTCAGGTTGGTTTGGATGCCGGGACCCATGCCCCAGAGTGGGTGCTGAGGATGTGGGCCACTGCTCCCCAGCACAACCTTTTATCCCGGGAAGGCAGCAGAGTGCCTCATCTCTGTTATGGTGTGTATGTAACAGCGTAGGAAAAGTCAGTGTATGCTGTTCAGTGTCAGCTTGCAGTCCTTTCACCTGCATTTCTTACCCATCTTTTCCTCTCAGCTTTTTAGTGCAGCTCTACAGAGCAGCAGAAAACTTCTTCTGAGTGCCCGTGTTCTCCGACAGCCTTTGTCACCACCCTGGCTCTGTGCTGGTTCTGTAAGTTATGTGAATATGTCGTGCAGTCGGCCTGGGGATGTCTGTGTGCCCGTGATACAGCGTGATTAGCAGCCTCTGGTGATCCCCACCTGAAAACCAGGCATGTTACAAATCGGAGGCCTTCCTGGGAGAAGTCAGATAAATTTATGCGGTACCTGCTGGCAATTTGCCTGGCTTCAGCCAAAGGTATTGATTGTTACATGCATTCATTTGAGGAAGCAGGCTTTCTCCATTTTTTTTTTCAGTGAGCCAATAAACAGCTGTGAAATCATTTAGCTGACTTAACTAAGATTATTTGACAAGGAGAACAGTTGTATTAATATAAACAAGTCTTTGTTTAATTGCCTTGCTTTATCAAGCAGCCCTGTTTGTTATGATCAAAGGGAAAGATCCTAAAACATTGTTATTGCTACCTTAGCTCTCCTACAGAGGAAAGGTGTCAGCTAAAGTAGTAAAATCATCTTACACTGGCTCAGTATTAGTAAAAAAGTCTCTTATTTTTAGGCTGTCTCGATTTCTTAGTCCTAGGTTGGTGGTTTTTTTGTTTGGTTGGTTGGTTTTGTTTGGTTTTTGTTGTTGTTGTATTTTGGGTGGTTTGTTTGTTTATTTTCTTCCGCAAGACCTCTCTGTAGGCTTTGTTGCTCATACTTGTTTCTTAGGGTTTTCTATCTCTCTTCCTTCACACTTTACTCAGACATTTGTCTTCTCAAACTAGCCCCTCTTTTCAATATTGACTTTGCAAGAAATTTGAATCTTCCACAAAAGAGGGCGTGCTTCTTGCTGATCTCTGCAGGTCCCTGGACAGTTCTGAGTGGTTCAGCTTAAATTTTACCTCAAAATGACAATGAAAATTTAAAAAATAAGAATAAGAATAGTGTATACCAAACCAGATTGTGAAACAGAAACTTGAGTTCCAATCCCCTTGAAGGTGGATTGGATTTAGATGTATGCACGCATTCATGCTAAGGTGGCAGCAGTGCCTCTTCTAGCACTGTTCTGTGCAGCTGACGCTCTCCAGGACAAGTGACAACCAAGAAGCTTCAGAGTGGGACAACACTACTTTTTCCTCCCAGCATTGTGGCTGCATCCAGCTTCTAAACCATGTGTCTGAAGCCACCTGTTGTTCCATATTTTGATTTAGTATTTGGATGAAAATACAACAATTCTACTCTGACTGCTATAGAAATCCCTGCACGTTTGCTCAATGTCAGCTCTATCAGACCTTTAACCAGATTGAGGGCCTTTATTGCATTTCCCATTTTAAATCCCAAACTTCACTGCTTGACACCTGTCCTGGATCTGACTATCTGCTTCTTCAGTCTATTTCTGAATGTCATAAAATGAGTAGGATGATTTTGCAAAGGATTTCTTTTATGAATTCTTCTACAACTTGCAGCATCTGGGTGTCAGGAATATACTTTGAACGTACAAGAAATTACTTCAGTGTGTTGTTCATACCCTTGAGGTTCCCACTATTCATATTTGTCCGTTTCTTATCCTTTCCCATTCCCTCCCTCTTTTCCAATTGTTTTCCAATCTGTTTAGCTAATTTTTGAAAATAAATAAAATAATCTTCTAGTGTCGCAGAAATACCTAACAGAAGGGAGTAAAAGATGTGGGTTGTATTATCAAACTCATAAAATGACACTTGATAAAGTGTCACATAAAATACTTACCAGGAAGTAAGGATTTATGAATTACATGGAAAAAGAAGTGATATAAAAGTGCAATAGAAAAGAGAGACTGGGGAGATATGATTTGTCATTGTGACTGACAGTCAAAAAATAGTATTCCTGATTCTGGTAGTGAGTGGTGATATCCTCTGAGACTCACTTTTCAGACTAGTTGTCTACTGTATTCAGTACAGCTTATTGGTGGAATCATGAGGAGGAGCTGCCTTATAATAGACTTCAGGAATATTCCAAAGTAAGAGAGGAGTCTGCTGAATGATAAAATCTTGTTTCATGACAGTGTTGAAACAGCCAAGGCACCAGGTTGTTGTCTTCAAGTTCATCTTCTTCAGTAGCTCATTCATGGGTTATTACACAGCTACCTTGTGACAGCAGTATGAGAATTCACGGAGTTCAAGGTAGTTAATTATTACAGTGTAGCTAATGAAGCACAGTGAAAAAATGCCAAAGGGCCAGTTGCAAACCTAGGTAAAAGCAATATCCAACAATGAGAGCTAAAAAACCCCACAGGTTAAATAGAACTGAAGACAGCCATAAAACATCTTGTGTTTGGAAAACAAAGCAGCACATTTGAATTTTTCCTACAATATTTCCCACTTACATTCTTACAGTTTTATTTCTGCAAGATTAAATAATTTCATAATCTTCGCTTTGGGAAGGAAATAGAGTGTTCTCCCTTTTGCTCTTTTTTGGGCTTCTATGGATTTAGTATTACAATATGTCCATGCAAATACTAGCTAATTAGTTAGACTTGGACTGGAGCCATGTTTTCAATGTTGCCACACATTATGCTATTAAGATGTCCTAAATTGTGAATACTAACATTTGAAGAAGTAATGGCATTAAATTAGGAAAGGTTGCTTTAGCTAAGGTCAAGGAAAATCTTCAGGCTGTTCCAGACTAAAGTTCTAAAATCTTTTGATCAAGCAAGAGTAGAAGCTGTGTTTTGCAGTGTGAAGGAGGGGTGGCTTTGGATGCATCTGTAGCACCACCTCAACAGAGAATATATAAAAATTATGTTTTAATTAAAAAATCTGTGTTCTTTCCTTTAAAATTCCTGTAAGATTTCACTTAAGAATCCCAAGGGAGTAAAAAACCACCTTTTTGCAAATATGGACTGTGCATGTGTTAAGGTTAGCTCAAGTTCTAGTCCACAACCACTGGAGAAATAAACACCTGCAGAAGTCCCCAAACTTTCAAGTACTGTATAATTATTTACAAATCCTTCTTAATAAGAAAGAATTAATAACCTTGAAAAACGAAAAAACGATATGTAGAAATTAATACCACACTCCTTGTCCAGTTATTTTCACAATTGCCCACTTAATTCCCTTCCCATTTTACTAGAATGTCCCATAACGTGTCCTTTCTACTCTTTGAGGTAAATGTAGCAACAGTTTCACATGAATAGTAAGACTGTACTGTTTGGATATCTATCCTTCAAATACCTGTCATTTTTTTCCAGGAGGACCAATGCCTTACTAAGCTTTGAGATTGTTTGATAGAAAGCTCCACAAGTTTCCATTCAGGTCTGTTCTTGTCCTTTATGTCTGTTTTCAGGAAAAAGTCCCTAATACCAGTAGGAGGGATTGTTGAATAATGCACATCTCAGAAAGTTTCATTGTTTTTGCACATTATTGTTTCATCTCTTCTTCAGGTTTCCCTGAGAAAATTTCTCCCATTCAGAAATCCAACTTCATGTAGTCTTATGAGGATCTCTTAAGACTAGATAAAACACGAGTAGGCTACATTGGTTCTTAGGGACATGGTTTAGTGCCAGAGTTAGGTTAGTGCTTGGACTTGATGATCTTTAAGGTCTCTTCCAACCAAAATGATTCTATGAATGAAAGGCTGGTATTCCCACTTTTTGCTTGTCATTGATAAAGGAAAGAAATTGATTTTTTTGTTGTTCACGTATTTTTTCCAAGTGTAAATTTCCTATGGCTATTAATAGCAGCCCAAAGTTAACTTTTTTGAAATTTTGCTGTTGGTTTTTCAAGGGCTTATGATTTTACTAGAAAGAAATATTTTTTTTTTTTAATCTTTTTGTTCTTTGCCCCTGTGTACTACATACGCACGACTGTTGCTGATTGTTGCTTTTGCAGCAATAGAGAAGAATGCAAAAAAAAAAAAATCCAACTTTCCAGAAAACTCCCTGTACTATAGAATATTTATGGTCAGAAGTCCCGGTCTGGCCATTTTATATATATGAGAAAATCTGGAATTTCTCTAGTGCAGTAAGATCATCAGGCAGAAAAAGAGTCACAAGCAAAAAAGAGCAGTGATGTTGACAAAGAAATATTGTGAACATTTAATGGCAGTTCCAGTAGCTGCACAGTGTATTGTGGTTAAATAGTTTTGTCAGCTGCTTTTCTTGTAACCATTGGCCATGCCAGAGTTCTGTATAAACCTTTGCAAGAGATAGGATCAGCTGTAATGAAATTTGAGTAGCTGACATATTAGGCAATGCATTATGCTGGAAGAAATGCTCCTTGATATTTTTCCAAAGGACTGTCTCTCTACTGTAATCACTTTTTCCTTACATGCATGATGTCACCAAAGACTTTAAAGAAACTAATTATTTTGACATTGACTGTAAAATAAATAGTTTAAGAGCATCTGAGGCTCTTCAGAAATTATTTCCTTTATGCTATATTGATAAACACTCTAAGCAACAGCACATAGCAGAAGTTGATTTCATCAGGCCTGCTAGCTGCTGGGCCAGTGAACCGGATCCCATGCAATAGGAAAATCTTACTCATTTTTCTGCTCTAACAAATTCGAACTCCATAATGGAAAAAAGTTTTTTAGAAGACAACAAGTTACAAAGCAAATATATTCAAAGATATTTTTAAATGATCTATTTTTAAAGTAATTTTAGTTAATCAACATGACTTCAAATGGCTTAAATACCTAAATGCCAGATGCTGAAGTTATTTAATCCCAAAGGAAAATAATAATAAACTGTGCTTTGGTACCCTGAATTTATGTGTTTCAACACCCCAAAATTCAGCCCCAGCAAGCTGACTGAGAACATCTGAGATACTTAGCCATCCCTTCAGATTCAGTGGAAAGGTATAAGTACAATCAAAACCAAGCTGGAAAGCCTAGATGGTGAGCAGAGCATTTCCTGAAGCTTTCTATGCATGGCATGCCAAGCTTCAGCCTGTCTTTGAAGCAGAGATACTTGGTTCAAGACTGTATATTTGGCACTTCTTCCTCTTCCTAGTCCAAGTTAGGCAGCCTATGAAGTTGAGACTCATCCTATTTTTTCTTTCAAAATAAGTTTGCTGGAGAACTTTTTGCTGCCTGTCTTTGGTTTAATAGATTTTGTACTTGCCCAGACTATTTCAGACCTCATCTCAATGTCCTCTTCAATCTGAGATGGATCAGACTTCTGTTTACCACTTCATAGAAGAGTACCCTCACCACGAGGTAATAAAGTAGCTGCAGAGAACAAAGGAAAAGGAGCAAAGGGAGGAACACATTCAAACTGTGTTATTAAGATTCATCACCAAGGGTCAAAGTAAAACAAAAAAGCAAGAAGGACGAGTCTCTGGAGTTCAGTGCTCATGCTGAAGCACATGAGCTCTCGTTGAACCAAGGGAAAGGAGGCCACACTTTAATTACTTGGAGAATGTAATCTTTTATTTGGAATTTGTTGTTAGTAAAGTTTTGTGTGGCTGGTTATCTACATCTAATCTCTTTATTTATTTTTATCCTATTTTCCTTCCAAACTATTTAAGAACTATTCTTCTTAATGTGAAACAAGAAATTCTCTTAATCCTTTTGTGTTCTTGACTAGAGAAGATGAGGACAGCATTTTCTGTTCTGTACGAGGAAGATTTCCATTCTTTCCACTTTCCACTCCCAACTTTTTACCTTAAACTGCATGGCTTCAGCAGAGTTGTGCCAAATTTCAGCATCTCAAAATTTGGTTCAGCATCTCAGGTTGCAATTTGGAATGTGAAGTGACAGCAAGTTTACAGAGAGCTTGTCTGGCCTTGCCAGGCCTTGCATTGCAGGTGCAAGTGTTTCAGATGCTTTGTTTACATTATAATGACTTTATTTTGGCTGTGTTTGTATCTTATTCATTGTAACCTCCCAGCTGTGCAACATACCTGTGCTGGTATGAGGAAAGTGAATTACACAGCTTCATGTAGGAACATGTAGCCACATTTTTACATTTCCAAAGAGGTATCGGCAGTGTTTATATATGTCAGTAGAGGAATGTCAACACCATCAGACGATGTGATCTCTCATCATCAACCAGCGGCCTTGATGAGAGGATTTTCTAACAGTCAACAGTCCTTTGCGGTCACCTTTGAAGTACTTTGGTACAATCAGTGCCAATCAATGTGTATCTGTGGAAAGCAGATCTCACCAAATGGACTTCAAAAAAGTCATTGGAAAGATTCAACGTTGGTTGATAGGATACTGTCAGGCTTCTGCAAAGCTTTGGATATTGAGCTGCACAAAGAAAGCAAAACAATGCTAAATCAACATACACTATTTGTAAACCATATAGATTATTTGCTAAACAGCTACACAATAGGGAGTTATCACACTGGTGTGGTTTTGGAATTTGCAGACTAATAGGAGTTTTTTTACTGTATTTTTTTTTTTAAATTAGGTATACATTTTTAGCCTATAACATGTAAAAAACATAAAGCCCTCAGCAGCAGCAACTGTAACCGACACAAAAATAGGTTAAGTGGCAAATAACAAAGAAGATGTCATTGGTACTTGCTTTTTAGAAATAATAAAAAAATCATATGCATTTCAGTATATGGAAACAGGATGTTGTATTAAAACAGTAAACAGATATCATATCTCCTGACCGTAGGACTCCTTCCTTGAAGGCTGTTACTCTAAAAATGGACTTGGGGGCTGTGGAGGCTAGACAGTTTAACATAAATTCCTAGTTTGAAACAGTGGTAGAGAGATGTATGTGGTCCTTAGGAGAGGAACACAGAGAGGGAGTAGAGAACTTTGTTTCCTTCTGATACGAATGCTGCTGCACAGAAGAGCCTTGAGACTGGTCAGAGAAACAGAAAACATGTCAGGTCCTGAAGCAGTGCACTTTATTCAGTAAATGACAGAGAACTCCCAAGTATAACAAAAGCACAATTTGTAAGTACTTTGAACTAGAGCAAGAAATAAACTTCAGGCTTCTGCCAAAAGGTTAATTAGCTATTGGCGGCAGCGACTCATTGTGGATGGTGGGAGAGCCTCACTGAGGACTCTAAAATCAAATCTGAAGATTTTTCTGAAGTGTTCACTCTGATTCTAATGGAACTACTCAGCTGGAAGGAGAAATTAAATCATAAAAGTCCAATGGCCTGTGTCATGAAGAAGCTCAGACCTTAGTCACAGTAGTCCATTTTGGCTTTAATATTTCTGTGATGCTGGCTTGCATATTAATATCACAATAGGTACTCATTTATTCGCGTAATATGCTTGCCAAATACCTCTTTTGTTTTATCTTTCTTTTACAAATAAAGAGCTGAGACAAATATATTTGTTAGGGACATACAACCTAGTTTAGACCTGCCTAGTGCCGTAGGTGTTCCAGTGTCTTCAGCACCAAAAGTTTTTCCCCAAAGGAAAAATTCTTTCCTACATGGACACCAAGATTTCTGAATAATTTTCAGCTTGATGGGAATAAAAGGATTTGGAGCTATCAGCAAATATCTAGATCCTCTTCACAAACGTGTGTGAAAATGAGTTTTCACAGTGTGTTTGTCGTTTTTCAGAGAAACAAATGTGCATTAAAAATTCAAGAGTATGTAAATTTTGGAGCAAAAAATGCACAATTTCAGCCTAAATAAGGCAATGTAGAAGTGTAGCCTGAATTTATTTTTTTTTTCCAGTATATCACTTTATTCCTGTCACTCACTCCCCTCTACTTATCTTAAAGCTTTCCTGATCTTAGAAATCTCCAGTGCTTGTAATTTTCCACAGTACTTGCTACAAAAAAGGCAAAATGGAAAATTCATGAGTTGCCTTAAGCTGAATTCTTCTAAATTCAGGGGGTTTTTTTGCAGTATCCTCTGCCAGTGCGTACGGTGTGAGATGACTCATGTTTAATTTCCTTCCACAAAGATACTACCCTTCTAGTCTGATGCAAACCAAGCAGGGGTAGGATAACAGTGTAAAATTTCACAAGCATCAACAAGATTGAGTTATCTAGAGTGCAACAATTATATTTTTGTGATAGGGTCTCCTTTTGGTTATACCATAATGGTAAATGTCACTGTTAGTATGTTTTTATTAAAGCTAATTCCAAAGTAAAATGCTAGATATATGTGTATGTACATAGGCATGTGTTTGTGTGTATGTATTATGTGATATCATATCGAATGGTGTGCACCTTCACTTCCTGCATGTCTCTGAATTTTGATAACACCTGGGTCAGTTTGCTACAATACAATTTTTAAAAGCAGTGGTGGATAGAAATAAAAATAAGCAACTTACTGAAATATTTTCACTGTAATTAAGGCTCCTGTAAATGCATCTGCTTGCAGCAGAGTATAAATAGACATACCTTCTTTACTTCTAGATCTTCATATAAAATTTCTTTGGTCTGTGCATGGTCTACAATGTAGTTCATATCCACATCATATTTGCATTGACAGTAAGCAGAGAAGTCTGCTCTTTGGTTTCTTAGGCTGCTAACATTTGTTCTCCTTACCTTTTCCGGTCACACAGAAAAATCTTGCTTATACCTACGTGTTGTTTCTTCTTTTTTGTTTTTGGGGGTGGGGGGACGAGGGGGTTGATTTTTGAACTACAGACATTTACATATTTTTTATAAGGCCACATGTAGGAAATGTATCTATTTACTGATACTCATCTGGATGATAATTTTCGATCTTTTTTTCCCTTAAAGTAAGAAAGTATTATTTAAAGCAGTTAGCTCGTGGCAATAGGTATTTTTTCATAGGCTTTCCTCTGACTAGGATGGCATAAGCTTTCCTTCTAGCATTTCCTCTAGGTTTGTAAGATACAAAGGATCATAAGATAAAAAGGACCATGTATTACGCTAGATTCTTTCTGTGGTTAAACACTTCTTTCTTCAGGGTGTGAATGGAGGAGGGCGAAAGGTGATGATACAACAGCTTTTTATACACACATCCCAGTTTAGGGGCAGCCTGAGGCTGTTTCAGTTCCTTTCACAACTCAGAAGAGCCTTACATCTGACAAGATCCTGCAGACTGCAGTCCAATGCACTCAGAGACCTTAAAAGGGGTTCACTTGACTATTTAAATCTAGGACTGGATCAAAGAAAAGGCAAAAAGGTTTGCAAAAAGGTGGAAAATTATTCCCAGGGAACAGTGCTATTATGGAACTGAGTTTATGCAAATACTTTACGTTTCTTAACAAAGATACGGTGCCTTAAACTACCATGGTCAGTAACCCATTGTTTTAGGTTGCAAGTCAGCTGGTCTTGTATCTGCATTTCTTCTCTTTTTGGAGCCCGGTTATTCAATGACATTCAACTGCATTTGAGTACTTGGAACTGGAAAGGCAAAGGATACTTCCACAACTTTGGTTCCACAGCTTCAGTAGCTTGCAGTTGTGATTTCACTGCCTACTGCCCATTTCAGGGTTGTAGCCGTTAGAGGGCAGACCATAACAAATTGTTGCTGAATAGTCATGTATTTAGTCTCACCAGTGTTATTTTTGCCAACTAGAAGCCTTGAGAGACTTATTTTCAGCTCTGCTTTTGAAGTAAGTCACAGCAGCAATGCAAAGAGTGGCGAGGCATTTTTTTTAGCATTATTTTGCTGCTGTCATGTAATTCCGACAGTAGATTGCATCTCCAGGATTGGCTTTTGCAGCACTCATTTGTAGATAACGCACAATGCAGTTGTGCACACTGGCCCCCTTAAATAAAAAAACCCCACACCTAATTCAAATAACCCTCTCCCCCACCCCCAAATTCCTTGGTCTAAAAGCCCTGGAATTATTCTGGAACATTTTTAAAAGTAACATGAAACTCCATAATAGATACAATTGTGGTTTAGGACTACATGTCCCCAGTAACTGGATGATTTTAAATCTTAAAAATTCTGGATTAACAGAAAAGAGAATTAGTGTCATTGTTTGTATATTATGACTGTAGAAGGAGAGGAAAAAAAAATAAGAACATTTGATTTTCTAAAATGTATTAAACTCTTAGAACTGTAGGTCTTCAGAGTTAAGGCTCACAGAGGCGTATTTTAAATTCTATGAGCTGAGATACTCCTGCAATAATTGTCCATAAGACTGGTGTGAAGGTTGATGTGAATAAACTTTTGAAAAAGCTAGGTAGTCAGAAATGAATACATTATAGAAATTACAGCACACAAGACATATCCAGAGCCCTAATTAAACTATCTGAATGAAAACTATTTCTGAATTATTTTTACATTAGGTCTGTCAAAGGCCAGTAGAATTAGAAGGGCAGAGGAAGGAACTTAAACAGATTAACCTGTCACCCTTTTGGTGCCCATTGGAAACACTACTTGCAGACATTAGAAACAGGAGTAAATCATCTTTTACTGGACTTCTGAGAGTCACTATGATGACAACTATGTCTTCACAATTGCAAAAAGCCAATTCTGTCTCTATCAAATTCCCTCACTGCAGTTTTTTAGGACTAGTGGGGTTAAAGTAATGGGTAGTACCTGGGACAACAGGTCTTCTTAGCCTGCTAAATAAACATCTGGGCATCACCAACAGCCCTGGCATCTTCTAGTTAACTTGAAGCTATGAATCATGTTAGCCAGACTGAAATAACCTAGAGGAAGCTCATACCACAATCACAGATCAAAAGGAGCATTTACGCTTTCCATTATGCACTAGGCCAAATTGGAAAATTTCCTTCCTCCTGAATTTCCTGGCCTTCTAAAGGATGCTGATGACAAAATTACTTCTGTTTATTTTCACATTATAGAAACAGACTTTCCACTGCCTCATATTCTTTAAATTGTTGTTTCTGTATTTTCTTAAAAAATTCTTATTTGACAAGAAATCATGCAACACTTAGCTTCAATATTTCCACAAAACTTTATTTCCTCTCATGTACGAACTTAAATCACCATCCTGAAAAGCACACAAAAATCTGTTGGGTGACAATAAGCTTCCAGAGCTAAATTTCTCCCTGAGTCTGGGGATAATTTCTGTTCCCCTTTGCTGTGTGACTCCTGATTCTCTTGGCCAGATTTAATTCAAAGCCCTCCCTCCATCCCTCTCTTCTCTCCACCCCTCCCTTCTTTTCCTTCCCTTCCTTTGTTTTCTTTCTCTCTCTCCCTCTATTCCTCTCTTCCTTTCTTTCATCCTATAGTTCAATTAAGGGTTATCCTACTTTCATTTTACCCTTCAGGATCTTTAGAAACTTCCCTTCTTGTTAGTAAGCAAAATACTAACAGACCACAGAAGGTTCCCTCACTCATACTGAATCTTATTTATTCCCTTTGAAATACATTTCTTAATTCTGTTCTGCTGTAGGCAAGTCCTTTGTTTCCACCACAATTCTTTGAATGAGAACGGATCAGCAGTTTCCTCTAAAGTGAAAAACTTTGTACAGCGATGGGTGAAGGATGTGTGCTCTCCTTTCCCAAGCACAAACTCTATTTCCATGACAACTTGTTTTGTTTCCAGTTAACCCCGCAGATGCAGACACACCAACAGTGGTTTTGCTAGGGAATGGAGAAATAGCCGTTTGCTTTTAAAAGCTCTTAAAGCTTAATTTTAAAACACGCACTTTTATCCTGTAGTAATCCATCTTCTGGCAAGACACTTCTTTTTCTGGATATTTTGGCCTTGTTTTTCAGAAACTTTTAAGACTTTTTTTATTCCATTTTGAAATCTAAGAACAGGCTTAATTGACCCTCGGAGAATACCCCATGTGTAACATAAAGCTAACCGAAGGGTTGCAACGCTTCTGCTCCCTACCACTAGCCCAGGGCTGTCACCAAATAGCACTGCGCAGCAGCGCTCTCTTTACAGAGGCTTGCAGGCTATTAGGGGAAGCATAAGATAAAACTTGACATAAATCAAGGGCTGACCCGCATGGAGAGGGTGAATGTAACTTATCACCATGTTTACCTCTGTTAGCCTTATCCAGGGAACGACATTGGCGAGAGCCTGACCTAAATCTCTAAGCCAGTGTGCCAAAGTAGCCAATTAGTCAAGGCTTGTCTAGAACTTGCACTTGGTGTTTGTGTGATGTGTACGCCACAGCAGAGGGTTTTCATTAGAACATCCAGGTTTTATTGGATGGCTGTTGCAATACCTCTGACAGGGAAACCTTTCCTTCTGAATGAGCTGACAAGCTTTATGCAGCCAAAAATCATTCTTGCGTACACCTTTCACTTCCTGAGCTTGCCTTCAGAAATCAGGGCTACTCCTCTCTCCTGTTGCTGTGATTGCCAGCTTATATTGCAGCCAGTTACTGGCAGTCTCCTATCTTGCTTTTCAAGGACTTCATTGTTAAACACATTTGTGTACAACATTCAATTTTTCATCCCTGCAACAATCTTTTCTTCATCTTTTACTTCGTGTTATTGCTTTATGTAGAATAATCAAATTCTTAGCTTTTATTCTCTACCTTGCAGGAATATAAAAGTGGCTAGAGGTATATCCTGTTTTCTATTTTAATTTCCATTTTTATCTAGATTCCCTTTGACCAGAAGTTATACTTCAAGTATGAAGTTATACTTTAAGTATTTTCTGACTCGCCTTCTTTTTTTTTTTTTTTTATTTTTTACAGGGGAATGTATTAAACTTTCCTTTAGTTTCACTTTGGCTCAGGATCAATATTTCAACTACATTCATATCTTTGATATATGGCATTTGGCTGGCAGAGAGTATAGGAAGAAATATATTATTTTCCTCTGAAGAAGAATGGGAATCTGATCTGGAGATTACCCACTAAGCAGTTGTGAGGATTTATTTCAATTCCCCTAAGAACCTGTTAGTATATAATTTGTTGTGTAGGATTTATTACCCTCCCAAGAGATTTCATTCAATGTGTACGAACATTTCCCTGATGTACCCATGGATGGGTTTTCTTATTAATACGATACAGAGTTGCCCCACTACTTCTTGGGACATTTTCAGTCCTGGCATTACTTGTCTCCATTAGCTCTTCCGGAGACATCAATATGCTGTATCGCTTCGCTTTGATTACACTGCCATATACAGATTTATCTTTATTAAAAATGCAGCCAAAGTTATCAGTAGTACCACTTGTGGTCACAAATCTTTAAAATTGTCTTCTTTAAAGGATAAAGTCCCAATATTGTCTTCTTAGGTCACTGTATTTTCAAAAACCTTCTTATTTCCGTATTTTTAGCCACCATAAAGTTTACTGTTAGCATTCCGTGTGGAAATTAAAAGCTTCCTGTCTGTATGGTATAAGAATTACTGCAGTTTTATAGGGTAATTACTTAAAAAGCACTTTGAATTTCTAAACCAAACTACATCTGATACCAAATGTTAGGGTAACTGGAGCTGTGCATATGTTCAAGACACTCATAATTTTATGTTGATTTCAATATATAATGGATGTGGTTCTATTGAAATCGACATTAAAAACTCCCTATGAATTCAGTGAGGTATTTTTTAAAATTATGATGAAGGAGTTTATTCTACATGATGCTATGTCATTGGACCTAAACACTTCATTAGGCAACTTATTCCCTCTTCTGCAAAGACAGCACATAAAACTCAAACTTGTTTTTATTTTGAGGGAGAACTGGAGATTAAAGGAGATTTAAACGACATAAGGGTAGGAAAAATAAAAAAAAGTCATGAGTGTTATAGGCGTATAGCATCCTTAGTGGATGGGCAATTGATATATGGATGATTGCACAAGGTTTCTTCCAACTCTACTTTTTAATAACTATGATTATTATTGAAATAATTTAAAACCCTATGCTTTGTTATCAAGTTTAGTGCCACAGTTCTATTAAAACAGAAGAGCTACATCAGATGCTAAGTGATGGTTTTGAATAAGGTTTGAATTTGTTCTACTAAATATATATACATATTATGAAGAAAGGACTTAAGGCATGGTATCATAGAAATGTAAGTTCCAAGGAACTTCCAGATATCATCTAATGCAGCCTTCCATTTGAACTAGGATACAGCCAACACTAGACTGGTCAGTCATAGGTTTGTCTTGGCAAGTTGTGAGAACTTCCAGGGACAGAAATCTCACAGCTCTGTAGAAAGCCTGTTCCAGCATTAATGTACCCTGATAATGATTCCTTTGACCCAGTTTTCAAACTAAACCTATTTTATGGCCATTTTTAGAATTTTTATAGGATTGAAATTCAAACCTAAATATATAATTATTTGGAAATGATATAAAACTCCTTAAAAGACAAATTCAGAGATGCAAATAAGAGGTGAAAACATAGCATAGCATGGTTGGTGCTGATCTTGTTTTCTTGAGCAGATGAGAAAACTCACACAGAAAGCCATCTGAAGGAAAGCACGGTCAAAAGGACCCTTTATAGAAGGACACTCATACTGCTCAAATACATCAGGGCAAAAGGAAAGGCTGCTAATTTTTCCACAAAAAGATTTTTCTCAGTGTAATTGCAATGGCAACTGTTAATAAAATAAAGCTATTCATCCCTGTCATCATAGCCCAGATTAAATGGCCCTAAAATCACTGAAACAGCATTTCTGTGATTAGGTTGATGGGTATTTACAGTCCTTAATGAAACATTATATAGTCATTTGTGCAAAGCATGAGCATATTGTGTACTGAAATTGTCACATAGCCAAGTTAAAATTATCCTCAATACAGATAACATCTCAGCAGCATGCCATGATATGTAAAAATCCCCGAAACAAACAAAAACCCAAAACTCTATTAAAAAGTCAAAATTATAATTTTTGTTATCTTTTTAAATCTATAAACTGCCATAAAATATTTTAAAAAATGTATTTGACAGCAAACTTACAGATTTTCCTTATTATGTTACCTTTTATGTAAAATATGTCCACCGCCAAGAAAAAATCTACATCTTTTCTGAATCAACACAGAGCTCTTCACTTAGGTACTGCTTTATGCCATGTGAGGATCAGACCATTGGAAGTAGTTGCTGTTGAATGCGAAGCCTTGGAGCACATCTCTGCTGTGGGCTGCTCTTGGGCCAGTCTTAAATGAGATTCTGACTGCTGCACTTGTGGAGTTCTCAGTACACGGTCAGAAACAACGTTGTCATGCCAAATTTAATATAGGTTGTAGTCAGTTACCTGTTAAACAATGTTCATGTGTAACCTTCTCTTGCAAAAGCAAGAGACTCCTGTAGGGAAACGGTGTAGGGCAGTAGACTGTGCACATGTATAGTTATACAGTCAGTAAATAGAGGTTATGTGATTCATGTGATTTTCTTCAATATAGAGAACAAAAGCAGTGTTGGGAATCTAAAATGATTATCAGAATTCTGTAACAGCTCGTCTTCACTGTGGTAAACTACCGCAACACCCTGATTTTCTGTATTCAGAGACAGTAGCACTGACTCATCACATGAGTTTATCACTGGGACTCTTCGTTTTCCGGATTCTCAGGTAGTGCATTTTTGGTTTGCTAGTTGCTGTATGGTTATTACAAGCTTTATAATTTCTTTGGGGCATGACTAAGACTACTTTTTTTCTCTACCATCTAGAATGCTCCTACTGTTTTATACTGAATACATAATTACAACGTTTACTACTCAGTAACTGAACTGTGGCCTGTGGATACCAAAACATTCAGCTTTAGGGAGGATGTGGTGCTGGTGGTTGCATTTTTCGTTTTATTTTTATTAAACATCAGAACGTTGAGTTTGTTTATTTTCTTTCCCCATAGCCTTGGTTTTGTAATTTCCCTTCAGCTGCAGTGCAGTAACTCTGCTTTCCTTAGTTCTGTCCTGATCCTGCTCTTAATTCAGCTTCATTGACATCAGTGACTCCTTTGACTACAATATTTGGGTATCTTTACCTGAATCTGAATCCTAATTTTGAATTCAGAATGAGCATGTATGTAGCTATATAAACAAATATATCAAATGAATGAATATATAAATAAAATGTCATAATCTCTTGATTAAGAGAAGCCTATCAGCTAACTTTTAAATCCATATGATCTAATTGAAAACATATAGCTGTAAAAGCCTGAAATAAGTCCTTAGCTACTCTAAATAAATTTTTTATATTGAGTTCAATGGTCCACTCTTTACAGCTGCTGAGATCTTGCCAGGAGGTAAGACCCAAGCAGTGATCTGAGGTTATATCTTGTTCATAATCAGAGCAGTTTACAGCTCAAACAGCTTGCATATGAGTTGTGGAGTTTGCAATAAGCTAATTCCCAGATTGACTGCAGGTTAACAAAGCCAACATTGCTTCAAGAAAAGCACAATAGTCAGCACTGTTCTCCCTGAAGTTATTTTACAAGAAGCTAAAAAAACCCCACAACAACAACCTGTGTGTGGTGAGATGTCTATGTGAGATTTCATAAAGAATCCTAAATAAAAGCTTTCCCAGACCCTTCGTTTAGTTGGCATATCAGTGCAAATTAAACCCGCTGCTCCTCTAGACTGAGTGCTTCAGTGCAGCACTTTAAGACTTGAACTGCTTGTTTAATGGGCTGTGAAATCTTTCCTATTTTCACAGAAAAAAAAGAAAACCCGCACTTTTTTTTTTTAAA